>JARVJO010000061.1:18921121-18979652 GCA_031762555.1 Cynodonichthys magdalenae | reverse complement strand
GGCTGTAAAAAATAATAGAAGTCAATGCAAGGTCCCCATAAAGATAGCTGTACCAGACTGTGTGTGTGTGTGTGTGTATATATATATATGCTGGTAACAGGAATGGAAAAGATGTTATAGGCAATCATACATGAACAAGTGTCGTGTCTTTAATACTGCCAGATTTATGGGACACTTTGCTATAGATCCTTTTTTTATCTATAAGAAAAAAAAAGTGGGGGATTTTTATTTTTTTTTATTGACAGCAAACAAATGTCAAACATTTTCATGTTTTCATAAATTGTGAATATTTCCCTCATACACAGGTATGAGGGAAATATCTAAATGTAGTTTTCCTTTCATGAATTCATTTATCAAAAAAGTATTTTAGTTTTTTCACTGTACTCTCATTACCAGGTTTACTCTTTAAGCATTAATCCAGACTTACATGAATTTTAATCACTGCTTTCCTCCCCCAATGTTGCTTGATATGTAAATGCCATTGACAAATTTAAGATTTATTAAACCTAACTTTGTTTGTTGCCAATAAAAATGATTTTGATTTAATCTTGGTGTTTTCTCTGTCTGCTTAAACGTTCTTCAAACAGGGACTGATTTTTGAGTGGACCATACAATGATTGACTTTTTTTTCTGCTTTAATCATCCTTCTAGAGATTTCTTGGTGTGTTTTATGGGTAAATTTTTTTACAGCACAACCAAATTTTCCCTAAACTTCAGCATTTTGACAGCAGATTTCTCAATAAAGTCAAAAAAATAAGTCTTACGGCAGCAAAACAAGCCCAGATCATTACTCTTCCACCACCGTGCTTTACAGCTGACAATTTGGTGTTTACTTTTTGCCAGATTTAATGCTGTACATTATGACCAAATCAAAACTTTGATCTCATTTTTTCATCGTACAGTTTATTTTAAAAAATGAAAACAGAACTTTATAACGTTTGAGATTTAGCCGTAGTTTGTAGATGTATTTCCAAGCATTTTACAGCCTGTTTTAGGTATTTATAAAGTTAATTTGCTTTTATGTCAATACATAAGAAGGTTGGCAATTTTTAAGTATCTTTGACATGTGAAAAATCTTTATTTTACAGTTGACAGCTGTGCTCCAGACAGTTTGACAATGGACTCAAAACATTTTCAAGCTTGATTGGCAGCAACAGTTGCCTCTTTAGGATCAGTGCTGATGTCTTTATTTATATTTTCATTAGGTTAGGACTCACTTAAATTCTAAATGTTTTCAAATTGCCAACATTTTTGCATCTATAAAGGAGTTCACGTCTCCTCATTTATTTAATCTATACATTTGTTTAGGAGCACCTGGCTGTAAGTTACCCTCCATATTCCCATAAGGATACACTTTGCTATATTACTTTTTATTAAAGAAGTAATGACACCGTTGGGTATGTCATGAGATTTTTATCTTTTGTTTTATGTGTAAGATCTTTTGAGGATCAGATTTTGTTCTTTCATTTTTAATTATATCCTAAAGCTTAAAGTTCTTAGAATTGAAAGAGGATGTGCTTTTTTTTTTTATTTTTTTTTTTACTCGTGACCTCATTTTTATTTTCTCACGGATCATCGTTGGATCACGATGTTTTCTTCTTGTTCTTTAGGTTCTGGAATTTCAAAATTATTCAGTGGTACACTAATAATAGAAACCGTTTTTACAACAATTCAGCCGAACAAAACATGATGTCCTCATCTTTGTTTACAGTTCACAGAACCTGTGCTTGTGACATGAGTCATAGCTGAGGTGCCAACAAAAGGCGCCTTGGGAATTCACACAAACCTCAAAAGATGTTTGATCTTGTCCTGACTGCAGAGAAAGTAAAGTTCATGTAAGGACAACTCTTTTGTTTTGTTTTGTTTTTTACTCACTGCTCACTGCAATGTGCACAGTATGTGCTTTAGGATGTGATAAATTACACAGGTGATGTAGTACACCATAATATACTTAGTGGATGATAATAGATGGTAATCATCAGGATTCCTTTACAGCTGACATAAACATTTATCCATGTCCAACTCTAATAGTGTATAGAACATGATGTGCAGGGTGTTTCCTCTAAACTATAACCTGTTTTCAGAAACTGCATTCAATTCGTGTGTCGGGGCATACCAGGTCTTAAAATATCCTGCTCTATTGCTACTAGAAGCAGTGCACGCTAAGACATAATATATTCCCAACAAGTGCAGATCACAATTATTTTGTAGTTATATTTTGCATATTAAAAGAAACAGATGTGTTTAAGTTCTTTTTTTGTTTGTTTGTTTGTTTTCTTTTGTTTTCACCATAGAAAAGAAGATCACACTGACTCTAAAATAAAATCTCTCCTTGTGCTATGATGACAGGTGACAATTTGAGCTGCTGCAGCAGGGGCGGATCCAGTGCTTGGAGTGCAGCAGTAACACTGATTGGAAGCACCTGAATGGCTTCTTCAGTCTATATAGACTGAGGTGCTGTGTTGAGGCAGAGAGGGTGTTATTGGGCCTAACCCTCCCTTCTCTCACTTTGACTTCCTGAATTTGTTTGGTTTGGTCTATTTTGGTTAGCTTAGATTGATTTGGTTTACTTTGGTTAATTTAGTATTGCTTGGTTGGTTTAATTTAATCTATTTTTTCAACATGATTTATTCTCTTTAGTTTATTTTTCTTAGTGGTCTGTTTTCACTTTATTATTTAAACAAATAAAACATTTAAATGATGTCCTTGTGTCTTCTTCCCTCTTCTTTGTCATAATCCTTGAGCCAGATTGTGACAGTGCTTCTGGATCTCAGTGCTGCTTTTGACTCTGCCAGCCAAGATATTTGATTGGACAGATTCAAAGAATGAGTGGTTTTATCTGGTTTAGTTTTTGATGGGTTTAGAACAGATATTCTCAAACTGGGGACACAGGACCCCCAGTATCTTGGGGGTCCTCAAGAATTTGTAACAAATTGCTAATATTTTTTTTTATTTTAAAAAATACATAACTCCATATGGGGAGCAACACACCAGTAAAACAAACATACTGAATCAAAAAAAACAAAAAATATTCTCATGGCATTTAGGAGTTAAATTGGGGTTGTGAGGGGTCCCTGTAAATCTTTTACCCTTGTAAAAGATCCCCAGGCACAAAAAGTTTGAGAACCTGTAGTTTAGAATGATGATTCCCAAAGTTCATGAGTCAATATTATGAAAAAAGTGAAGAGTCTTGAGACAACCTCCCAAAATTAAATCAGTTTAAAGTAGATTAATAGCATAAGTTTGCCATATTTGACCCAAAACTGAAACATAAACAGTCATAAACTGATGCAAAATACTATAAAGAACCTTGAACATAGTAGCTGCTGCAGCTGTTTATGTTGCATATTAGCTATGTTTGCATAATTCAACCAACAATAGATGGGAAGACAAGTGGTTGTCAGTTTCTTTTTTTTAAGTCAGAGCTGAAATTTTTAAGGAACCACTCAGCATACATGAGAAAAAGGCAGCGCTTTGTGTTCCTGAGTAATTTAATTTTGTAAAAGTATATACTGTATTATATGTGGATTTCCCTGAGGCTCAACTCTTTGTCCAATTCTCTTCAATCTTTATGTGCTTCCCTTTCTATATGTCATTCAAAAACACATAGACAATAATAACTTTTCAGAATTTTACTTCTATACACATATATTCATGTACGCTGTGCAACATGAAAGTAATGTGTGAATGTCAGACAACTTCATCCAAACAAAAATAAGATAGAAATGCTCCTCTGGTGCAAAGCTTCAAAGGTAGAAGATTGCAGTTGAGAATGCAAAAATGAAAAGTAATCTAAATTTTAAACATCAAATTGATGAAACAATAATTGAGGTTTTTATCTTCAGAAAAATCAAAGTTAAATTGCTTTTATCAAAAACCTGACTCTGAGATGCTATTTTACACATTTTCAACAGATAGTTTGGATTATTGTAATGACTTATTTTACCAAATTCTGCTGCAGCCGGACTACAACTGGTTCAGAGTGTGGCTGCATTTATTCTCACAGGACAGAGAAACTTCTAGCTATATGGAAAATAGTTTCAATTTTAAAATCCTTCACTTGTATCCTAAGCATTAAATGGTTTTGCACCACAGTCTTACTTTGGTCTATTTAACATACTTCCCATAGTTGAGCTCAGTTAGTATTTCTAAGTTATACTTCCTCTTGCAGCGCTACTGCTAAGAGGGTACACAGGCTAAATAATTGATGGAAGCTAATCTGCTAGTATTCATCACATTAGCATTCATCATGTGTCACATTTTTATAGAAATGAGGATTTGTCTTTGAACACTTATCTGTCCGGGTCATTTTCCCTCCATACATCTGTGACACAAACCTTTCACTCAGATGTCAGATAATAGTCAGTAACCAAAACTTCAACACAAATATCAAATCAAACCTGAATGTGTTATGTGATAACATTAGTGTACACAACTCAAAAGGATTTATGAATCACAGATAAAACTGTTTCATTTTCAAAAGTGAGTTTAAAGAAAATTATCCATTTCAGCAGCAAAGACAGAGCTAGAACTCTGGTGTCTGAGATGACAGAAGGAATGAGCAGGAAGAGTGGGGAAAAATACTTTCAACTTGTGTTTCTGCTCATTTTGCTCTTATATTTAAACATTATCAACACTAAAAGATTGGACTGCTGCATTTTGAGCCAGAGAGACTGAACTGTGCATGCACACTTCTTCTTTGAATGTGCAGTGGGAGTAATGTTGGCTAAATTGCTAGTGAGCATATCTCTAAATTAATGTTCTCTCTAAACACTAAGTAGTTTGTACTTTTCACGATTCAAGTACCTGGTACTTAATAAATACAAGTCATAAATACAAATTGTTGATAACCAAGTAATGTTAACTTAAGTCAGGGTAGCTATTAGATTTTACAGTTGCTATTGAAATATTTTCACTATAATTATTCTCAAAAAATTATTGTACACTACCAGTCAAAAGTTTTAGAACACCTTCATTTTTCCAGTTTTGTAATTTGAAATTCAGCTCAAGTCCAATGAACTGCTTGAAAGGGTACAGAGGTAAGTGTTGATCTGCCAGAGGTTTAAACAAAAAAGTAAGGTTACCCAAAACTGAAAGTCGAGGTGTCTGTGAGTCCAGTTTCCTTCACCATCACAACACACTCAGAAACTGACGGCAAGAGGTCTTTTGTTCCCTTTCAAGCTGTTTATTGGACTTGAGCTGCTTGAATATCAAATGAATAACTACTTTCTAGTTATATACTGTATATAAAATGAATACAAGAAGTTTCATAATTATTAGGTTTGTTTCCATTGTTATTATGTCCACATTTAATAGAGTTATTAGCAAAGTTTGCACACGTAAACCAGTCATATCTGGGGTCACCAGTTTCTGCAGCTGTTGTTTTGTGGACCAGAAGCTATAAAGTTTGAAAACCATCACAAAATGCACTATAATTAAATCTTGACTTTTTTAATGATTAAATGGACTTTGGATAAACTACAATACTGTGTATTAGCTAGAGTTTAAAAAGGCTTTCCAGCTTCTAAAATAGGGTTTCTGAATACCACTGAATGAAAGTAGAGTACTCAGATGTCATTTAAAAGTGACACTGAAACCACATACCATCCATCCCAATCATAGACAGCAACTTCCTTCATCCCTCTCTGTTACATACAAAATGCAACTTTATTAACCTTCATGCCTCCATTCATATTAATATACATGTATATGTTTGAACTTGTTTAAATTTCACAGCTCCATCCATATGAAAATTACAGAGGGGAAAAAAAAACGGAGCAAAACATTGACTTTTTACTGAAACAACTCTTAGGGGAAAGAAAGAAAAAAAAAGTGTAACAGGACATCTGTTCTTGAAATTTTCAAAAATATCAGGGTTAAAAATTTATTGTACAGACTTGTTCCATGAGTAAAATCTCCCTTTTCTAAGCAAAACTCAGCAATATCACATTTTCTTTAACCGGTAAGAATGAAAAGATCTGAATATATTTACACAACACTCACTTTACATAAATACAGGAACGACAATTACCATACATAATATTAGCAAACTTGAAACATAGGCATTGGCTTCACTACTTAAGTTGTCAAAACCAGGAAAATTAAAAATCAAATGTTACACAGAAAGTAAAATACTCATTTAACCAATAGAAAGTGTTAAATCATTAACAAAGGCGCCAATCAACTGCTGGAATTCCAGTCACAGGATATTTTTTCCTCCTGTGAGTAAGATTCCTTTTTATCTTACATAAAAACACTGTTAAACTGGTGTGCTGAAGCTGAAACATCCAGAGGCTTTTCTAATTCTGTTTGCTTCCTCTCAGTGGAGGTGACTTATTGCAAGCAATGTAATGATGTGAGCTTTAAACCTGTTAAAGTGTTATGGGAGGATGCAGCGTTTGACACAATGATATAAGGCTCAGTGCGAAGAGAAACGTTAAAGCGGCTGTTCTGATCTTTTAATGCAGAGTTCTGTTGGAAGTTGATAAACAATTAATGTTTTACCTGCTGTGGATGGCTCTTTGAACAATCTCCATTTGGAGAATTACAGGTTTTTTTTTTCAACGCTAGTATGACCAGCATTCACCATAGTTGATTACTGCTGTCCTAAAACAGCTCCAAACTCCAAATTTCCAAACGGTTCATTTAAATGCTTTCTTAATAAACTTTAATACCATCATCGATTTAACATTACATGATTTGTCTCGCAAAATGTGATATTCCTGCAAGAAATGCCCCAATTCTGCAGTGCTACAGCTAACTAATGTAGCTGTTATTTGCACCAGCTAATAATCAAAGAAAACAGTTTAATGCAAATTTGATAGCAGTGTTAAGGTTTATAATATAGTATTCACCAGAGGTGTTTAAAGTACTTGAAAAAAACAAAGTAAAAGTAAAAATGCCTTAGCAGAAAACAATAAATTTTACTGATAAGAAAAGTACTGAAGTAGACATCATAAAACTGCTCACAATAATTGATAAAGTAAAAGTAAAAGTGCTTCTACACACTTCGAGTTAAGTAAACGTTAATCAGTAAATGTGTAAACTGCTCAATTTACTTAACTCAGTTTAGTATAACTAGTTGACATAATTTGGTTAAGTAAATTCAACACTTCATTTTTGGAGTGCAGAAATGACTTCTTTCAGGATGAGTTCCAGTCATATTTAAATGTATAAAATGTAACAAGGTGTTACATTTTAAAGCAAAAGTATATTTTTTTATGTTTTGAGTGTAAAAAAGTAAAGTTAAAAAAATACTTGGTAAAATTACAGATCCTCAAAAAAATTACAAAGTAAATGTACTTTACTGAACACCTCTGGTATTCACACATATTACAATCATTTTTTTTAATCGGAGTTGTTCTTGGTCCAGCTCAGACTGGGCCTTAGCTTGTCGGTGTGGTCAGATTTACCCTCCTACAACAGGAAAGATATTATTTATTCACAACTTCTCCACAGTTACTCACTCTAAAAGATCTGGACTACCCCTTCGAGAGGTCCGACTTGCATATTGTTGTCTGTGCTTTTTATTTTATCCAAAAAAAATTATGATTTTCCTTATTTGAAATGTAGCATTTGAAGAACACATGTTGAAATTGTAACGCTGCACAGAGCAGTTGATATTACAAGTTTGTGTTAAATGAGGCACTATTTATTATTATTATTGCATAACTTTGACCCTGGTTACCATAACAAAATTATGCTTTAAAAAGAGGAAAGAGATGCAGTGGGAAATACAATACACCCTGTCCTGTAGAGACACCATCTTCAAGTCTAATTGAGTTTTTTTTGTATCTTTTTTTTTAACTGGTGTGTTAAGGCATGCAACGTCATGTACTGAAAACTGAGTACATGAACTGTTGATATGTGCTTGATTGCTGTAATCGTTTTTTTATTTTTTATTTTACCAAAATTGCAACACAGGGAATTGAGTACCTTAATATGATCAGTGTACAAATAAATTGTTGATTATAGCAAACACTGCTTCAGCCTTATAAAATAATAAAATGTTTTGATCATGAATCACAAACCTAAAAAATGAAATAAAAGCAAACTCTCATATAGAACATCACATACGATCATTTACACGATGAACGCTTTTAACCCCTTTTCTCATCAATTAGATAAATTACAGTCTTGATGTGTATGAATGTATTTCCTGCATCTACAGATCAAAAGCCCTATTTTTCCAATGTATATATACAGGCTGTAAAACTTTGAAATAGCTTTTTTATCTTCACCAACACATATGTTACAACATTTCAAAAAGATGCTTTTTTTTTTTTTTTTTTTTTTACAGAAAAGAGTTATAAGCAATCACAAAGTCCTCCCGCCCATCATAAAATGTCCTAATACTTTTTAAAGATGATAAAATATGATGAATATTTGTTTTATAAATTGACATCTTTAGAAATAAAATCATCTGAAACTCATAAACAACAAGGTGCTGATATGCTTTTGCCAAAATGATAATACAGCTGGGCATAATGACGTGCAGAAACAATATACATAAATAATGATAACATATGTCACCAATTGCCATTAGATAAAACTGTCACACAGATATGCAAACACATACTGTGTGCATGTGAGAAAACTGCTTCCTGGATTTGGTTTCTTTACTGAAAGTCAGTGTTGAAGTGTGCAGGTGTGTGTGTGGGTGTGTGTGTGCTGGGATTAGTTTATGAGTTTATGGATTTCAAGATACCTTAATCAAAAAAGGTTAACATTTCTTTTTACTGGCTTCCATCCAACAACTGCATTTAGCAGAGCTATCAAATAACTTGGTCGGCTTGATTTGAAGATTTTACATTGAGAGCTTTTACACAGCATAAAAAGCAGCAGAAATACTTACAAAAATGTTTGTTATTAGGTCTACAAAAATATACTTTTTAGTTGAGCTCCCTGATTAAGATGAAGAGATGATTCTCTGCCAGTAACTCGGAAATCGTATCGTCGACATATAATGTGGTTCAGTTTGAAGTGAGGGTGTCTGTGGTAGAGCAATGAGCAGTTACTATCATACCTTGTAGATAGCTTTTGGAATGGCCTCAGTTTGAAGTGTTATTTCAAACTGAGTTTCACACTGACGAGCCAATGGCTAGTCTGAGCAGTGCCAGTATGAACAAAGGTCTCTATCGTCTTAAACAAGTCCGTTCGCAAAAAAAAATAAGTTTATTGTAGTGCATGCAAAACCTTATAATAACCTTTGATGTCATCATCACTTTTGTACACTCAAAAAACAGATGTGTTGGATTTATTTAACCATATTCTGTGAACTGGTTACACATCTGTTTTTTGGGGTGTATTTTACCTTTTTTTAGTGCTAATAGTGCTGAAGTACCTGGAGAAATATGTCTGCCAGAATATTCATGTAAACTAGTTGAAATAGAATAGACATTTCTATAAAAGAAATAATAAAATAACATTTGGGTGAACTGCTATTAATGTTTTTTTTTGTTGTTTTTTTTTACAATTTTAATAGTTTTAGACAAAAAGAAGATAATATTTTTGGACAGAAATATTCTTTTTATGTAAATTGATTTTGGTGTGAAGGTATGATGTAGAGTTCCCAAAAATTTATGTTGATTTCTTTTTTAAAGCTGTTTTAAGATACTTGCAGTCCACTTTTATCTTGATTCTGCTCCAGCACTAATGTGGTCACAAGTGAATTTTCTCTGTCCAAAGCTGAGTTTGATAAAGAGTGATCTACAACAGATAATATAATAAATGTTCATTTCTTTACCACACAATGCCACTCCAAAATATTTAAACTATTCCTTTAATGTCCATATTATGAATGTATTCAGTGTGTATGTGTGCAACTCCTGCATTTTTCAGCACCGTCTGTCACCAAAATCTTAGGGAACAATGCTAACATCTGTCTAAACTGAGCTTAGAGCATTTCAAGTGACATTTTGCAGATGAAAAATCAACTAAAACATTACTTTGAATGGAGTGAATCACCAGCTGAGACATCAGAAATTGTGATTTGGAGCGACAGACCAGACGGTAACAAAAGAGAGTAAAGAAACGGAGCGAGGCCGACTCGGACACTGTTTCTCTGATTTTGACATCAAAAAACAGAGCAAAAAAGTGGTTCCTTTTCCTCACTTTGTTCAGAATGTATTGCTCTTCTGTGCACTGAATTATCTTTTTAACACTTTTAGCTCATGTCAGTGTCAGCTTATGGTCATGCGGTGTTGTGCTTTACAAACAAAACACACTGCAAAAGCAGAAAATCTAAGTTGACTGTAACGGAATAGTAGGTAGGGACAGAATGAAAGTCTCTAAGGTGCCTCTGTTGTTGTTTTTTTATTATTATTAACATTTTTCACATCATCCTGCAAATCTCCTCTGATTGTTTTAAAGTTCACTGTACATGAAAGGGTTGTATTTTTCAAAGTCAAACATAAGCAACAAGCAGGCATTTAAAAAAAAGAAAGATTCAATAAAACAAAACATTTTCATACTGAAAGTATATATATTTATATATCATTTAAGATTGCACTTTTACTGATTGCTAATCACAGCTCGAAATCCACAAAAAAAGTATTTATTTATTTATTTTTTTGAAAATTATTTCAAGAGGCTCAACATAAAGAATAGCACTGATGAAGAATGGGGTTGTCCAGTGTCCGTGTGTTCTAAAGTTGTGTTTTTAGTTGCTGGTGTGATGAAGTGTGAGTCCAGTTTCCATTATTTGAAACAAAAGCTGTCGACAGATCAAATGTGCAGATAAAGTTGATCCTTTCAGGTTGTGGCTGCTTGAGTGGATGTAGTTTACACTTTGCTGGCTATAGGAAAGTTTTGGATGCCTCAGCTCTGAGAGCAAATGCCACATTTAAAAAGAAAAATAACTTCAGTAATGAAACAGCGCCCTCTTCTGGTCGTAGTTTAAATTCACAGGGAGGCAAAGAAAAACAAATACTGTCTGTAATTCCAACTCCAGGCAAGTCTTTTCCTGTAATCAACACCAGGTGTAATTTCTTCTTCTTGTGTTTTCAGTGGGGTCTTTCACATTTTATATGCTGGAAAAGCAGCTGTTTGAACAGTATTGAAAAGAAAGTTGCAAACATACATATATATATGTATATATGTATTGTTCATATAAAGAGCGTGACTTAATCTTAAAAATCAATGGGAAACGATAACAAATGATGCTGTTAAACACAGTTTCTTATTATAATCCAATGGCTTTCAAAGATCCAGCCATCGCATCCTTCCAATCCAAAGAGGATCCAGAAGTGACCCTGTTTTTGTGCTCCGCAAGCTCTGTGCACCTCCATCCATCCGCTGTTCCATCTCTGTCTCCTCACCATTTGAAGAATAAGGATCAGAGTGTGTGTGTATATGAGTGTGCATGTGTGGGCATCCAGGCCAGCTGAAACACATTCAAAGGGAGATCCTGCTCCCTTGGCTGCCTGTGTGTGTGTGTGTCTGCGTGTCTGTTCCATTGACCTCTCTCTTATCCACTCTTGTTCTGATTCACACCAGCATGTGTCGCCGTCGGTGCAGGGCCAAGTGGTCAGATCTGGAGAAGCTGCGGTCACAGTCTGCACATTTGAAGGGTTTTACCCCCGTGTGTTTCCTGTAATGCCTCGTCAGCTCGTCAGAGCGGGCGAACTTCCAAGTGCAACCATCCCAGGTGCATTTGTATGGCTTTTCCCCTAGAGAAGCAGAAATGAGACAACATTATCACGTCTGTGTATGGGTAAGTACAGGATTTAACTTACCCATACTTTATGCTTTGTTCATTTTATTGCATATACTCATTATTCTTGCTACATTGAAAGATTGGCGACCATGTCATTGTCTTTGCATGTGTGTAAATTTGACAAGTCTGTTAACAAAATATTTCATGAACCGCTGAGAGATTTTTATTAACCTTTTAAAAAGTAACAACTGGAGCTACAACTATTTACCTTTTGGAGTCAACCTGATTCAAACTAGCTGACCTGAGCAAACCAAAAATAGATCCAACTCAGTCATTTTGACAAACTATGTGATAAAACCTTGTGGTAGTAGCTGAGAGTCATTTAAAAGACGAACTCTTAGCACTAATAGACTCCAGCATACAAGAAGGTGTGTGTGTATGTGTGTACTTGTTTTTGTTACCTATTTAGGACCATTTCCGGTATATACAACCACTTTGTCAAGACCAGTAGTCCTTATGGGGACCAAATACCGGTTCTAATATCGTGGAACTCCATTTTTGGGTTGGGGGTTCAGTTTAGGACTAAGGTTTAAATTGAGTTTAGGTTAGTTTTAGGGTCAGGTGGGTTACCTGTGAGGTTAGCCTTAGGGTTGGTGGTCAGGGTTAGGCTGCAGAAATTACTGGAAATGAATGGAAGTCAATGAACGATCCTAATAAGGATAGAAATACAAACCTGTGTATGTGCTGAACAATTTTGACAAAAATTTTAATGAAAACAAAAAACAAATTCATTTTAGGTGTGTTTTTGTGAGAGTTTTGAAAACAGAAAGTGACAAAATATTCATAGGTTGTCAAAAACATGATAGTGTGACAGAGCTTTATAAAGGACCAGAAACCTTAAATAATGTTAAAAGTCTCTGTTTACCAAGGAGCACACTGTAAATGTTGGAGTCAATAGTCAACATGCTGTATAATAATGGGTAGAATTATAGCTCATTTTCCTACTTGAGCAAAGTAATGAAAATGCACGGTTTCAGCAGTGGCTCTTTGGTTTTATGTCATTAAACAATCATCTTAACTATGATGTATCTAGTTTGTAATTCAAAGATTTTCTGAGAGAAGTTTACAATTGGGCAAAGCTCCTGATGACTTGGTGACAACCCCACCACACTTTCCACAAAATAGCTGAATGCGGCTGGATTGCTGCAAATTTGGAAAAGCTCCTTCAGGGCGAAAGCAATCATGTCGCTGCTGTGCTCTTAGTACTTGTAATATAGGGCTTTCCATGTTTTTGAGGTTTGATTTTTCCTATTTCCACATCCCATACTTATACCCTCATTGTGCATCAGAAGCACATTTTCACAACAGTGCTACTTCATTCACTCACAACGGCACCTCAGCTTGGACTCAGGCCTTACATAATCCTTGAACTATGTAAAAATGCTGCAATGTGCTGATGATCACATCCTGCTAACATGATGCTGGTGGCATTATGGAATCATAACCTGAACTAGAGTTTAGGCTTTCTACTTTCTACCTGTCTCATAGGTAGAAAATACAGTAGTTGACCATCCATTTGAAAGCGTTTCCATTTCTGTTATTGTTTTAGTCTGGCCTCTGTGCTTTATGTTTGAGTTACATATTTTGAATCCCAGAGCTTTAGGTCACACAAGCAAAACTATGACTTCCTGACAACATAAAATGTTACCTGTCTTAAAATTGAATACATTTTCTACAGTAAAATGGCAGCAGAAAAACACATTCACCGTGTCACCCACCTGTGTGCGTCCTCCGGTGTGCTTTTAAGTGTGAGCTTTTGGTGTACACCTTATTGCAGCCCTCAAAGTCACATCTGTGGATTCTTCTCTTCTTTGAATCGGGTGACTCTGACCTCCGGGGGCGTCGTATGCTGTCAATACTGAACGGGGACATGGAGCTGCAAGGACAATAAAAACACTGTTGAAGTTAAGCTGCGATGATAATAATGAATCTTATGTTGCTGTAGATATAAGGATGCTTTGTCTACATGTTATCTGAGGAAGGTGGGAATTGATCTAAAAACCTTCTAACAGCAAAACCACTTCTTGATTATATGAGTTATGTTTTCTGGTAAAAAAAAAAGAAAAAGAAAAAGAAAACATCTGACAAAACAAAAGCTGACATCAGACTGGGATAAAAATCACAGTGTCAATCTCACAAACTGAAGAAAAACAAACTTTAAGTTTTCTGAACCTTCTCTTCTAAAAATTCAAGTAAATTAATTTGTTCCTTCCATCCATCTAATCAAACAGATAAATAATTTGGTATCATTTTCCAGCTCCACACTTTTAGACAAATGTTTGTTTTGTTTGTTTGTATTTTTTCATTCATTCAATAAATATGAATAGTTCATTTAACGACTAAAAAAAACATGAATGAAAAGGAGCAGAAAGAAGTATAAATTGCCATATATCATGATATGCCAATATCAGCAATCACTCTGGTGGGTTATTTTAAATTAAATTAAATTAAATTAAATTAAATTAAATTAAATTTATTCAGTATATGTACTTTGCTAACAATTAAACACATTTTTGGAATTTTGACCTGCCAGCCTGAACCTATGAGTCCACACCAACCAGTTACCACTAAATCATTATATTTTGCTTGCATTCAAGAGGACATATATCATGCAAAATCCACTTTTTTAGACATTTAGCATTTTATTGTGTACTTGAAGTCTCCAAGAGAGCAGAAAAGCTAGTCTCTCTTGGTGTTGTATAGATATCTTTATATTCTGTTTGGTTCAAACTTTTCAACCCGTTCAGTTTTCTCTATTTTCTATGATGTTTTCTGAACTGTTACATCTAATTATCATTTAATTTGCGACAGAACTGACAAATAAGGTCCTGATTTACCAACTAGTTTGGTCATTTTCATTCTCCTCCCTTGTTGACATCCTATTTTATTTTATTTAATTTGTAAATAAATAGTTTACATAGTATCTTTGCTATCAAACTAGGATTAATTGTTGTGGAGGGGGACGGGGTGACATATATGAGGCCCCTTGTTTGGATTTAAAGAGACAGCCTCAAAACGAGATGCTTTGAGACACACTTGAGAAAAGGGGTAAAAGAGGGGCTTCTGGAGTTACAATAAGGAGGAATTCAGACCAAAGCATTTCAATTCAACTTCATGTAGAACCCCAACTGAATGATTTAAAGGTGAAAAAGAAGGATTTCAAAGCATATGTCCACTAATACTAATTGACTTGAAGCAATGTGTGATAAAGTAGATGTCTTGCAAAAAGAAAAGTAATGTTTTAAAACTCTTGTGCATGTATAATATAGTTTAGCAGTAAATGATAGAGAACAGGTGAGCTGAACTGTATTTGACCAGCAGGTGGCAGTACAATCCTGCAGTAGAGTTCCTCTGAGGAAGCAGCTGAGCTGAAGAGCCATTTGGTTCAAAAACTCCCTTTTTATTTAAAACAGGAAGAGTTATGTTTTGATTCTCAGTTTATTTCCTGTCCCCCATAAATTTGGGCCCAGTGTTTCCATCAAGAAAAAGTAGAGGATTTCACACTAAAGAGGAGCAGTGACAGTTTTAAAATCTTCACTTAATGTAAATCTGCACACACTTTTTAACACATCACTGATGCGCCAAACAACAAGTAAATCTAGGAGAAGAGTCAGGGCAGACGGGGCATACTTTATGTTTTCATAAAGGCTTTTTGCCAGCAGAACAGGGAGCACCTTTCATACAACGATAAACACATGACTGCAGCACACACCCTGCACACACTGGCATGAGGATGGAAGATACGGCAGTGAGGAGAAAAACAAGAAGATCTCTGTTTACTTAAGGGGAAGAGAAATATCTGTGGGATATGTTTAACAGGCTTCCCTGAGCGGCGGTGGGGTTTGTGCAGCAGTTTCTGAGAAGCAGGTAAAAGGGTGAGGACGGCGGTGGGGGGTGGGGGTGAGTGCAGCTCTGATCATGTTAAAGGGCTTTGAAAGAGAAGCACAAGGCTGACAGACGAGGCCCTCCTGTGAACTGTCTCCACCACACACACAGCCCACTTCCTGTCTCTCTGTCTTTTACCACAGCATTAGCTGTCAAACGCAGACTCCAGCACAGCTTACAATCAAAGAAACGTGCGTTGTCACACGCACAGACCGAAACACAAAAACACACACACACACACGGGATTACAAATCACCTGTTACTACTGGCTTACTCTTAACCTGAAACTGCACAGGAAATGAGCTGAAGGGTCAGATATGTAGTGAACTTTTACTTCCCTTTATTTTTCCAAATGTTGCTGTCTACGCTCACAGAAAGCACAGAAACATGATGATGTCTTTATTTAAGATTTGTAGAAGAAAGTGTTCATAAGCTATCTAAATGTCAACAAGCATCAAGACACTCCAGACCTGGGTGTGTGTGTGCATGTTTTTGCTACCTGGTGGGGACGATTTTTGACCATTTCCCCTGTACACACAGCCTGGTGAGGTCCCACTGTTCCTTATGGGAACAAAAGCCTGCTCCCCATTGGAGGACATACCATTGGTGGATCAGGTTAGACTAAGGTGTGAACTGAGTTTTGAGATTTAGGGTCAGGTACATAGGGTAAGGGGTCAGGGTTAGGCTGTAGAAATGACAGGTAAATGAATGGAAGTCATTGCAAAGTCCCCATGAGGATAGAATAATGATCCCTACTGTGTGGAGACCATTTTTGGCATACACTCCTACTTGTGGGAACCAATTGGTACATATGGGGACCCAAGTCTAGTCCAGGTGGGGGGGAATTGCCATTGGTGGGATGGGAGATTAGGCTTAGGACTAAGGTGTGAATTGAGTTTAGGTTAGATTCAGGGTCAGGTATGTATCAGGTTAGGTTTAGGTTTAGGGTAAGGGGTGAGTGTTAGACTGAAGAGATTAATGGAAGTCAATGCAATGTCCTCATAAAGATAGCTGTACTAGACAGTGTGTGTGTGTGTGTCTGTGTGTGTGTGTGAAGCAGAAATGGAAACACTGAGCTCAGACATCGAACAGACGAGGAGGATGTTTAGATTTTACCTTCATTCATGAAGTGACTTCATGATTAAGATATAAATTAGGAAAGTGGAATCCAACAGATTTTAAAACAAAGAAGGAACAGATTTATAAATGAATACATTTAATGAAACAAAACTGCAGATCTGGTTAGAACTCGGCCCCCGCTGTTGAACTATCTCAAGAGTTCAGAGACAAGAGCTCTGATTTAATGACAGCTTTGTTTTAGGGAAATGAGGAGAATCTGGAAAGGGCAGAAAATGGGTCCTACCAGAGAGAAGAGATGTTGTTGTACAAACTTCTGAACCCACTAAGATGACCAAAAAACAAGAAAGGAAATGAATAAACTAAAAACTATTAAAATCAAAGAAAATTAAGACAAAACCATTTATCAAAATATATTTTATTGTTAAAAAATGTTTTAATCTAGCCACTGTTTAAGCTTTCTTAAAATGACTTAAACGTTTAGCTCATGAATCAATTTGTAATTAAAATTAGCAGTAATTTCACACGTTCTCTATTTTGTCATTGTAAGCAGAAGGTTTTAGGGTTTGGGTTTGTTTGAGTAATTGGTCCCCTGATGCCTGCAGCTCAATTAGAGACAGCACACAGGTTAATTAAAGCTAAAAATTAGAAAAGAAAAATCTATGCAAACCAAAGCTTGATTTTGGCAATGATGTCAAACCACTTCAACTATTTAAAAGTAAAATATCTCCAAGTCCAATTGCAAAAAAGTACAGAATTACTTGACTATTAACAGTAAAGCTTGAAATATTAAAAGGAAAAATTTAGAGAATAAAGAAAAATGTGTGTAAAATAAATAATAAAATCTGAGTTGCAAAAATGTACAAATTTCCTGCCTAATATCAGCACAGTTCAAAAACTTGTTGCATATTAAGATTTTTGTTCTGTTATCAGTCTAATAAAATTCATGTTATACTTTTAAAAAATCATACCTTGATCTACCTTTTTATGAATTAAACTGTACAATATTATTATCTGCAATTTTAGGCAATTTGCCTAAAATTTATTTTAGTAAATATTAATTTTGACACAAAAACATCAAAGACACAGTTGAATCCTTTGAAGGGATTATATTTAGTAAAACAAAATAAAACAGAGATGAAAAAAAGTTGAATGATAAAATCATCAACATGTATTAAAGTTTATTTTTTCCCAATACTGCTTACATGATAATGTGAGAATAAACTCTTTTATTTTCCTGATAAAAGTCTAGAGACAGCCTTTCACACACTGAACCCCGTGTCAGCGCAGCATTATGGCGGCATGAATGTGTCGTTTTTGTATTGCTTGGTAGCAAAGAGAAAAAGGAAGTGCTGCTGAAAACGATTTCAAACAGAACTGACCTCTTTTTTTGTAGTTGTGTGCTTCTTCATGTTGTCCCACCTTATCTTTGCACATGTTAAAAGACTACAAGTTGGGAGTGAGTGTGTCACCTGTGTCCAGGTTTTCTCACACTGCAACACCAATATTTTGGATTTCTCTGGGTTGGCAGCACAACCTGCTTCTCAAACAGACCTGCTGAATTATGGTGAAAGCAGGAAAGGGACCGGGTGACTGTGTGTACACTGGAAGACTGCCCACTGGGCATTCCTGTACCTGTCTGAGGATACCCCCCCACATCTCACCCCTCCACCTGTGACACACTGTGGCCCCTGCTTCCCTGGGGATTGGCCAGACTTCAGCAAACACTAACCCTTCCAACATAAGCCTATGCCCCCACTAAAAGAAGGAAAAAAAAAAGAAAAACTCCCCACACACACAGACACCTCTCTCTCCCTCTCTCCTTCTGTCTTCCTCTTTCACCAGCGCTCTTCCACAATAGCCCATCCAGCCGTCCCCAAGGAAACGCATGAATATGGAGGAGGCTGCCCAAGAAGCTCATGATACACTAACACACACAACTCTCCCCTTTCACTCATTTATTTATTTATGGATACCTGGATTGGAAGCTGCAGGCACTCCCATCCTCCACCCTCACACCTCTCTTCGCTCCGATAACTCTTGAGGATGACTGCCGACTGTGTGAACGCGCTGCCAAGTTATAAGGAGACGCTCTGTCCGCACTGAGAATGAGCGCAGCGTTTTTCAAAAAGAGAAGGACGCAACCAAGTGACACGGCGAAGCGATATGCCAGCTTCTGTTGCCGTGCAGATGTCCCTGGAGTGCATGTGGTGTGTCAATACACAACGCACATTCTTCTCCTCTGTAGCCAAACCAGCATGTAACTCAAGAACACTACAGACTGCTTTGTTTTGCACAGGCAAACACGCGAGTCTGTGTTCCTGTTGACAATGGCTGACCTCCCGTTTGAGCCAGCTGTTCTGTCCACTGAGCAGAAACACGTGCGTGCATTCAACACCAAACACACACATGCGCACACATACACCAGAGGATTAATACTTACAAACATGCATGCATACTTTCCCAGCGTGCATGCAGGAGAACAGTTTCCACACAGTCTGCACGTTGCACACAGCGGACTGAGTGTGTGGGCAGAGCCTGGCAGGGTTTAGCCTGGCTGGTGATTTATCTCCATAGTGAAAGCTCAGGTCCTGCCAACCTCTGCTGTCCTCTGGCCACCCGGTGCCCACGTGTGGCACTCCGGGGGCACGCCTGTCCCTTTCAATAACCTGCACTGAAACTGAGTCCTCTACGGAGTCCGAGTGGGGGGGATCAGAGAAGTGGCAACCTCTGCTTCAACAGCAACAAAAACAAAGCAGCACTGCTATATTTTTAACCATAATGTGTATTGAAATGACAATACAAAAACTCATTTGATTTAATTAGTGTAAATGTCCTTACAGACAAACAAATCATACAAAGTCCAGTGCATAAGGCCAACACTGTAAGCTGAAACGTTATTGACAAAACAGAGCAAACTGAGTTTAAGCTACCCTTAGCTTACTACTGGAAATTAAACATTGAGGACTGTTACTGCACAATACTGTATGTATTGCAAAAATTGGAAAAATAAGGGAAATAAGAGCATATGAGTGGTGGTGCAGAGGTTAGAGAAGGCAATCCTATGATCAGTAGGTCCATGGTTAAAATCCAATGATCGAATAGGGCTGGGCAATAAAATGATAACAATATCTATCTCAATAAACTTGAGCAGAGTCAATACAAAATATGTCCAATAGAAGTTGTATCCAAGTTCAGGGGCTGTATCTTTTGAAGAACAATTACACATATATGTCAACCCCTTTAGATGTTTACCAGTGTCCTGACCCTCAAAAGTCCATAATTTTCACAAAAGAATCTGTATTACACACAATACAACAGTGGGGAGATATAGCGTCTGCAGCACATTGGAGCAGGGAAACGACGGGGAGAGGTGGGGAACTTATTTCTAGCAGCAGAGCGGGTTGGGAGATAGTTATTTAATTTTATTTATTGGGTTTTTTAATGTCCTACAGGCTCTGAGACATAAAATAAATTTGAAACTGAGTTTTTGAAAAAATCTGAGAGATTTAAAACAATCTGTCAAATTTCTCTAAACGTCTGAGTGTCCAAATTTGAAAGCTCCCCCAATTGGAGCCCACAAATGCATCCTCCTTACCCCTGATTTGACAGACCGTTCTGGTGTATCCTTGTCAGAAATCATCGTAAACAAGCTTGTATTTCAAATCACCTAGTTCTTCAAACAATGTCTCCAAGTTAATTCTGTTCTAATAATATAATAATATTTTGCTAATTTCTATCTATTTTCAATCCTCATGGCTTCTGTTTAGCACCGTCACGGTTGCTAGGCGACAGGACATACACATGGGGTAAGTGCGGAAATAAAGCTGAAGGCTAAATCATCCAAATTCACAGCCACTTTCATCAGGTCTTTGCGGTCCAGCCCACGTTGATTGGGTAGGCCGGGTCCTTCGAAGGACGCAGCCCCTGAATTTAGACACAGCCAGAATGTTAATAATTTCACTGAAGTTCAATCCAGAACTGCACAGCATTCTGGGGGATGTAGGCAGAGGAAAGGCTTTAGCTGCTTAAACCTCTCACAGTCCAGCTAAGCAAGTCTGGTGGCCTCAACTAACTCACTGACTCTTTGGTAAGCTAGCAACAAGCTGTTGACTAACATGCACAGTAGCAGTTTCATGTTTCTCCACCATGCCTTAAAACTGCCTAAAACAAAAAAAAAGATTGACATGGAGTGAAAAGAGAAAATGACTGCAACAGCTCGAGAACAAAATGTGTATAAAAGACAAAAGGTCACGTCACCAATTTGGCAGTAGGCTATTAAACAGGCTTTTTTCTCCTAGTCCTTATTTTAAATACGTAAAACAAAAAAACGAATCAATATTGATATCGACTGATATATTATGGTCCATTTTTCAGCCATATCGCCCAGCCCATGATAAAAAAATGTGGGTGGGAATTAGTGAAGCATCCACCCATTCAAATAGGGGTCTCTAAAGTACATAGGGGGAGTTTCTTGACTGTGTGCGTGGAGTTTGGCAAAACTATGATTGGTCGTGTTTGACTTGTTTTGTTTTGTGGGGAAAGTTAAAAGATGAAGTAAAGGTAATAGTAAAATTATTGTAAACGTGTAAATATAATTTAGTGACTTCAGATTTGGTATGATTAGCACCTTCTGTCTGAATGTATGACTAATATTACATTCATATATAAAAAAAAACAATCTTTTTCCAGGTAGATAGTTTTCATCAAGCCTAATTGTTAAACATCCCTCCACTTGTACGGAGTTCAAATTTGGTGCAGCTAGCACATTCCTGTCTCAAGTTATGACTAAAATTAATATGTATGGCTATGTATGGTTTAAAGTTACAGGTGTTTTCTGGCCTTTTCGACCATATTACATGTCCCTCAGCTGCCCAGCGTTCATCTAACTGAATTGTTATGGCTTCTTCAAACCCCAAAATATTCAATCTGAGCAATCACATCTTTAATAAACTCCTCCCACACACAAAGAAACTTTCACTTAGTGACTGCAGAGACCTCCTCTATCCATTTGTCTTACTCTAGGCCCTTGAGCAAGACCCTTACCCCCCTCTCAGCTGCTCCCTCAGGTGCCCAAATTGGCAGCCCCCTGCTCCACACATGTGGTCAGTGCTTGCGTCAGGAAGAGCATCCGGCGTAAAACAATTGCCAAATCTTTGTGCTAGTTCGCTTGCTGTGGCAACCCCTGAGGAAGGGAGCAGCCAGCAGTGTTCAGTGTATAAAAAAGATTTGCTGCCTCTTCCCCTAGAACAGTTGTCTCTCAACAACAAACAATGAAGCTAACAGCTAATCTGAGTGGCTAATCCATTACAAAACTGTCCAGCAGCATCTGCTCTTTATAAAATTGCTGTAGGAACAACCTGAGATTTGGATGGCTTTTTACTTTTTTGCAATTAACAGCACCCTAACTTAGTGCCTGACCCTATGCTACACAGCACATACAGAAGAGAAGGGAAAAAACCCTCTGCAGCACGTCATCCGTTCTCCTGAAAAGATCATTGATTGCTCACTGCCTACATTGGATGATTTTGCCTTGTCCATGTGCAGCCCTCCAAATTTCTTTTTAGGCTCAGCTTCAATGACAATTAGAGCTTCCAAGTGATTTGAACTGAAGCGTTAGCAGGGTTTTCACACACTTTTGCAACACTTTCCCTATAATTAGTACAAAACACATGTCTCAAACATATCAACATAGGCTTGACCAGTTTTTTGGACTGTCATGGGATTTTATTTTATATTATTTGGGCAGCGGTGCAGAAGGGCAGGGCGGAGTCCAATTTTTTTCTCCGCATCGGATTTCCTGCTTCCGATCAGAATATTATAAGCTGTCATCCACTGGAGAGGAAGTCTATTCATTTCAACACAGATGGACTGGCACCACGGGAGCTGATGTCTGCAGGCCGAATGGGGCATGAAGTATGTCTGAGCCATATGCATACAGGCATATAGATGCACAGCCCACGCAGATGCAACCAAATGTGTAGTTATAAAATCAAACAGCAGTGCACAAACCAAACCTCCCAGTATGCTTACATTCAGGATATTAAGAAAAACATAGACTGAGTGTAATAGTTAAAGGTGGACATAACACTAAAAAATTACATAAAATATTTGAATGTACAGAACTATTACCAACTCAAAAACTGTAAACAAATCACTTTCTTGAGCTATTTAGGTTTCAAAACACCCTAATGAACAAAATGTTTATCAATTTCACAGATTAAAGTGATAAAAAAGTCTCATCTTAATTTCCTCCCAAATTCAAGTTATCCTGCATTTATTGTTCCTCTAAAGTGGAATTTCCAAATCTTTCTGTTCATTGTTTTAGTCTAATTTTCTATTGATTGCATATTATCTCTAGCTGCTATAAAATAAACGTCAGCTAATAAGCTATTAATGCTTCAACAGTAGTACCGTTTGATATGAATAATCTTTTATCATTGATGGACTTTTTGATTTTCTGTTTGGAATTAAACAGCAAAAATACCCAACAAAATAGGCAAAAATAACAGGCTAGTTTTGAATAAAATAGGCAGATACAAGCACCGTTTTAAATTCTTGCCTTCAACAACTTCAAAACCCAAAATGAACTCAAAGAGAAGCTCTGGGTTTACAGAGTTTCTAAACATGTTTTACAAGCCCCAGAAAGTCTTTATTTTTCTATATTTATTTTCTCAAAAAGAATATGAAAAATTTTTATAAAACAAAAGGAAATAACGGTGAGCCCCAAATTATTCGCAACAGCAAAGTTTAAAGCAAATTTTTTTTCAGGGCGGCTGTGGTGGAGTGGTCGTCCTGTAACCGGAGGGTTGGGTTCCCCGTTCCAGCCGTCTCAGTCATTGTGTCCTTGGGAAAGACACTTCACCTGCCCTGCCCACTGATGGTGGTCAGAGGGTCCAGTGGGGCCGGTGCCCCAGTCTGCCCCAGGGCAGTTGTGGCTACATTGTAGCTTTCCAAGTCAGGGTCAGATCATTGAGAGTTTTAACATTCCTTACCATGTATTTACTGATGACATCCACTGTTTAACGAAATTAATTCTCTACATAAGCTCATCATTTGTCTGAATGCTATAAGAGACTGGATGGCTGATAACCGTTAACAGTTAAATGCTGACAACACTGAGGTGTACCCTCACGCACACTTAGATCCAACAATTCCAATCAGCTACTCGTTCCTCGATCCCGACTAAAGACACGTGGGGATAGAGTATTTCAGGTTGTAGCTCCTAAATTTTGAAACGCATTACTGCAATCTCTAAGAGCTATGAATTCAGTGGAGATTTTTAAAAAGCAGCTTAAAACTTACCTTTTTAAGCAGGCTTTTAACATGTTTGTATGAGTTTTTATGTTTTTCTATTAATGATTTTATCATTTGTAAAAATATTTTTATATGCTCTGTAGAGTTTTAGCGTGAAGTTTTATTGTGAAGCACTTTGTGGCTACTTGACTGTGAAAGGTGCTATACAAATAAAGTTACTTACTTACCACCGTGTGTGTAAATGGGGGAATAGCTGAAGTGTAAAGCGCTTTGGGGTCTAACTGGGCTTGATAAAGTCCTTTATAAGTTCAGACCATTTATCATTTACTTCAAAATTGTCTGAATGACTCGACCAAACTAAACCTTTAAAAATAACCAACCCTTAAAAATAGTAGCTGATAGAGTTGCAACTTTCTTGATATTGATTAATTTTTCTTATTTAATTCATCGACTACAAACGGCATGATGCACACATCTGCACCTCTACTGTTCATGCAGTTGAAAATCATAAAATTCATTCAAATCTTTTGAGTGAATTATGGGAAATGAGTCGCACAGAGTTGACAGTTGTCCCTTAATAAATGTTTTTTTTTCTTTATGGTTTCTTCCTCAGATGCAGACAGACATGCTTCTTCTTTGCTTTTCTGGAGGAGGATTGCTGCAGTTGTTGTATATTGGAAACATGTGCTCAGGGTGGGGTGTGGAGGGGGGGGGGGCACCTGAGAAGTCATGTGGTACAGCTCTTACATCAAACATCACTACACACAGCCTATGTCATCATATGGAACCATACACAGTGACATCACAAATGTTCAAAATTAAATAGCTTTTTGGAACAAACTGATCCACGAGATCCAGCTTCCTGCAAAGAACCATCAATCCTATTTCTATCTCAAGTCTGTAGGTGGATGAGCTCCAACAACAGGCATGTCTGGGCAGGTTCAACCTAAGGTCAAAAACTGTAGCCGGTCATGCTCTAATGCTTGTGTGCTATTTTGCACGTTGTCTCCTTCAAAACTAACCTACTTACAACCTATAAGCTTACGTGTCAAAATTAAAAGTGGATTTTTTATTTATTTATTTATTTTTACCTTGGTGCATCCACAAGTTGATTTTTAGGTAATATATAAAACACTTGTTTTATTTGTTGGCAAAACTGTGTTGTAATAATTTACATTGTGAATGAGTTACAATTTAATAACAAATATCATGTTAAATTTTAGCTTCTTCAACGCAAGGTTTTACAAAAGGCATGAAAGGATTAAAGGGTTAGTTCAGAAATGTGGAAGTGAGAATATGAACAAATAATATCTTACCTGTTAGATAGTTCTTTGAATGATCTAGGTTTGAAGACATAAATACATACAAGAATTTGTTTAATTGTATAACAAAATAACAATTTTTAGCGTGTTCATGCAAACTGTTATTTATTTACTATTAATTTAAAAAGCTTTACAATCAAAATGTATTGCCATCAATTTTACATTACATGTTTTTGTTTTCTATCAGGCACGCAATCCTTTTTTTTTCCATATGTTTTCCGCCATGTTCCTTGTTCCGCAATGTTTGTGATATTTCAACAATTAATCAAAATTGTCAGTTCCTTCAGCAAATTCAGCAATGGCTTTTGGTATTACAGCAATGTATATTTTTTAAGATATTTAGCATTTTTGTCTGTTGTTCTAATTGAAAATTGTTGTCGTCAGCATTCTTAAAATTCTTAAAAACTTTCCTGCACTTTACACCTTTTGTTCTGCTTCTGCTTTTTTTCACTTTTTCTTCTAATTTTATCTTGCTTCGGCTTCTTGTTTGCTATTATTAGCTTAATTTTCTGCTTTTCAGCTATTGTCCTAATAATTTTATTTTTGTGCTTTTATCAGCTTCTTTTAAGCTTTCTGTTTCTTGTTGTCAGCAATTTAAGCTACTTTTTTTTAAGCTATTTTCAACTAATTATAGCCTTTTTCAGCGAAATAAATTTTTTTGTGACAATTCTTTTAGCTGCTTAATTCAGCAAATTGTTCTTTCTTAGTTTTGTGCTAAATTTGGCCTTTGTGGCAAAGTTTTAAGTTTTTATACATCTTTTCTTTTTTTCCAAAATCTTTCAGCATTAAGCATCCAGGCTGCTTTTTTGCAGAAAATGCAAATTCTCTTTTTAATATCATGGTTATTTGTAAGCTGTGGCACTTCTGGCAGGAGTATAATGGTGCTTTTTTCTGGATGTTTTTGGGCAATGCCATATTGACTTTGGTGTATATAAAAGTTAGTTAAAAATCATAATTGCATGAACTCCTATAATGTTTTTGTTTTAAAACACAAGTTTTAAGTGCACATAAATGCCCTGCTCAAACCTAGCCATAAGCTCATTTATTGTGTCAGATTAAAATTCTATTTCTCCAACATGAGGTCAACGAGATATCTACAACATGTAAGATATTTACTGTTCCACTCAACATCACTTCAAAGGATCTAAACATTCTCCTTGCTGGTGCTTGAATAACCTAAATATACAACTCAGATAAATTTTTTAAAGATTTTCTGTGCAACTACAAGAGAAAAGGTCAGCCTGGAGATTTGTCTGATGTGTGGACAGATGAAGGTACTCACTCTTGTACAGCGCGGGCTATAGACAGCGCTGTGGAGCCGGTCTCATTAACACTGTCCAAGGTTACATTTGGCAGGTCGTCGTCATCACTATCACTTTTGATCTGCCTCGGTGACAGGCCATTGGGGTCTGTATGCACTGTAGAGATGGGACATGGACACAGGTATCAGACACATGACACTGGAGCGGTAAACTAATAAGGCATATCACATTGTGTATGCTGAAAAGCACCTGCAATTCTAATAAAACAATTTGACTTTAATCTAATTATCCTTTTAATTTGGTTTGTTGTTGACTATTTGTGTATTATTTTAATTTGTGTTTTTTGTTGTGTGTATAATGTCCTGAGAACTGGGATTTTCAGTCTAACAAACTCAGTGCTCAACTTGCGGACAGAGCAGCGAACCATGACACTGAAAACTGCCAAAGTAAAAGGAGAGCATGCGAAAGGACACTCTTGCACACATAATCTGTGTTAGCCTCCAGCCACAGAGATAAGAAGAAGGGTGGAGCACAGTTTGACTGTTGCTGCAGTTGTGGAAATGTTAAGTGCATTTATTATTGTGTGGGTGTGTGTGCGTGTGTGGCCTTGTTTTTCCTACATCATGTGGACAGTTTTCCCGAAAAAGCAGCCTTGTGGGGACTGAGCGTGCATCGTGGGGACCAATGCCCAGTCCCCACGGGTCCAAATGCAAATTACAGGTGTGGGGTTAGGTTTAGGACCATGTTGGGAATTGAGTTTAGGTTGCTTTTAGAGTCAGGCAGGTGCCTGTGTGGTTAATTTTTGGGTAAATGGTCAGGGTTAGGCTATAAAATTTCCAAAAAATGACTGGAAAGCAATGCACGGTCCCCATGGGGATATACAAACCAGACCTGTGTGTGTGTGAACACTGAAGAATGGGCATGTGCACGCATGATTGGCGCTCAGCTGAGCACCTGTTCTCCTGCAAAGGCATTCAGACAATTCAGCTATCAAATGTTGAATTGTTTTGCAGAACATCAACATAATTAGCAAGTGCAATTCGTCCTTTACCTGACTCTTCTCTTTGGCAAAGTAACCAAAGAGAGAATAAAATAAGAATATAAAGGAGCTCGATACTGAATCATAACCCTTTTGATTACTTATTGAGATACACAGGAAAGTGACATCATCCCACAAGTTATGACAACTTGTCTCTTGGACAACTCAATAGACACAGTGCTAAAACCCACAGCTATTCTGTCCTTGCTGTCTCCATGGACACAGGCAGACACCATCCCAGAAAACTCAAGAAATAATTGATTGGGAAAAAAATAAAAAATAATAAATATAGACCTGCTAGAGAGTACTTGTGAAGGAAAAGGTGCTAAAATCTACAGCATAATTGCCACTTGTGCAGTTTAGTATTCAAGGAAAACAACATGGCTGAGATGTTACTTATTTCTTGAGAATAAATCAGATGCAGAATATACGGCGAAATGCAATTCTCTCTCCATCGAGGTTTGCAGCATCCCTGACTGTAAAGCGCGGTGCTTTTATAAGCTATCAGGACTTCACCTCCTCTGCCCTCTCAGCTGAGACTGTGGTCATAATGGTCCATAATAATGGTCTTGAGTTTGTAGCAGACACGGTGTTATTACCGGAGGGGGAAGAGAGCACAGAAATAATGCTCTAACTCGGCTGGACTTTTGCTTTTAAAGGTTTCCAGTGTTGTCGTAGATGAAGACATGCAGAGTGGTCAGCGGCCCCCCCTTCCAAAACCCGTAATTAGTTAGAAATGCATCGTTGGGGGAAATAAAAAAGGGGGGTGTTTTGAACGACTGACACAAAGAAGGAGTGGTGGAGAGGTGGGCAGAGCACTGGATTTCTTTCTTTCTTTCTCTCCTGTTGTTTCCAGTCAAGCCCTGTTTCCATGGCAACCTTCTGCTGGAGACAGGGAGACAGCATTGAAAGAAAGGGTACCCACCCTCACTTAAAGAGGGTGGCTAACCTGTGTGTGTCTGAGCAGATGTGTGTGAGTGTGTGTGTACATTTCTGTGTGGAGAAATTAAGAGAACATTGAAAGTTCTCACAGAGAGGCTGGCGTTTAGTTTGGGAATCACCTGATGCTAGCAACTTAATTGTAAACTTTTAAAGGAAAAAAAATCTCACTTTTATGAAAATACATTTATTGTGAAGTACTTCAAAATTAAAATTACCTGAAGTTATGTACAAAAACATAAATAGTTACGTATATATTTGTTATTGCACAGTACCTCAGTGCAACACTCAACCTCTTTCCATTTGTATTTTGTGCTATTAGAGCTGATGTTGAAGCAAGCATTTGTGCATGCATGTGTTTGTTTAGTTGCCACCCATCTTCAGTATCCATCAACATCCACACCCTCCTGTGCAAGTTTTGTTTTTCTCTATCCTTCCTTCTCTCTCTATAGGAGCATTTAAAACGCCCATCTCTGAGGACCACCCCGCCCGGCCCAACCAAGTGTCTGTCTAGGCACATGCTCTAATTACACGGCTTTGTTGTTTGCCTTTACGTACGGAACATACTGTACATGGGTGGGAGAGAAAATCTAAATGTGTCTAACCAGTTCTGCAGAGTGACAAGGAGTCACCACTTTTAGAACTAAAAGTTGCCCCATAAGTGGCTCAGACTTGGGACAGAAACACCTATGCAAGTTTGTTTTTTTTCCCAGTGGTTGGCAATAAAACCACACCCAAAGAGAAATACAAAAACATGCGCAAAGCACACTCAAACTGCCTGGCTTCTTAAAGATCAAAGGTGGGGAAATCATCCAGTTGGAAGATTTTTACTCTGAAAATACAATGTTTTTGTAAACCAGAGTCATAGTGAAGGTGCGAGACCCTCGCCAACTCTGTATTGGCAAATCAGAGTGTCTGAGCAGACAATAAATACCCACCGCTTGTGTTTGGGATATTCAGTGAAATATTGCAGTTGTTGCAGCTATTTATTTACTGCTATATACCTCTCTGTGTTGCCCTTGTTACTGATCTAGAATCAGTCTAAACATCCATTTATTTTCCGAACCAACTTTTCCAATTCAGTGTCACAAGAGGAGAGGTACATCCTGGACATGCAGGCAATCCATCAAAGGGTCAACACACCTTAATTCTTGTTAGAATCCCCAAATAATGTAACTTTTGTGTGTGTGGGGGGGGGCGGGTTTTTCCCCCAAAAAAGCAGCCTCGTGGGGACTGAAAGGAGGGCTTAGGTCCCCACGGGTCCAAGTGCAAGTTACTGGTGGGGGGTTATATTTAGGACCAAGGTTTAGGTTAGTTTTAGGGGCAGGTAAGTACCTGTGAGGTTAATTTTAGGGTAAATGGTCAGGGTTAGGCTATAAAGTCTAAAAAAATGAATGGAAGTCAATGCAAGGTCCCCACAGGGTTCAAGAACAAACGTGTATGTGTGTGTGTGTGTGTGTGTAAAAACAGGAGTATCATTGGAAAAAAAAACATACACACTGAAATGAATGGAGAAAACATGCAAACTCTTCACAGAAAAGCCAAGATTCAAACCTAAGACATTCTTTCAATGGGCTCACTGCTGCACCACATATTTATTTTTTATGCAGGGAGAAATCCGACTACCTGGAGAAAAACGCATGCAAGCATCAACCGGGGATCGAACCCAGGACTGTTTTACAGTGAGGCGTTAGAGCTAACAACTGAGAACCAGGTCTCCTTTGCGAAAGAGACCTGTAATGTTGTTAGGATTTGCCTGGTTAAATGAAGGTTAATAATAATAATAAATATCACCATTTAGTTTGCAAGCCAAAGTTTTATATAAATATATATTTTTTTGTCTTTATAGTTGTTAAGGGTGACTCAAAATTTTAGCTCAAACTCTGTACAGATGACTGAGTTTAAACCATTTTTGTATTTCCTTGAGGAGATTATTTCTGTTGGCCAAATTGAATCTCACAAAGTAAGTTGTAACTGTACATCCAAAGGTTAGTTTCTAAAAGTTTCACTAAAATCCATGCAGTGGTGCATGAAATCATTTGTCAACAGACAACCAATCACATGCTCAAACATAAGCAACTACATGATTGCCCACCTGCAGTAACATAATAATGGCTCCCAGTATACATTTTTTATGGTGAGTTTTGCTTGTTAGTTTGTTCATAGGGTTGTTTTTATACAGAATGAGAGATTTTTTTAGGATTTTATAAGTTGCTCCTAGAATATTCATTTATTAAGATTTCATATATATTTGTTTGTGTTCCTTGAACAAAACAAGTAAGAAAAGCAGTAAAAGCTGGAGTGTATAATTGTTTGGAGGCAAATCAGTAACATTTATTATTAAATAATATAATCTTGACACAAAAGTGCTAATGTAATCAAATTATCATCACTGATCATGTAACTGCAATATATTTAAGAATAAACTATAACATTGCAGTTTTCCTAATGAAAACAATTAAAGAAGTTAACCAGGAAGTCCCAAAGAACAAAAGTCCTTATGAATATGCAGTACTCTCTGAGAACAAGGTCTCACCTTTGCCCTGGCTTTTGGCCTCTTCCAGCAGAGGTAGCATGATAGCGTTGTTAAGGCTGGAGGGCGATCGCATCGCAGTGGTGTACATGAGCGGCAGCGACTGCACCACAACAGGGATGCGGTGAACATGGCTGGCCAGCTTCCCTGCTCCCTGCAGGCTCAGGGGGCTGGACGGAGGCGGCGGCACAGACTGCAGGATGTGCAAATACGGCTGACCTCTCACCCCACTTCCAGGGGCGACCAGAGGGCCTGGCGTGAGCACCGACGAGGCTGAGGTGATCACCGATGGAGAGGATGAGGAGGATGACGACGATGATAGGGACGATGGGGAAAAGGCGGATCTGTGAGGGGACGACGATGAGGAGGGTGATGAGGTTTTCGTGGTGGCAGATGAAGAAGAGGGCCGTGGTTTGTTGATGGACAAGTCCACGGGCTCTGTCTGCGTGTGGAAGTGGAGGTCGTGAGCGAGCAGGTCTTCGGGGGGTTCAGGTTTCACTCTGCTGAGGAAGAAGGGGATGCCATCCATTGCAGAATAAGGGCGAACTTTAAGTGACTGTGAGAGTAAAATAAAAGCATTAATGTTAGAGTTTAGTTATTTCAAAGCTATTAAACACATTATCCTGTGACATAGTAAAACTAAACACATAAAAGCAACTGAAATCTTATTTTCCACAGGCCATAAAAGTGAAACACTGACGAATTAAGGTCAAGTATAATTGTTCTTGTAGATATTTACCATCAGAAATAATTATGCAGCATAATAGGGATGTCAGAAAGGTATATGCTGTGACATTTATATATAAAAGGAACAGCTACTTTCCTTACATTCATTCAAACCTTTTTCTCTTCCGATTATATGAAATGCACGAGTAAAGTCTGGGTCTCTCACCAACGCCTCCTCCTCTACACTCTTTTCTTTTCTGTCGGCGTGGGCTGCTCTTTCTCTTTCCTCCTGTTTTCCATGACTCCCACACAAATGCAGCTCTCTCTTGGCTACCCATGTATCTCTCCTAAATCTCTTTTTTGTGACTGTGGAAAAACATCATATGGGCTCAATTTCCTGACCGTCTCCCTCTCTGTCTCTCAGCGCTGGGCCTCGTCAGGCCAACGCTGGTGGCTCAGAGTAACCCCTCAACACATCTTTTTGCTTAACACCAAGCAGACTGGAACAGGCGCTCCATCTGTCTGCAAGATTCAGGGACGTGTTTACTCAGAGGACGCACGGCACAGAGGCAAAGCGACTATTTGTTTCGTTAGACGCCCCAAAACTTTGGTTCCTCTTTAGTGTCTGCAGTCCTCGCTATGATGTCATTCCTCCCAGAGTTTGCGTGTGATGTGGCTGAACATTGCAGATCTCCACTCACTTGGTTCAGAGAGGGGAGGTAGTGCTAACAGTGTGTGGTGTTGAGCGTCTCAGTGGAGCTTTTCAGAGACTGACTCACAGGCAGAGCCATCAGGGACGAACAACCAGGAATTTTTACAAATCAAACTAAAACAACAAAATAAAAAGCTTTAAAAATAGTTAAAAGGAAAATTCTATTCCAAAGCTGTTGCAACAGAAATGAAAAAAAAAAAAGAATACATGCTATGTGATTTTTTTAGGCTCACATTTCTGTCTCTTTATGTAATGCTGAGATTTGATCCATGCAGAATTGCCTTTTTTTTTCTCCTGATTTTGTGTGAGAATTTTTTTTCTGTAGTGGTCTACTATTTTTACTCAAGATTTGTACACTCACTTGTTTTCAGCCTACAGGAAATGTTACGACCTCATGAATTTAAAAAAAAAGGCTTTTCATTGCAAAACTCCTCCCCAGTTGGAAAACAAACCCTGCCCTGTGAAATATGCCCTCTGATAGCCTCCGGACCTTTTGTGGAGTTCAACTAAGGGCCGCTGGTGTTCAAGATTCACATTATGTTATAATGGTTCATTTTTACCACCCACAATACATTTTTAATGTATTTTATTTATCTAATTTCATTTAACTTCCTTTGCAGCACACAATGTAAATGTATGTGGGGGGAGCACACAATTAGCCTTGTTCTGTTATAAGAAATGTCAGAGATTTATGTTTTTCCTAGTGGTGTGGTTTAGTCAGAAGCTTCCATGAAGGTTGTTGACCATTTATAGCCAATAGTTATTAAGTTATAACGAGCAGCGTACACTCTTCCTCTCAGAGGTCGCTCTTGGAAAAACAAAAGAACAGTGAAGATTCCTCAGGCAGAAAAAAACTTTCTTTAACAAAACATCCAAAAATAATTGGATCAGATAAAACTTCAACAAAGAAACGTGAAAGTGTTGAGAATTTAAACTGCTATGTGAACATAAGGAAGGTGATGGTAAAACATGTCAGGTTAAAGCTTCAGTGTTTGAACAGTTTTGATTAGATCTTCTGCGATTGGGCAAAATGCAGGTTTTAGCAGTGGTGAGAGTTTAATAAATAATGTTTTGAATGTAATTTTTTCATAAGAGCTATACACATGCACATATAGACGGTTCTTATTAAGTGTTAAGTCTTGATGATTTACATATGATAAATGGACTGTACTTATGAATAGTGGTGGAATCGAACCTCCAACTCTCGCATTAGAGGAACAACTCCCCTGACCGCTCATCCACAGCTGCCCATAGTTCTTACTGTGCTGCTGTACATTCAAGTACTTATTTTATTCAGTATGTTCAGATGTAAATATTTAGAACAACATCATTATGCATGTCTTTAAGTCCCAAAAACCTGTGTCTTTCAGTCTGCAAATTTGGATTAGTAGAAAAGACAGGGACATTCGGTTTAATATTACGAAATGTTAACAGAGATAACTTACTTTGCTTGGTTAAAGAAATGGTAATCTAGGTCAAAGGTTCTTTCAAAACACACTGTTTTATTGGTTACTGTTTACAATTTCCTTTTACTTATGAACAATTTTAATGCACAATCAAAATTTACTGATGACAGGATCAGGATGAAGCAAGACTGAAGAAGAGAATGTTATAAGAAAGTCTTCATTGTTGTTAGGGGTTCTAAGAAACACAGCAATAGTGGACATAAGCAAAATTAGCTTCTATGTCATTGTTTCATAAAAATAGCCATAATTTATGTTGACAGGATCACCAGAAAAGAAGGGTTTAATAATCTGTTTTTCTCACGTAAAGAACTTTTTTTTACAAATATTTGGAGTAGTGGGGACGCAGCCTGAAGAGAAAATAATAAAATGTAAATGGACTGTACTTATATAGCGCCTTTCTATCCAACCAGGATACTCAAAGTGCATTTAAGGAAAAGGCAGCGACTATAAGATTCAACATGCACTCTCATTGTATAATTTAATACAAATGGTGGGATCTTGTGATTGTGTCCGTGTATGCTTGAATATTTGTCAGGCTGGGACTTGGGCTGCCCCCTCTTCTGGTTCATCTGGAGCCCACTGCAGGTGGTGGGCCTTGCCCTCCTGCCATACTGCCCTCTGGTGGGTTATGCCTTTGTCCGCCGGTGCGCTGGTGGCTCTCGGTGTCTGGGGCTGGGTGCTGGGGCGTGGGCCAGCTTTGCCTGGTGACTGCCTGGCGGGGCTTGGGTCCTCTGGCCCTGTCGGGCCTTGGCTGGAGGGTGGTGGACCCTGGGGACCCGGGTCTCTGTGTCCATGGTCGGACCTTCTCCGGCACAGCGGGTCCCAGCGGGGCCTATGAGCTCGTCGCTGCTGGCACCGGAGGATTACTGTGTGGGGTCGCTGGGGAGGCTCTCCCGGTTCTCTCCTCTGGTCCACTCTGAGGGGTGGGTAAGTGATTGTTCCTGCGCTTGTGCCCCTGGGGGCTCCGTGGTTTTCTTCTCTTGGGAAAAAAAAGTCACTAATGATGAAGAAACTTGACTTATGTTTTCTACTGAAGTGACAAAAAAAAAAAACAATACAAATGTTGAAGTATAATGTGTCTATGTCATATTGCCTTATATGTTACAAAACTTTTTTCACTAACAGAAAAAAGAGGGAAAACTAGATCTAAACATGGACCAGAAAAGCCTGAGAGGAAAGGAAACATTTTGGATGCAATACCATAAATGGAAATCATAGGCACTGAGGTTAAGACTCATTGCTAACTTTGTCTGACATAAAATGAGGCCATGCGTGGACACAAAAAATCTATTTCTGGTTGATTGTTATGTTGAAATGACATCAACTATGCAAGGTAAAGTTCTGCTTGGTTCTAAAAAAAATTAATAGCCTTAATACCCCCAGAAAAGCTTACTCAATTTACTGTTTTGATTTATCCATTTTAATTTGTAATTAAAATAATGTGGTAGTGCTTTACTTGAAAGGTTTCAGGTCAATTTCCTGTCCCTGCTAAGTCCAAAAAAGTTTGAACACACTTCCTGAAAGTGGCTTCAACATGGCTAGCTGGCTCTGTGTGTGGAAGATGAAAACAACAGAGCAACACAAAAATGCAAACCAAAAACTGTTGCATTTCAGGGTGAGGTTCTCAAACAATTGACAACAGGAATGGAAAACTTAAACCACCTCTGCTCTCATTTTGACAAATACAAACACACAGATGTATTCAGTCCTACACAAACGCACACAAACACGTCGACACACAAGAAGTTAAACTTGACCTGCCTGCCTCAGTCCTCATGCATTGTCTTTATTAGGGGATACTGGTTAGTCGGGCACATTTTCCAGCCCCTTGCAGGCGAATTGTCTAACGAGGCAGACCATTTCCAGCAAAGCCTTGGCCCTATGCCACTCAAATGAAGACCACATTTCTGCAGCAGTCTAAACTGTCTGCATCTGCCATCTAAAGGGAAGCTCAGTCTGTTGGGGCGAGATTGGATCTCAGAGCACTTCAAAAGCTGTGTGGGCTGCAGCGCTCACATCCTGTCTGTGACTGACATCACTACAAGGAGAATGATTTCAAACCCCAGGTATTAGGTAGCAGTGAAAGAGCACAGCTCTCAAACCCTTGAGCCTCAGCTGAGGGCAGGACACAGAGAACAGTAACCACCTGCTGCCTTTTCCTTACATACTTAGAAGAGGGGAGGCGGATTCAGTTTTTATCATCAGACAGCACCTCTATATCCAAACAATTGTCTTCAAGATCAGCGATAACCTGACGAGTTATCAGGGATCAGTATTTTATCTAATCTTTGGATCCTTAGGTTTATCTCAGTGGAAAGTGCTAAAAAGGTCTTGCACAAAAATGTATTGGGAATAATTAGGTGGGGAAAGGCATTATTGATATTTTATAAATGGAAAGAGCCAAGCACTAATTCATCATTATTACAAATATTAAGTGGCCTGTTCTTGTTGCACACAGCTGTGGCAGCACTATTGAGCCACGCAGCCCTTGTAGCCTAGCAACAGCCTCACAATAACAAGACCACTTCATTTCTAGGTATGTCAGACCAGAGAGCACTGATACTGCATGTGGGCCATGAAAGCTTAGCACTAAAGTCATTTTATTCTACCTGACATGACCAACATAAACTAAAAAAAAAGAAGAAATGCAATTCAACAATGGCACCTGGGAGTTTGTGAACACTCTGCTTTATTTCTGCACAAATGTGCCAATGGAAAAGCACTGAACAGTGCTGTATATAATGTTACTGCAAGAAGAAATCCACTGCATAGCTAAGTTAAAGCTAGATATTATTATAGATACATTGTCCTGTAATTAGAGAATTTGCATTATGAAAATGAATGCTTAATGCCAAAAAGATTGTTGCAGTTTTTCTTTACTAAAAAAATTTAATTGGCAAAATAAGAAAAAATAGCTGAATCTAGAACAAAATGAAGAAAGAGCAGAATTGCTGAATTAAGCAATAAGTAGCTGAAATTATCGCAAAAAAATAATTTAGCTGCAAACAGCTAAGATTTGATAAAATATCTAAAAAGTAGCCTCAATTGCAGAAAACACCTGAAAGAAGCATAAAAAGCTTAAATTAGCAGAGATAAGCTGAAGGAAGCACAAAACATTTTTTATCAGCAGAATCAAAAACAGCTAATTAAAAAATTGAATGAGCAAAAAATAAATAAGTAAACATGTAAATAATAAACTGAAGAAAGCTAAATTTAGCACAAAGAAGTTAAAAAGCAAAACCAGAAAAAAAAGGTGAAACTTGCACAAAAAGTTCAACTATTTTGACTGATTTCATGGATGCTGAAGGCAGATCCATTCATTTTCAAGAGAACAAAATTGGCCAAAAAAGCTAAATATCTCAAAAAGTCTAAATTGCTGAAATACCAAAAGTCATAGGCGGAACATCCGAAGGAGCTGAAGGTTTTGATACCTGAATTGTTGAAATAAAAATAACATTTGAAAGAAAACTTGATCATCTTAACAGAGAGAATGCTTAATATTATTCACACAATAATTCTTTTTTGTCTACACAAACAAGGATAATGTTTGGAAAGAAGATTCAACAAGAACTTTATGCAATGTAGAAAATATGGTGGAGGTAGTATAGTGGTGTGGGCTTGTTTCATCACACTTGTAAGGCTGGATGGGATAATAAGTTCTAAACAGGAATCAAGTAGTTTATTTTTTCATTTTAAATACTGTATCTTAAAAAAAATAATGCTTTTATCGTCCAGATAAGAGTTACTCAGAACTTAGCAGCCATGTTTCCTGATGAATAAAGCTGTTACACATTCTGGTTGTTCTTGGTTAGATGGAGCATTAATTTCTTCCAGATGCCAGGAGAATAAACATCACACAGGAGGTGAGCAGTCCTTGATACATCTCATAATGCCCAGGAAGAACAAAGACTTGCAGCTTTGAGAATATCTGAACGACTCATTGGTCCTGATGTATTTACACCAGCCTGCATCTATAAGCTCTGTGGTTCTGCTGTTATTGCTCCAGTTTATAACATTTCCTCACAACATTTGTCATTGTCTGACTGCTTAACTCAAAGATGTGTCACAGATCCAGGAGCTTCTGCTGTTCTATCTGCATGGAAGGATGTTAGCCCATCCAACTGGACTGCAGAGTCAGAAACATTGCTCTGGAGCCAAGTTTCAGTCAATACAAAGACACAATATTTCTAACTTTGTGCTGCGCCTGCAACTGCAGTCATAAGTAATCTATCCTACCTCTCATATAATGGACACTGGCAAGAAAGGGCACTGGTATTCTTTGGTCGTGTTCAGGTTTTACCTGGTTAAAGTCTTTTTCCTTTATTTCTTGTAACACACTGCTTGTTTTACTGGTTTACTGACTGACTGTTTAGCAGCTCAAACACATAACTCCTCCTTCATATTTGGTAGGATCCAAAATTCCAAAAACTTTAAGATTTTTTAGTGCTTGTGGACAGAAATTTGAACTTTTCTCAGAAACAAGATGCCATTGAATTTATTGCACGATTACTGTGATTGTCAACTACATTATATAAGCAAAATTCTGATGGAAAGTGCCTGTATCTGTTGTAGGCTGAATATAATCAAAAAGTTTGTGACAGTAACCCTAGGCATACAAGTCACTCTACCATATAAAGGTTAAATAAGAATAAGGGTAATGTTTTGGAACGACTGACCCAAAGATCTGACCTTTGTTCAGTCGAAATGTTGTGGTACAACCAAAAGTTCAAAAGTTCATGTAAGGAAACCAACCAACATCTCCGCCTTAAAGCTGTTCGTCACGGACAAAGGAGCTCAAATTCTTTCAAGCTGACGTCCAGAACTGATCAACAGTTGCAGGAAACATTTAGCTGCAGTAATTGCTGCATAACACAGTCAAACCAGCTCTCTAAAATCCTTCAGTCCTTAAATCAGTTGCTATACATCACAAATTGGTTTATGTATCTACTAAAAAAACTTTTTGAAACTCAGACAACTGTAAAAAAGAATTCAGAAACCTATTATTTATTATCTGAAGGTTTTTGTGTAAAACAAGCACATTAGGGCTGAACATTTACCCACACTCACACAAGGCATGTAGTGACAAGCAAATCTCTGTGTGACAAATTTGTGCTGGGTAACAACACCACAAAGGTAACTTAAGCTCTGTGAATAAGTTGAGGCACGTGTGAGATAGAAAGTGATATAATACATAACTGTGCTAAAAATGGAAGCGAGTAATGTGTTGTGTTTGTGCAGGAAAAAGAGATTATTCATGTGTTTGTCAGAAAGAATGGCATGGGAGGATGAAGTGAGGATGAGAGATGTAAAGAAGTAGGAAGAGACAGAGACAGATAAGATTTAAGGTTTCCCATGCAACCCTCCTCCCAAGAGCAGCAACTACATCTGCACAATCACCCCCCAGCCAGCGTGGACTCCGCTGGCCCCAGTCACCTCCCCAAAGGACCCCACTGCATTCCTGCCCCAGCTGTGGCTCTTTTTCCCTCTTCATGGTTCTTCTCTTCTTTCTGCCTACTACCATGCTCCCCAACCACTCCTCTTAGCCCCACAGTCACTCTCTCAGTCGCTCACTAGTTCAGGCCTGGGAATGATTATCAGCCCATTGCCAAGAGGAGGAAAAGAAGGAAAGGAAAGCAGGAAAAAAAGGGGGAGAATTGTCTGGAAAATAACTGCTCCCTTACCCCTTGTTCCGATTCCAGGGGCTCAGCTTTGACTCGGACTGCAGGCATTCCGTCAATCATTAACATCCTGTTTCTTAGGCTGCCTGTGAAGGAACACAGAGGAGGTGTAAGACGGGTGTTTTAGCATGACTAAGCAGGTCCCACACTCAGTTATTCACACATGGACATCGACAATGTTGTGCTGGCGCCCACTGAGAGATGAGCTTGCTTTAAAAAACCATCAGAAGCTGACAAACCACAGATGAGCACAAATAGTGGAAGCTCAGTCGATTCACAGCAAGAGTCCCACCAAATAATTTTGGATATCCTGATTTGCTGCAGTGAGGCTTACTGATGACAATTCTCTTCAGATTTCAGTGGAATAAAAACACATGACTGATACTCAACGGCAGCTTTCTTCTCTTCAATAAGTTTGAATTGAAAACGTACAATTGCGTTTACTCATCATTATTTAGAGTACATGTTTTAGATTTGCACACAAGTTTGCGCAAGAACTTTTGAGTTGTACTGTATAAAGTGTTAATGCCATGACAGGACACACACAAACACACTTCTGCACATAATTTCCTTCCGTCTGACTGTATGTCAATAAAGTGGGCAGCAGTGCCAGTCGCCTCAGCTTCATGCACAGGCTTGAAGAGGGATGGAGCCAACGACAACAATGCATGTTCCGTATCCCTCAGCTGGAGGCGACCTGAGGTAACCCTCCCTCTTATTTTTTCAGCAGCTTTACATGGAGGAATGCAAGCAAGACTAACAGACTCTAAACATCTCTATTACTCTCTACTGCCGGCCCCTTTGGCCAGGTTTACAGCTCCATCATTACAGTCAGAAACAACGAGGCAAGTGGGACCACTGTTATACTGAGAAAACATGCTGAAACAGAAATGAATTGTATGCTTTTTTTATTATTGCTGTCGATGATGCCAAATTACACTAAACATCTTGCGTTTTTAATTTCTTGCTTCATAAAAATCCATTTGAGACAACCACTAAAAAATACAACAAATTGTCCTCGTTCCTCTCAGATTTTTCAGCTGCAGACTAATCCTGAGTGTTTGTGTGTGAGCAGAGGTATAGAGAAATAGGGAGGATTTACTCCATCAATTTACAGCAAGCCCCCCTACCCCCCAGACCTCGCCTCTCAGGTCTAAGTCCCTCAGGTACTCTGGCTGTGCTGCTATTGTATTGTTGTCCAGGATGTCCTTCGGCTTCAGGTCTTGGTAGGCCCAGATAGCGTTACCATAGTAACAGTTGGCGGGTGGAGCTGCAGCCTCAGTCCAGCCTCGAGCCATTTGTTGAGGAGAAAAGGAAAGGGAGTGCACTGAGACGGGTAGAAAGTAAAATTTGTTTTCCTCTGAATGGCTGTTTATTCTAACCGTTGTTCTGCTCAATGGTGAAAAAAAAAGCGTAGAAATATTTAATTAGATACACATTGTATAAAATCTTAATTTTCTCTGGTGGCAAAAGTTGTCAGAAACTATTTTTTAACGCTAAAGCAACTTGACTTTGTTTCTGAATTTATCTCCACCAAGTCACGTATAATCGTTTCTCAAAAGCAACAACATTCGCATTTGTGCCTGAAGTCCAGCTAATCCAGTGGTTCCTAATGAACTGGCCTGCAGAGGCCCATTCATTGGAAATCAATGGCAGTTGCATAGCTCTGCTTGTGACTGCAATGACTAAAGAGCTAACAGCAGTGAGAGAAACCCAACACTGCGTAATGAGCTAATGGTGGAGAGCTGCGTGTTGAGGAGGTTGTGCAGAAATGCCTTCAAGTCAACAGCAATTTTTTTTTTTCCAAACAAGCGGATCATTTCTGCCAGCTGAATTTCACAAATCAAAAAGATTAGGAATGAAAAGAAAGATTGTGTTTTTGATCACTACATTTGGTCAGCTGGTGAAGGGGCTAAGGCACCCAGCGGTGTGCTGTCCGTCAACAGTCTGAGGCGCTGTGTGTGGGTGATAGAGAGGAGGGAGGGCGGTGTCTAGAAGGAAGCAGGAAAGATTAAGATCACCTTTCCATTTGCTGCACTCTGAAATGAAATGGCCTTCCCAGGTGTGCGGGGGAGCCGGAGAGGGAGAGGAGGGCAATGGAGTGTTGAGGCATCTCATTTCTCCCTTCAACAAGCCTCCCTCTACCCCCACAGGTTGAAGGAAGCAGGTGAGGCTTGACGCCAGAGTTAGCAGCAGAAGTGCTTCAAACATAAACACATATTTCAGTGTTTTTAGTTCTCTGTTGGTGCAAATGAGTGAAGTAACACATTGACAACTCTAATCCAGTTTCTCTGAGCTTTCTTCTGAGTTTGGTGGACACAGAAATACTAGTCAGATGGATAGTAAAGATTTTGTGTCTGCTTCAACAAAAATCACCAACTAACCTAACTTTACTTAATCATACAGCTTAAACTGCAACTTTTTGAGTGTTAATTAAAAATCAGCAAGTCTACTGTAGCTGGCGAATATTTCTTCTTTTAAATGATGCAGTTGAAAGGTTTGTAAACTAAATACAGGTGTTCATGAGATACTTCTGATCTTTTAAAATATGTGATTTTGAGTTCCCAAATTACTATCTTACCTGTAGCAGCCCCTCGGTTTGGAGAAACAATTTTTAATTCAGACAGAACGGATGATAGTTTGAGCAGGACCACACTGCAAAAATTAACCAGCTAAAAATAACTTTTAAAATATTACATTATTGTCTGAATCTTCTCAAATTAGGTGAAATAATCTACCAGTGCAGCAAGATAATTGTGCTTGGTAAGACTTCTTGAAATAAGAAAAATTTCCAGGCTAATAAGAATAATAATCTAACAGTTATGTTATAAACCTTTACATTGCTGTCAGTTTTGCATTTTTCTACATGAAATATTGTAATAACATAATAGGCTGCATCAAAAGTGCTCCAGTTGCTAATTTTCAAAAACATGACATATAAAACCTTCTAGGGCAAAGCAGATGGCAAGGTAACTGTTTAGCAAAAAGCATTTGCATGAACCACTGTTACTCATTTATTAATTTTTTTCAGATTGTAGTTGTTTTAAGACGTTCGCTTTGAACTAGACCTTGATAATACTAGCCATTAGCTTGTCAATTTAGTCAAAATTAAACTTTCTGGTAACTGAAGCTTGTCAAAAAGTTATCAACAACAGGTTAGCTTTAATTGAACCCAATTTCAACTTATTGCTTTAGTTATTTTTGTCAAATTATTAGGTAATGTGCTTTTATGGCCAGAAAAATATTTTGTTACCTTTTTTTTAAGAATAGAATAGAATAGAATAGAATTTATTGTACACAAAGGAAAATTTGAATGCTGATATATGATGATATAATTTATCTAAGCTCCTGTATTCTGCTACTTTGACTGTTTTTTGTCACAGAGTGTGATTGTGTTGTTGGTAAAAAACACTGTGAGTTACTATGAGCTTAAATGTTTCTGTTAGTTCTTGCTCAAAAACAAATTAAACAAACTTTTGTTTCAATGAAAGTACGATTTAAACAACTCGTGTCTCCAGATTTAGTAACTGACTGCTTTTTCTCTTATCTCCTGCTCTCATGTGAATCTAGTCACACACACAGAGGGGGAAAACAGTGCAGCAGAAGAGCCGTGCTGATGCTTTGTTCCGATGTTGAGTGCCCACAGAAACCGTGTGCATCTGTCACAGAGGCTGAACCTGCTGCCACAAGCTGCGACGGAAGAGGGCTGGACGAGGGTGGGGTGCAATGAATTATGGGTGATACGCGAGTCAGGATTAAGAAAGGTGATAGGGAAAAAGGGGCGCAAAGGTGGGGGCTTGTTGAAGAGTTGTTGGCAAGCACAAGTAGTCAGGGGAGCAATCGAGGAGAGTGGGGGGGAGCTTAGTTGAGGGGCAGGAGGAGCTGCAGGAGTCAAGGAAGCAAGAGAGAGAGAGAGAGAGAGAGAGAGCACAGAGAGGGGATATGGACCTGAGCCAAGGCCCAGTCGAGCGCAAAGCATACAGTGCAAGAATGCCAACAGACCCCTACCTACTAAACAGGGTGGAGAAAGAACAAGAGAGTGCTGCAAAGAAAACAACTTTCAGAATGCTACAAACTAAAGTAAATGATTACCATGAGTAAATGACAGGACAGAGGTGTTAGGTGCTGTGAGACGAGCATTTCCTGTGTGCTGCCTGCACAGTGTGCCTCTGGCCTCTTTGCTGCGGCTCACTTCCCTCTTCTGTGCCCCTGGACACGCCAGTGTGACACATTGGCCTGATAACTGGCCTACAACTGCTTGCTTGCCAGCACACTAATCTTGCTTCTTCGCTTTTGAGTTATTTCAGAGCAGGAACTTTGTTAAAAGCTGTGAAAGCTGAGGGCATGCAAATTCACATTCTACCTTTCAAAAGTTTGCAAAACAAAACCGCTCGCCAGTGTTCGAGAATTAAAGCAAATAAAAGCCAAATACATTTATTTGTGCTGATTGTTTTGTCTTCAAACAGTAAAAATGCAACAAAGTCACAAACGAATCACCCCGACCTGTTTCACATCTGCTCATGTTCTCATAGTTGGCCTAATTGTTCCTCTGAGACGACCATCAACTACTGGAGCTTCCTGTAGAGGTTATACTTAAAAAGCAACTTCATTCAGGCAAATGGCTTGGCTGTACTTGCATTAGCAATGAGAATAAAACTAATTCTCTAACAGGTTTATAGCATTTCACAAGCACACTTCAGTTACATTTGAACTATAACTCAATGTGGCACAAAAAGAAGGTAAATTTGTGTTTGGTGGATTATTTCTTTGTTGTACAAATACTACTGACAGAGAATCTTATACTATTGGAAAGCCTGTTAATTTTCCTTTTAAATGGTGCCACATTTGTCAGGAACATGCATTCGTGGGATGAGCAGTAGAGTTGGGTATGTGGGTTGAGCACATTAAAAATTTGCCAAATCTTCTCTGTCAAACAACCTATTTTACTGTTGTTGTTGACACTTGTTTAAGATTTTGGTAAAACCAGGTGCTGCCAATCGGGTGCCTGCTATAAGATGTATCGCCAAGTAGCAGTGTTACAACAAAATAATAATCTACTAAACACAAATTCACTTACTTTTAGTGCAAAGTATATAAACATCTTATTAAGAACACATAAAATTACTATTTTACTGATGGTGCTGTAGGGTTTTTTTATATAAATCAAAATGCTTTACAACAGAAGCTAGTCTCCTTAAATAAATAACCTTATTTACCCTAATCTTACTTTAAAGCACCCTCACCATGTCTCCCAAGATGCAACCAAAACTATATTTTGCTGAGAAATCATAGTCAATTTTCATACTTTCAGGTTAGTTTTTGATTGATTTTTCTAAATGCAACACAGATTTTATATGTTTATTTGAAATTTTCCTCCATCCATTAAAAACAATTCCAATGATAAAAAAGTTTCCAAATATATAGAAAGTGTGTAGCGCTTGTTTTCACACACTGAGAACAGTGTGCTAGTACTCCCCATAATGAGATCAATGACCTTTTGGAGAAACTGGCGGAGTTCCCCTTTTTATATGTCTTCCCACCCCCAAGTAGAAAATACCATGTAAACAGTGATGACTCAGCATGTTGGGCTGTCACTGTGATCAAGTTAAGCTTGAATGCTTTTTCTCAGTAATCACCTCTGAATGAGTTAATGTGAACACACTGTTTTATTTTTAATAAATTTCATATCATATCTGCTGTTTTTTTTAGTAAATATGTAAATGTTCAGATGATTCTTACAAATTTGTGGAAAAGACTCGAGAGCAGAACGGTGCTCCGTCTTTACTTACAAAGGTGTTGACTTTTCTAACTGATATCAAGCACAAAGGCAAACTTAGACTTATATTCACAAAGTTTAAAGTGGAAAAATAGACAGAGAAAGAGATGTTCCCTTTAGGGTTAAAACAAAAAACCCTTAAAGATGCACTCAGCTGATGTTTTTACCTCAAAACAGTCTAACCATTTCCTCAGAGAATAACTTTGTTCCACTGAGGAAAAACACAACTTTTTACATGAACATACCTAATAATAGAAATAACTCCTCATGTGTTGAGTTATTAATCTGTGGGAGATACAGCAAATCTTAGAGGATTTTAAAAGTCCTAAAACATGTAAAATGACACTTTGTAACACGCAGTTGTGTAAAAGTGAAAGATGCAGATGAAGACTTGGTTTGTCATTTGAACTGACTGAGGTTATTTTTTATTTTTGTACATTATTTAACTCATTTTTATTCAAGTGTAGAAACTGCAAGATCAGACTTACAGAACTGTCAAAATGTAATCAATTTTTGAGCTTTATTTATTATGTAATCCTCTTTTTTATACGTCTTCATGACAGATTCATCCATCCTGTTTTTTTTGTTTCCTTTTTCCTGTTCAGGATCAGAAGGATGTGGTGCCAGCCATATAGGTCCACCGGTTTAGAGGCCAGGGTCAACCTGGTCAGGTCACCATCGCAGTTCAAGATGTTAAATGTATTTCCCATTCATCCAACTAAACAGGTAACTGTTTATTTTAAATTCATAACTTTTGGCTAGATCAATCACGTATCTACATCTATTGTTGTTGTTTTGTTTCATTTAGTTTTTCCCCAGATTTCAAGCACACTATAAAAAGTAATATGTTGTTTTAACTTGAAAAATATAAGTCAAAAATTTAAGTTACATGAAGGAAAACTTAATTTATGAGAATTGTGTGAGAATGTTAGTTTGTCTATCTGTTAGCAAAATATTTCAATAACAAGTAAAAGAATAACTTTAGAAATCAACCCAATTAAAGATGGCCACCACAGCTGAGCAAACCCCAAATTTGATACAACTCAGTCAGTTTTATAGGTACTGAGCTAATATTTGGTATTGCAGTAGCAGAGAATCATTCCTAATACACACTGTAAGTTCTAACAGATCACACAAGATCTTAAATGTTGGAGTCAATATTGACTGCTTGTTGACAAAATACCTCATGAATTACTGAACAGATTTTAATGAAATCTTCAAAAAGTCAGTGCATACGCTACACCTGATAACTTTTGTAGTCAAGTAGATTCAAGATGGCCACCACAGCTTATCAACCTTAGCAAACACAAAAATATTGATAACCTAATCAAGTTCACAGATATTGAGTTACATTTACTGGGTAGTAGCTGAGATACATAATCTAAGTACTGAGATTACAGAAAAATCCTTGTTTAAAACTTTGGCATCTAAGACATGAAAAGATGATGCACATTATTTTAAGATAAACTATTACAATAAATTTCCAGTTGATCCACAAATCAAACTGTTGTTCAGTCACAGGAAATCTTTAAATTCCCTAAAATGTTAAATTGAGTGGACATAAACATTTATTTTACAGTTATATTGTTTTAAGTACTACCTAATTTATTTTAATGTTTTGCTCAAATAGACAAAAAAATTCCAAAGTGCAAAAATGCAAAAACATTTTAATGTAGTCCATTAACTTTGAGTACAGGGTGAGTCAAAAGACACAGGACACCTTTTTATTTTAGAAAGAAAAGAGAACATGACATCTGAATACCCAACAAGTAATGGCTGAGGAACCTTTCATTGGAAAAACTTGCCTTCAATCTAATATGGCAGCTTTCAGTATAGTGACTTTCAAGATGATGGCTATGTTCTGGACATATTCTAAAAGATAGCCCCCCCCCCACCCTTTACGTCCAGGGGTATTCAGATATTTAATTTTGCCTTTTCTTTCTGAAACAAAAGCACATCCTGTGACGTTTGCCTCACCCTATGGTTTACATAGGGAAAAAATGTTTAAAATAAAAAATATGATCAAATTAATCAAGAATTACATTTTATTTATTTTTTTTACATTATATCCCTCAAATAATTTGCATACTCATTATAAAACCTGTTACCAGTGACAAAATGTGCTCTCAGTGCAGGTGACTGAGTACTGCATGTGCCTTCTGCTACTATTACTAAAGCTTGTTGTGAGGAGGATATTATTGACAAAATGCTTGTCAAAAAAGGCCATGCAAAAGAAAAAAGTAAGCGTTTGTTAAACCAAAGACAGTGTGAAAAATAGATTGAGACAGATTGGTAGATGGACTCAGGCTGTGTGAGGACGAAGGCAGAATGGCAAAAAATGAGTATTGATCTCATTGATCCTTGTGTCAGAATGCACATCAAGTTCCACTGTGAAGAAATCCAGCATCCAGAAAACCTCCAACCACTGCATATTTGTGACACTGCTTATAAACACAGAGAAGACTTTTATAAATTGCTTTGTTCAGTAAAGTTTTACATTGTTACTCTGTAAATTTTCATTACAAGTTAAAGTAATTGTATAATCTGTCACATTAACCTGTATGTTATAGTGATTTAAACCTTAAGGTCTTTGTGACACACTATAAACCTTAATGAGATAGTCCAGATCTTTTGGAGTGGGGTTCTGTGGAAAGGTTATAAACAGTTAATATCTTACCTGATTTGCTCTATGAGCAAAGCCTATTAAACAAAAACTGTAATTTTGTCCAAATTGACAAACTAATCTGAGCAACTAATCTAATCAACAACCCTGATTAGTGATTGGCTTATCAACACAGTCAGAATTAATGTCTGTTTCTCCAAACAGATGTCATTCAAAGATCAATCTACAAGTGGCCAAGTGGCTGGGAAGAGGGAAGTCTGGGTCTCTCTGCTTAGGCTGCTGCCCCCACGACTCGACCCCGGATGAGCGGAAGAAAACGGACGGACGGACGGACTTGTGCAATTTTGAAATAAATCTTAAAATAAAATTGTATTGTTGAGAAATGGATACACGAAAATAAAGCTTAATGACATTTCTGTCCCCACACGACAACTTTCACAACTTCCTGTTTAAAACTTCTGCAAGTGCCCTTATGTACAAGATAGGGCTTCATCTAAACTCTCGCTCTTTGTATTACTCATGTAGTGGAGACATAAATCTGTGTACAGAGACACATTTTGAGTGTTCATTTCCTTTGGAGGCCAAAAAGTAAGTCCCCAGAACATTAATCGTCTCAGCTTGGCTGTTTTATGTAAATTAAACAACGTCACATGAAGTGATGAAAACATGACTGTGTGTGTCCAGATAAAAAAGGAAGACCCACAAAGCATGCATGTTGTTCCATCCTACGTGAGCCAGGAAGCTCAGTACCTGAGAAGAAAACAGCTATGTGAGTGTCCGTGCGTAGACACAGACACAAAACAAAACACACACTCAAGACACATTTGCACAGCAGCAAGATTCGCGGAAGTTCCCATATTCTGGTGGATTGCCCTTGGGTCCCAGCTATTTCTGCCTGGAGCAGGGGGATCCTGTGTCAGTAATCCTGTCAGGATGAGGGGGATGAGGTCGCCGGATGCAGCTCAAGTCCACGGCCTTCCTCACCACACACATACTTTATGCGCCAACGTGCATACACAAAAAACATTTGTTTACATGCTTAAATACAGTGTTTAATTAAATAAGAAGTGCTACAAATAACCATATGAGATGCTACACAATACTTAGAACATAAAGGTTGAAAAATATTAGTGTGACAATGGGGCGCCAAGTATAAAATCAGTTGTTAAAAAATGTCACCAATACAATTTAATTTTTTAGCTCACTTTCTGGGTGTAAAAATTTAGTTTAAAAAATTCCAAACATTTTATTCTTATTTAGCTCACTGTTCTTACATTATGCTTTAATGGTTATTAAATCCTACATTTAAATGTGCAAATCTAAATGTTAATGTTTAATGTCGCAGCTAAATGATAAAGCATTTAAGAATCTTGGAATGGAACGCAGAATTTTTTAGTAAGGCTTTTGTTGTGACGTCATCATCATGTAAATAAAGCAACCACTAACACCGCTAACACTGCTAACACTGCCACGCTTCCCTTCAAGACATCAAACTTCAGAAACACAGGTACCATATTGTTTTCAATGAACATATTTTAAATATAAATTTTAAATGTCCTTTTCAGCAGCCTTAAAAGCATTAGTGTTTGCTTTTACAAAAGCCTTGCACCAACAGCAAAGGCTGTGTTCTATTCCAAAATTCTTAAATGTAAGCTTTATTATTTAGCTGCAACGTTTACGATAAAATTTTTATATTTAAATTTCATATTTAGATTTATGATTTAATATTTACATAAAACACTTCAATTTAACATATAATAAAAATGAGCAAAATGTAAGAACACTGAGCTACCCTCAGAAAATGAGCAAAACAATGTTTTAGTGACTTCTTTTAAACAATTTATTTTACACTTTGCACTCTATAGATAACAACTGTGCAAAAACACACATTAAGTCAGATTTCACAAGTGTTTCTAGTTAAATGGATTAAACAGAAAACTCATAAGTGCTTCAATGTTAGACCATCTTTTTAACTGGTTTAAAAGGGAAATCTACTGTTGTTTTTTTTTTTTTTTAATTCTGTTTGTTTGCCATTGTGAAAGATCCCCACCTCCACCATCACCCCCTCCCATCGCTTGTGAAACTGTGGGAAATGAAGAAGCTGTTTGTTCTGAGAGGAAACACTCAAAGCGAGAAAAACTTGGTCACTGTCTGGTTTGTCTGTCTGTCTGTGTCAAACGCACTTCTATAAAGCTGACTTCCTGAGCTGCTGCTCTGTTCTAAAATTTGGCTAACACACACACACACACACACACACACAACACTTGTGACCTCCACCTGCACCCACAATAAACCATATTTATTTTAGAATCAGAAGCAAACGCTCACATTCGCATAAAATCTCTCCCAGCTTTGCAGCTCTGCCCGTGAAAGAAGAATATGGATGCCCATTCAACACAAACAGCCACCCACACACACACAAACCATGCACAAAAACATACACACCCCTCTACAGTGCTCCAAAGAGGGGGGTGGAGGGTGGGGAGGGGTAAACAGAAGAGTCTGACATCCTCTTGCATCATGTGCCTCAAATGCAGCAGAGAAACAGCTAAACAAGCTGTGACTGTGACAGCTCTAAAGTGAGGTGGCATTACTCAAGCAAGCTTTGGCTTCCAAGTCAAAGCAATTTGTGACACCATTCTGGACAATTTATGGTCAATTGACAACAATTTTGATGTAATAACAAGAAAGAATAAGTTGAAGAATAAAAATAAAAAAAAAATAAAAAAATCACACAATCAGATGCTATGTATCAGCTCCTAGTGAAAGACTTTACTGAAGCGCCTTCTTGCTTCATCATAATCCAGTGACCCCCCCTCAGGAAACACACACACACACTCATCTTGGTAAATGAAGTAGGGTCAGTGGCTGTGCATCTAAAATAGCCTCTGACACAAAAACCTCACTTGTATGAAAGCAGGAGGAGGAGGAGCAGGTCCAGCTAGCAAACCAAGATGAACATGCTCTACAGTGCCTCAAGATTTTTCTCATATAATCTTTGTCATTTTAACAATAATAGCACAATCTTTCAGGATGAGCTTTGTATCTTACTGCACATAAGGCATTGAAGAAAAAGAGATTAGCTTTGACAGATCAATAAAACATGTCTTCAGTGAGTTTGTATACTTTTATTTACTTTTGGTTCACAGAACCTTGAGCTGACCACATTTGATCATTTCTAATTGTTAGAGTTTTATACTTCAACACAAAATTAATCAAATGTAAATGAAAATTGTAAAACTTTAACCGGTAACAGAAACCAGAAAAATAGAAAAAATGCCAAATATTGACACTCTAAATAAAGCAATATATGTATCTTTTGAATTGAGGTTTTGTGGATGAGTCATGAGATTTATCATTCCGACATTACTGTCATTTTAAAACACCTTCAAGCTCAACAATTCAGTTTAGTTCATGCAAAACTTTTTTTGTAATCCCTCACATAGCCATCAATTTCTTATAACAGTCTTGGTAAAGAAAAATCACGATATCCTTGCAGGAAGCGTCCCAGACTAAACAGGAAGTGCTAAAGCTAGCTTCTACTATCACTGTTTTCACTTGTAAAACAACCACTAAAATCTATGCAATGCACAACTGACAGCTATGTAAAGGTTTATGAAATGAGTCTTTGAGTGAACCAGTATAAAATATCTGAGGCTGGAGTTGTTTTATGTTAAAAAGCAGGATCGCAGTTTGGTCTTGGTCCAGCTCAGAGTAGTAATTAACACGTCAATTCGGTAAAAGTTAAACCCTTGTTTTTCAAACTAAGGTCATTTAAAAAGCATTCTACAACACAAAAACTCCACAAAAGCTAATAAAAATTATGAAAGTGTGTTGCATGTTGTCAAACTTACATCTTTCCAATCACCACTACTGACGCCACACACATATAGACTATTTGCCTTTATGGCAAATAATTGGAGGATGTTTTTATTTCTTTGCCGAGGCTCCAACAGTCAATGTGTGTTTCACCATCTACGCCTGAATGTAATCTTCCTTCCCCCAACATATGCATTGTGTCCACACAGTACTCACAATACCTGGTCGCCTGAATGCATCACATGTGCATTCACATGAACTCTCAAAGATCGACCTAGATGTTCCACAGTGACTACAATGCAAACACGCACCGGCACCACTACACTGACTCATCCACAGAATCCCCGGTGAACTACTCATGGAGAAAATATCTCTCTTCTAAACACTTTTTTATGTTATCTTTTTTTACCTCAGTTGCTATCTCTTGTGATACAAACCTGCATGTAGTGAACATGCTGGAGTTTTAGTGGTTAAAAGCCCTGCAGAGTCCTCTACATGCAGCATCACAAAGAGCACATCTAACCCTACTTTGTGCTGACACAACCAAATCCTTTCCAACACGCTGCACATGGAAATGGACAATAATGGACCAACCAAAACATTCCAACACACTGCCACTTATTACTTCAGACGTGTGCAGTTATTTTCACTCACTGAGTTTTTCCCTTTTGGTTTGATCCATCCCAGCTCTCTAAATCCACTCGATAAAAAACAGCAGCTGTGTTTACTTCTATTACTCATCTACTCACGCCTTCACTTCGATTATTTTTCCTCTCAGTTGGAGCTGATGTTTTGCAATGTGGTTACCTATTTGAAGCAGGTAAAAAAGGGCAAAAATATACCTTACAGTATGTGGTAACATTTAACTGTTCGGAAATAAAGAAAAAAAAGTTTTATTTGTGTAACTTCATCTCCTAACAGATGACCTACAGTAGCCCTACAGCTTGAAGTAAAGTTCACAGCTTTACTGCCTCCTGATGCAGGTCTGCAAAATCCATTGGTGCTGAGGCTAAAGAGAAGCAGCTCCCCAAAGGTTCTGTATGGGTAAAAGAATAGAAATTATCCAAAACACTCTGGAAATGCTGACTTCAGATGCTCCTCCATTTCATTTTTTAACTTTTGGGTTTTTTTTTTGGCTTGATCTCTTTTCTCCTTCCGTCTGTCAGCGAGCCATATTTGGCTAAAATAACTCTCACACCGAGTAGCGAGAGGCAACGTCATCAAACACAGAGAGAGCCCTGCCAGTGGCATACCTTTCATCCGAGCCATGGAAACATGTCAAGCAACTTTAAATCAGAGTCTGAGGGGCAAACTCTGTTGCAAAGTGACTCACTTCCTGTTAGCACTGAGTGTGTAACTCTGGAGATGCTGTTATTACTTAACAAAAGAATCAAGGTACTGTATGAGTATTATTATGTTTATACTATCACTTGTAGAATCACTGGTGGGTTGCACAACACTTTCTGTGCTCTGTCTCTCAGTCACCAAACACACACACACACATATGCTCCAGTCCAGAGAGCTCTGTGTACAGCTCTAACTCAATTTGGTAAACAAATGTGGGCTGGGGACTTGGGTCAAAGGTTGTATTCACAAGAGAAAACACGAAAGCAAGGAACACTTTGTCATCTTTTGACGTGATGAAATAACAGTCCAGAGACTTCTGTTTGCAGGCGTTACCTACAAATATTGTTGAGCCTTGCTTCACCCTCAGAAAAATCAAAACAACTGTGGGTTATTCTTCAAATCTTAGATAGGAGGTTAACATTATGTTCAAAACCCACAGAACACACATCTATGTGAGTGTAACCCTGCTCTTTGAATCCTCTCTGTCTTCTTTGGCCTTGGATTATAGTTAGGGACTCACATGAATTCAGCCAGATTCTATAGAACACTGCAGTGTATCTGCAATCAATGCTGATACACTCCATAACACCCACTTGGATCAATGAGCAGTCACTCAATATGCCAACAGTTAACCCAGCTGATTAGGGGGTAATGCGGGGAATTTCATTGTCATGAATAAGAATCAGTACCTACATGTTGTTAGCATGAGCAAACCAAAGAGAGAGCATTTCTTCCCTGAAAGATTCAATCTGTCTACAAGATCTTAACTTGTGTGTTTTGCTCGGTGGCCAACAGAGGATGTCTTCACTGGAGGAGGAATCTCTCCGAGCAATTAAATGTCCTAGACAGAGCACTGTTGATTGACAGATAGACTCTATCTGTTAGTGGCTGACTTTTTAATTGAGTCCCCACCACCATCACCACAATCACACAAACACACACACCTGCACGGATTTATATGATAAGCCCTTCGATTCTGTCTCAGAGTGGGGGATGAGCTAAATGATACTCTCAGGGAAATGACAGGGTTTGTGAGGCTTGTTCACAAAAATAAAATGACCATTTTAAAGAAAATAAATAACTATATTTATATATATATGCACACAAGTATTTTCTGTCTTTGTCCTGAGGTCTGGTGTTCAAATTCTGTTTTAGTTTAATTTCATTGTCAATGGTTTGGTGTGATGCAGAATATTCCAGGTTTATGAACACTTTATGAACAGGTTTTCAACAAAAGATTGTAGATAACTTGTAATCTAGCCACTGACGTATTGATGATGCAATTATAAGCACATTCACCTAATGTACTTGGTGAGTCAAAAGTCACAGGACAGACTTTCATTTCAGAACCAAAAGGGAAATTGGCATATCTGAATACCACAGCAAGTAATGGGTGAGGGGGCCTATGTTTGGAAAAACTTGCCCTTGATCCAATATGGCGGCTTTCCAGATGGCCACCATGTTCTGGACAAAGCCTAATAAATAGACCCCTTCACCTTTTATTTGCTGTTGTATTCAGATATATCATTTTTCCTTTACTGTCTGAAATAAAAGGGTTTTCTGTGACTTTTAACTCACCCTGTATTCATATTATACATAATAAACATGTTTCCTATAATGATTTTAGTATGTGCCTAAAGAACCCACAACCTACAATTAAAATATTGCTTTCTTATAGCTTTACGTATCCTATACACAATAACCCTGACTTCACAACGGCGTCAGCTGAGATGAGCGTAACATGCAATTAATTTGATACTAAAATTTGTAAAAAATGGGAGAAAAGTAAAAAAAACTGACATTACAAATCCACCAACTCCTAGTTTACACTTAAACACCAACTCAGCTCCATGACTACCCCTGCTCAGAGATATATCCGATTAACTTTGACCCTCTTATACAACCTCTGGACTTTCATACATGACACTGATGCACAACAGACAGATCAGGCCTAAACCTAAAGCCTAATAATATAAAAATTAAAATACCATTCAAGTAATGTACAGTATCTAAGAAATTATATAAATAATATAACACAGATCACAGATTTTTTTCATTTAAATTCACACTCTTCAGTTCACCAACAAACCAATTGTAACAATGTTGATCATTATTTCCAGCACAAAAGCATGTCTGTTTCTAAACCTCAGTCAATAACCCATGCAGTCAATCATCATCATAGCTCACAGTCAATTCAAATGCTTTGAGATGCCTGAATCTGTAATGTTTTATTTCTGGTATAAGCAGATCATAGATATACAAGGACAATATATTTGTGGTACTTAGGAATTTGACATTAGCATGATCAGGTATTTGAGTATAAATGACAGAAAATTCAATAATTTAAACAGCTTTAAACGTACTATAAAATACCCAGAATAAAATAAAATGAAGGGATTTTGATTGGACAAGTTTAGACTGTTAATTTGTTAACTATTTTTTATCAGTCAGACACTTACTCAGTACTACAAAGGTATCCTGATATCTTGTTATTTCAAGACATTTTGATTTCTCAGTTTCTCTCAGTTCAAAATGAAGGGAGCAAATTTCCAAACAATAAAACTCCAGTGAGCTAAACTCACATGCAAATCACCCTCTCTCTCTCTTTCTTGAGGGTTGTTAGGGTCTTTGTTGGTCTAATACACATGGGAGATGTTTTGGTCACATGCATGAAATAAACACATCCTACTTTGTCTTTTGTAGTAAACTGTCTATTAGTACTAAAACATACTTGAGAACCTTTGACTTTGTTATTACATAAAAGTATCTCAAACTACAATGTCAGCACAAATACTGTTTATTAATGGCTTTCTGAAAAATAACTTTAAAATGAAACCTCTTTATAAGAATTTTTCTCTCAACAGAGATTGTTGAGACATTGGTTGACATGCTTATTGTCACAGGGTTATAAAAACAAAGATTTACTGATTTGGTCACCAGTCCCTAAAAGTAATCCAGCAATGCTCCAAATTTTACAACTCCACCTTCCTTACTTCTATACACAATATTGAAAGGCTCCTTAAATATGAAATATAATCTGATAACATCATGCATAACAGAAGACCTATTTGTGAATGGATTTCAGTGAGACTTTAAGCAGGTGCTAATTTCCTTCAGTGAACAACTAAAACGTGCAGGGGGTCTCATCCAATCATGCACACACTCATAACCCTACCCCCTGCTGTAGATACAGATAGATGTTATTTTGTGTCCTCGTGGGGTAAATATACTCCTGGATTTCAAGATACACAGTACCAGTAGATAGAAGGTTTTACTGAGTGCACGTAGCCTGACTGAAAGCACACATAAATATACACGGGATATTGATTCATTGACTTTTTGTGGAGGCAACCAAAGTTAAACACAAACACCCCACAGCTGACACGCAGATAAAGACAAGTCAGGGCCTCTCTCTGCATCGCAACAGTAAAGTCACAGAGGTCACAGCTTAGTTTCCACATCAAACCCAGGAGCAGAGGCCATAGTCTCATCCCCCACCACCACCTTCTTTTTTTTCCCTCCTACCCTCCCACTCTCTCTTCTGCCCACCCAACCTCCTCACACACACACAACTCACACTCTCCTCCTCCTCCTTCATTGGATGTACAAATGCCTTTGCTGTCAGCTCTGCCCCGGACCCCTGTAATTGAAAATAACAGCCAAGGGCCAGCCCCCGGCCACTCTCCCCTGCCTGGTGGCTCTCTGCCTTGGTGACAGCCACCCATCAATACCAATGACTATTACCCCTGGAAGTGAGAGCGCTGCCGATGACATCCAAGACACCACCAATGCAACACTCCCACACACACTCACTCTCTCTCACACACACACACACACACACCCCAGTGTCCTTCCTGCGCTACCCGAGCCCTCCTAATGTTTAACCCATTGCTAACAGCCCCTGCTCTCTGTGTCAAAGCCAGTCTCTCACACTCACCAGTGTTTCACACAGAAGATGTGCACGAAACTCTGACAAGCAGCAAACTTTTTTGTCCTCTGAGAAGTGTTGTGAGTTTTCTTACAGTCTCACATGCCCCCATCAGGGACACAGGCAGTCTGTGTTACTGTACAACACTTCTCCACTTCTGAACTTTCCATGGATTCATGAGAGGCAGGACGTTTAAAGCCCAACCGGTGCCGGCACCGGGGAAAGTCTAGATGCTACTAGAATCACTTTGTTCCTGACAGTTTATATATGAAATCACATTGAGCGTAGGTGTTTTATGTCCAGTGACAATCACTCAGGGGGTCTCTTGTCCAGACTTCCCCCACACACCCTCCAGTGACAGACACCAAACACGATGTGATAGGTGATCTGAGTTGTCATCTGCTTTGACAGAAGAATGACAGCTGAATGAAAGCACAAAGCACGACAACAGTGACAAATGAAGCACACACACAGCACCGAGCACAGGAACAGGACGAGAGAAAATGCACAAACCTTGTTGTCAAAAGCTGCAGAGCTGTGGAGACTGTTCTCCTTTCTACAGTCCTCTCTGTCTTGTCTCCTCCTCTCCCTCTTCTCTCCTCTCACTCTGCGTGAATGTACGAATGTCTGTGTGTGTGTGTGTGTGAGAGAGAGAGAGAGAGAGAGAGAGAGAGAGTGAGTGTTGAGCAGCTCCCTCCCCTTCTGCCTCTCAGCTGCTCAGCTCAGGCAGTTCTCAGGAAATGAATGGAGAGCACACAGAGAACTGTTGTACTTGCAAATGACTTACCCTGAGTCACATGATCTGCTAAATGTAGGGTGGGCCAGTGGGTGGAGGCTTCATAAGAAAAAAAAAGGGAAGACAATATACTCTAAGCTTTAACAGCATGCATCGAGTTACACATGGGGCCCCTCCGGGGAGGTTTCCGACTTGTTCGTTCTCCAACAAGCCCAAACTCCCTCTGTGGCCATCGGACCGAGATGGTGGGGGGCCACTGGAGCACCTCCCAGTTTAAAGGGGATGGAGAGGAAAATGAAGGGACTAGTTCACTCAACTTACAAGCAACTTTAAGAGAATGTGTTGGGAAGTTTTTTGTTTTGTTTTTGTCTTAACTGTATGGACGAAAAGCAGGCATAGCAGCAGCATATCACTACTTTGATATTTACCAAAGAGTAATTTCTTTGAGAATTTTACAACAGTCTTATTAGTGAGTAACTAGAAAATAAGAAAAATTTAAAAACTAACAGTTTGATTCCTGTTTTTTACAGAATTTAAAAAATCTGTTCAATATTACCTTCTTATCGGCAAAAATAAGGAATAAAAGCAGATAACTATAAGTACAGTACAGACCAAAAGTTTGGACACACCTTGTTATTCAAAGAGTTTTCTTTATTTTCATGACTAAAAAATTGTAGATTCACACTGAAGGCATCAAAACTATGAATTAACACATGTGGAATTATATACTTAACAAAAACGTGTGAAACA
>JARVJO010000061.1:18905900-18917011 GCA_031762555.1 Cynodonichthys magdalenae | reverse complement strand
TTAGAAGCATTTCTGAAATTGATTTATTATTTAAATTTGTTAATTGTCTGAAATAAAAAAAGTCATTCATTCATTCAACAACTGAACTATGCTGACGTGTTTAAATTTAGTCACCATTTGCACATTATTTTACCATTTTATTTTTTAATTTCACAGCACAACACATATATGAATACATGTTTAATATCTATAACATCCTATAAGGACATGCTAAATTGCTGCAACAACATCAAAAAAGCCCAATAACAATTAATTAATCCAAGATTTAGAAGTCCTCTTGTAATGTTATTGTTTTTTTTATGTATGTTTGTTTATTTTCGAATACTATATTGTTTGCTTTGTATTTTACCAGACTGTTCTTTATTTTACCTTTTCTGCTCAGTTTTCTTCGTTATACTGTATTTTGAATCTTTAATAAAAAAATTAATAACTGAATTTCCCTCCTGTGGCCACTCGGTGTCGCTACAGAGTTGAGCACACCTAACTTTCTCAGGGATTTAACTTTTTTTGTTGTTTTTTTTGCGCGTATGTTTGAAGCCCTTCGGTTCAGACTTTACATCTTTGAAGGAATATAAACTTGTCCCAAATAGCTACTCCCCAATGATTTTCCTTTTTAACCTTTACACTGTCTGCCACTTTTTTTTGTGGCATCCGTAATAAGAGCTTCGAACTTATTTCTGAAAGTCGGTGCTTTGAAGGCGGAGTGAGAAAGTAAACTAACCAAGCCACATCAACACAGGTGTGTCGGATGAGAACCAACAGGTAGGCTGAAAACAAACGGAATGTATCCTCTACTGCTACACCTTCTATTGTTCTTCGGACAGGAACAATAGGAGGAAACATTTTTGATGAGTGAGTTGTGTGATTTACATCGTCACCTCGTTTCTGCTGGACGGACTTGAAGTTCTGTCAGTTTTGAGTTGGCCTCCGAACCGGACCTGGACTGTGTGAACAGAACCTGGGGGGGACAAGCTCGAGTAATTAGTGATGGAGTGGCGGGAGCAGACTTCCGTCAGCTGTGAAGAAGCCTACTCTGAGGCGCAGAGATGGATTGAGGTGAGTCCAGATCTACAAATGCTTGAACAGAACTTTCTCACTGCAAAGTTATCTAATAGTTGTTTTACCTTTTTGACCTCGTGTCTCAGCTAACAGTGGCATCAATCTTCTTTTCTGAAAACTCTAACTTCTCAGAGTCCTCTGTATCCTAAAAGTTGAAGTACATTCATGGCTTTAACCTCCACTCATCATCACTTGCCTGCTGTTTCTTATAGATCTTGTCAAAACCTGCTCATCAGTTTTTGTTTTTTCCATTGTTCCCAAGGCTTTAACCTCAAGGTAGAAAGAATTGACACTTGAAGCAATTACAATGATGAGGTATCGATCCAAAATTGAGGGTTTATTGCAAGCAAAGATCAAAACAAACTAACTCATTTTTGAGGTTTTACTTCTGGTTTACTGCCTTGCACTTTACTTAAACTTGTTAAAATACAAAAGATGAAGAATATAAAAGTAAAAAAACAAATTGTCTTTTTTGTCAAAGTGTGAAACAAAATGTATTTAAATATATATCTGAACTTTTAAATAATATCCCATTACAACAATTTTCCTCTCATATTTTAAGCCAGATCCCAGCTCTTTTCTTTTTAATTACTGGTCCTATTTTGCCACTCATCCTGCAAATTCTCCTCTCAGCATGGTGGCATGGAACTACTGCATGGTCATAACTAAACAAATATTGTTCCAATTTGCATGAGGGGTGAATCTGAATGCTTTGGATGTGACATCAGCGTCTCTGTTGCACACTGGTCCATTGTGGTGTGAATTGAGGTGGGGAGCCGAGGAACGCAGGGGCAGGAGGACTGAGCACAGAGGTGAAGGTAAAGGTTTGTTAAATTTGGAAAATATGTGATACAAGAGGTTCGGGGTGGAGGATATCAAAACAACAAGCTGGCCCAAGTAGAACATTTTTCCCCCTCAAAGGGGAACGTTTTGGGTTTAATGGATTGTACTTTTGAATGATTAACAAGCTGCTTGGCTTTAAACTGAGGCATGTGTGTGTGGTGAGGTTGGTCGTGTTAAAAACTAGACTAAATGGTCTGAAGCCTGTCACATGGACACATTCCAGCATTAGCTGCCATGGCTGTGAACATGGCCCCCCTCAGTGCAGGTCGTCTGTCAGCACAGGCTCCTCCAACCACAAGGCCTGATGGAATAATAGGAGCTCTGTTAATTGAAGAGAGAGGCTTCAGGAGTGGCTGTTATGACAGTCCAGGACAAGTGGCTGTGTGTTTGCAACCTAAAGGTCAAAAGCTCAAGTGTATAGCTGTTTGTAAAAACAGTCATGGACAATTAAATGCTGATGAGTTAGCTCTCTGTCAGGTTTAGCAAAAGGACCTTTGTGAATAACCATCATGAAGGTATTAAAAATTAAATACTAAAGAAATTGCATTTCCTCCAAAAAAGCTGAAAAAAATGAAACTAGCAAAAAATTTGTTGAAAAGTAGATAAAAAAGCAGAAAACCACAGAAATTAGCAGAAAAAACTAAAAAGAATGTTGGCTGAACAAAGCAGAAAATAACTGAAATGAACACAAAAGGTGAAATTAGCTTAAACAAAGCTCAAATCAGCAGAAAAAAGAGAAAAAGCTAAAATTTGCAGAATGCAGCTGACATTACAAAAATATGAAAAATTTATAAACTGAGCAACAGGTGAAATGAGCAGTATGAGATTGTAAACTATATAAAGGATTTTGAAAGAAACTTCATTTTCAATATGAAAAAAACTCTGAAAAAGCAAAACGTTTCAAAAATGGAAGAACTGCACAAATACAAAAAGTCCCAGCAGAGCAGGAGTGTCCTGGATGAGCTGAACATTTTGATATATGAATTGTTGAAATGGCACAAAGTTGCAGAATGAGTTACTTGCTGAAAAGTGTACAGAAGAAAAATGGATCTGAATGCATTATATGCATTTATACTGTGGGGTTTGAACTTTTTCCTCCTTCAGTTTGAAATGGGTCAGGTGAATGAAAAACTTTAAAAAAGACTTTTGAGTTATCAAACTGTTTAGGAACCACTGATGATTCAAATTCTCTGACAGGAAGAATACAACAATGGGGTAGCTGTTAAACAAGTTTTAAATGACTACATCCAGATTGGAATGTTATTATTTTTAAAGAAAACAATAGAGATGAAATGTTCTACAAGACCAGGAAGTAAAGTCTTCTGAGAGAATCTGCTTGTTGGTTTACTGTGTGACAATTTCCTGTTTTTTTTTTTGAAGGAAAATTCTCTTTCAGATAAAACATTATGGCTGCAGGTTGATAAATTGGATTAAATGTTGATTATCTTGCTGCTCTGGGTGTAGATTAGACTCCTCTTCCTCTGTGGGCTCTGGACAGTGAGAACTGGAAGAAAGTAAGAAGCTTTGAATGTTAAGTTTGCAATGAAATCAAACAAGATATTGTTTATTTTTGTGTTTTTCCCTTTCGCTTATCCCTTCAAGTGACACTCAGCAGGCCAGCATTGTAAATAAGAATTTGTTATTAATGTTCTGCCTGGTTAAATAAATGAAAATAAATAATTGAAGGCTTTAGCTAAAGTTCATATTTACTTTGTTTTTGTTAATCAGGACAATGAAAATACTCCCCTGGTTGCAATTTTTATCTTCTCACAATCTTCTGAAACATTGTTTCCTTAAAAATGTAGCTCAGAACACTTCCTGGAACATTCTGTGGATTGTTTTATTTGGAACCAGTTTTGTTGAAGTGAGGGGAAAAAAGTAATACGGGTATAAAATTAATACTTTTTTGCATGAAAGTATTTGACTAACTTTGTTTTTTTTTTATTCTTTATTTTTCCAGAGGCTGAACTGGTCATTAGTCACCTCTTTTGTAGCAATGCTCTGGATTTTTTGCACTATTTTGACAGAAATCAACTACAACCAAGACCACAGGCATTCAGAACGTGAAAAAAGCCCTCACGCAAGCTTTTCACTTTAAATTCACAAATCTGTTATTCCAGTATGTCGGTGTTTTCCTTGAATCAGAACCCTGAAATATTTGGATAATGTTCCCCCTCTGGTGACCCCCATACCCCCATCTGCTGCAGTCAAAGACCAAGAGTTTCTGAAACAGTTGGTGCCTCGTTGGCTGAAACCTGAATGCAGATTTGCCAGTGGCCCTGCATGAATAAACAATACGTTTGATCAAGACGCCATTTGTGGTTTCTTGGCAGTAGTAGTTATTTTCACTCGGGTGTTAGAACTGTTTCATAACCCGTGATAAACTCTAAGAAACACGTTTTCAGCACCGAGTCGAGACATTCCTGGGGGGAGTGAAGGTGGAAGCTGTTTTTGACATTCTTGCTGCTGCATTTAATCTCACGGTTAAATCAGAGCCAGTTCTAGATCAACCCCAACATGAAAGTTGAAGAGAAGATGAAGCACGTTATTAGCTTTAATGATAGAAGAGGACAGTAATCTGTCATATATCTTGAGTTGTGTTTTGATGAGAAAATGCGAGCAGGAATAACATCACAAAGACACCCTTTTCAAAAACAGGATATAATCTATAATCCTATCCTCTGCCACCTGTATTGTTAGTTTTGCATGCAAGTGGATCCCAGCTGGTGCCCCTGCCTCTGTGGAACAGCAGGGGTCAGGATTTCATTCGCCAAATGCAACGCCAGTTGTCGTGTCTCCTTGTAAACATGTGTTTACATGTGCAGCCAAGCATGTCTGTGTTTTGTGTGTTGCGTTTTTGTGGGGGTGTGTCTGGTTATAATCGTGTTTTTCGTCGATGCAAAAGGAGCAGGCCAGGATCTGTGTTTTGGAAACAGGACAGGTTATATCCCAAATGAAGCTTGGTATCACTGCAAATACATGAGGACTAGCAGCAGAAAAATGAGGTGTGTAAGAACTTTAATCTAATGCACCTGTTGATGCTCGGTCTAATTGTCTTGGAATGCTGGGTTTTTGAGGACTTGATCCTATCAAGTTACCCAAGGTGTGTTCAAAGGTGTAGCCCTAATTATTTCTTCCTAATAATCGTGACTTTTATTCAGTGTTTTCTCCTGACCTCTCTTTAATGGTGCATATTACTTTAATTTGCTATTGGACAAAATTAATATAGCAAAGAACATCTTATGAATTTGTTTGAGGAGACTGGTCCAACTTGTTTTGTCACTTTGTGCCTATGTTTGTATTCTGTGCCAACTATCTTACTGTTTGTGTTTTGACTAAGGGAAGAGAGCTGTGAAATTCTCCTGTAATGCTTATCACTTACATGTTTTAGTTTTAAAATGGCAATAATACCCACAGCAAGTTAAACTCTGCAATGCCAGCAAATACAACTCTAATAAATTCTTAAACTCATCTGCTAGCTTTTTTGTGTCACTCTGTTTGCTATTGATTTTTAAAATGAGCAAGAAGAGGAGCTAAAATATGCTATAAATTATATTTATCAAACAAACATTCTTATACTTCACAAAGTTTCTCAACCAAATGGTTATATTTCTTTAAAACATGACAACAATGAAAATGAATTTACTTCTTATCCAAGTGCTTGTGTGTTCATTAATTCCAAAGGTTTTCTATCTGCAGGATGTCTATAATTAATTAGTAACTAACTGGAGGTAATAGATCTTTGCTGCCTCACGTGTGAATCTCAGGTAAATCTATCATTTACCAAACTAAACTTTATCTTTAACACATTTTTTATATGTTATAAAGCTAAAGCTACAAAGTCGAGTCTTAACTCCTGAATTTAAAATGAGTTTGTGTTTTTTACAAAATATGTTGACTATGTTTTGATGCATGCAACTGTAAACAACTACTGTTGAGCCAACATGTAAAATTTTCCACATCATCTGTTACAACATACATTAAGATATGTCAACACCCTAAAAAGAATTTGGCCCATTACAGAACGCTGTTATTTATGTCTAAAATAAATAAGTAATATATTTGTTTTAAATCCAGAAACTGTGTTAATCATGTTTCTATGGTGGCAAATCTGAAGCATTGTGCAAAACTGGAGCATGTCCTTATCTATGTTGGACGATGTAGCTGCTTGGCTCAGTACCTGATGGAGAAACAACAAAGCTGAGCAGGAAGCTCAGTGAAGGAGTGCTTATCAGTGTGAATTTATCTCATAACAAACCTAAAGTTTCAGAACACACAAATATTTGACGGTTTCATTTTTTGGAAACATGTCACCTCAAACCAAAGCTAGAAAGAAAAATAGAGTAGTTTTGTGATTAAAATGTTGAGCTGCTTTTATTCTGATACTGAGTTGGAGGCTGCACGTCATGCATGCAGAGCGTGTTTGCTTACATAACAGCTCTCTGAGTTTCTGCTGTGGTGGTTTGAGATCATGGGAAAAGCATGAGGCTGTAACACAGTGCTGTGTTCCAGATGCTTCTGTAGCCTTGTGGCTTCTGCAGTTTGACTCCAGGGGAGTGTTAAACACAGCCCTCCTGTGTTACCAGCAGCTTAAAGTGAGAAAACAAAAACAGCCCCACATGGCAGCTCCTCACGGATACCTGAGGACCTGTTTGCCCCCACAGAAACTGGGTAGGAACTCAGGAGGAAATACCTCGAACTTCCTCTGCTACTGTTCTCAACATCCTACCTTTATTCTTCAACCTTCCCACCCCTCATCACTGTCGGCCCCCTCCTCCTGCCTCCCTCTCCTCACCCAACCCTGCAATGCTTGCAGTTTTGCTCACTGTTTTAGTATTTCCCTTTTTTTATTTTTTCCAGGCTGTAACCAAGAAAACATTTGGGAGCAAAGACTTCCGATCAGCGCTGGAAAATGGAGTTCTGTTGTGTGAGTAAGTACTCTGCCTTTTTTCCCATGCATGCACCGCTTTTAGGCCACTCATTCATAAGGAATCCCTCTGCTCTCTCCTCCACGTCTGCACTCAAACGTAAGTGTTGCTAATATTTCCCAGGCAGACCCCCTGCCAGGTTTGTTTGTTAGCCACACAAATTGAGCCAGTGTTTCCAGACAGCACAATAGAGAACAGTATGTTGTTGTTTGATGTTATCATGATCAGAGTTTCTCTCTTTTGCCTTGTTAAAGAGGTTTGATCTATTTCAAGAAGTCTGTTGGACAGATGTTATAGATCTGTGGATTGGGGCAGAGTGCCATCCTTACTTTAATGAGAAGCTGTGAGAAAAACCTCCTGTTTAAACCACAGTGAAGTCTCACAGCACGCTGTTTTCTCACAGAGCACCAAGAGTTTGGATGAAACGGACGATCTTTCTGTCTTTGCAACATTTACTGAAGTATTGATCCTCAAATTGCTTTTGTCTGAGTTGTAAAATTGTGTCTTGGCTTGAGGAGTGGGGGCGTGTTAAGCATGAAGCAACTTAACCCCAGATGGGACGCAGGGAAGTGATTTGCACATATCAGCAGGAGGCTGTAATTAACTAGTAAAACCTTCCGAACGTTTATCGACATTTGTTCAATTAAGACTCCCCGCTTTGCTGATCTGAGCCTGACTCCAGCGTTTACTCGATTTTCAGAGAACAAAAATCAGCGAGCTGCACCTTGTTTTCTCAGCACAAGGAAGAGGAAGACAGATTAAATCACCTTCACCTAGAAACTTTTCCTCCGTTCTCTATTGTGTTGCAACTATCACAACTTCTTATTTGGAAAGGAATGTGTAGTGTCGCTCACACACATGACTACATCTACTTAAGTGTGTGTGTTATCTCACGGTGCTTCATTGTTTCATTGTTAAATGAGTAGCATGAACCCCAGTACCCTTTTGCATTCTTTCTTTACATGCATTGTCCCATCCATACAGCCTGCACCCTTAAAAAATTATTTCACACTGAGCTTATTTCCTTTAAACCACAGGTGCTTTAGTTGAATGTTTTTACGTTGCATAACAGATTAGGAATTTTTTGTTTTACATGAAGCAAACAAACTTCAAAACATTTCTTACCAAATGGTTCTGTGCTTCTGCTGTGCAGTTAACATATATTTGGCATTTCTGATTTAAATAACCTGTAATCCATTTGTTTTCCTATGGTTAGTTCATTAAGCAATAAATTGATCAGACATAATCTGCAGTTATTGCTCATTGGTGAATCTTTTATTTTTTTTTTCTTAAAGCAAATAAGTACATTTTGACTGTTACGGCTTTGATTGACATAATTAAAGCTACATTCACACCACCAAAATTATTGATATTTTTTTCACCAAATGCCCTTATTGAGTTTTTACGGCAGTCTGAACATGACCAATTTGATCTTTTTTTTTCTAATCCGACCCAGGTCTTTTTCATACAGTTCAGACAGTCCCCTCCCTTCAGTCTCCTCTTCAGGAGATGACATGCATGATCTATTGGATTCTGGTCAGGTGATTGGCCATCTAAAATCTTCCAATATTTTCCCCTGATGAAGGCCTTTGTTTTGTTGGCAATATGTTTTGGGTCATTGTCCTGCTGCATGTTAAATTTGTTTCCAACTATGTTTGAATGTATTCCTCTGTAAATTGACACACACAATGTTTCTGTACACTTGTAAACACTTGAATTCATTCTGCTGCTACCATCATCAGTTCCATCATCAATAAATATTAATGATCCTGTTCCAGAAGCAGCCATGACATTACCTGCACCATGCTTCACAGATGAGCTTGTGTGCTTTGGATCATAAGCAGTTCATTTCTTTCTTCACACTTTGGCGTTTCCATCACTTTGGTAGAGATTAATCTTGGTCTCATCAGTCCATCTTCCAGAACTTTTGCAGCTCATCTCTGTACTTCTTTGCAAATTTCAATCTGGCCTTCTGAGTCCTATTACTGATGAGTGTGGTTTTCATCTTTAGGTATGGCCTCTATATTTCTGCTCACTGAGTCTTTGAACAGTGGATTGTGATACCATCACCCCTGCACTGTGGAGGTCATTGTTGATGACACTTACAGATGTCTTGGAGTTTTTCTTCTCAGCTCTCACAATATTTCTGTCATCAACTACTGTTGTTTTCCTTGGCCGACCTGTTCGACGTCAGTTGCTCAGTACACTAGTAGTTTCTTTTTTATTCTAGACATTCCAATTTGTTCTCATCTTCAAATTGACTTGCTTTTCTCACATAAGCTCCATTTACATGGACATGGGTAATCGGATTAAACAGCTATTCAGAATAAAAATGCGTCATGTAAACACCCCATTCTGATTATTCTGATCTAATTCAGATCAATCCGAATGAATTTGTTATTGGAATGAGAGGGGTGGTTTATGCCGATTGATAATCTGAACGGCGTGCATGTAAACACTTAAACTCTTCATCTTATTCTGATTGTAGAAAACTGACCTGACTGCTCACGTCTTCTGACTTTTATCCACTGGTTTCTACTCTTTTGTGGAGGGAGGGACAGCAGCACAGAACTTTTCCTCACGTTTTCTCATTCAATAAAGAAGGAAGACAAACAGCATGCTTTACTACGCAAAAAAAAAAATATATATATATATATCCACGCGTCACCTGTAGCTCAACCTTGTAGTGCTGTAATGTCTCCACTATTATTAAAACATGTTGCAGGTCCATTCTGGGCGCTTAGAAGATGTTTAAGTTCATCATGGAAGTAGAAATTCTTGTGTTTTTTTTTTTTTTTTATGGAAAGTTAACAACTGTGTGCATGTCAATACTTTTATTCTGAATAAAAGCCCGGTGCATGTAAACACTCATGATTGGATCGTGTCCATGTAAACGATACATTCAGATTATTTCATCCAAATACATTTCAATCCGATCAAAGAATTTTGCGCAGTTGACATTCAGAACTATAGTCTGATGCTCATCTTTTGATCTTAAACCTAAATGTCTTCAGTGTACAACAAAAACAAGAAAATTTGTCTTGCTGTTTCAAATGTGGTACTGAATCAACCTTATGGTTTTCACAGTGACTGCAGTCTGAACTGTCATCACATTTGATCTGACTTCACTGAGGTCAGGGTATACGGGTTGATATTTTCAAAACCAACATCATGAAGTTTAAAGTTTGGAACCTGCAGGTCTTCAGCTACAGAACAGAAGTCTAATTGCGTTTGTCTTTTTTTTTTTTTTTTTACTTTCTGCATTTGTCACTTCCTGGATGACTGGGAATGGTGATATACAAACAAATCATATTGATATTCGCGTGATGGGGTGAATATTTGTGTTTGATCCTATTCTCAGAAGTGCAGTTCTGCACCTGAGTAGGAAGCAGAAAAGCAAATGTAAATATTGAACAAAACAAGCATAGCATATAATAATTTACTTGTCCTGATTTGCACAACAACTTCAGAACTGATGCACACATGCTAACGTGTAGCATTCATATTCAGTTCTGTGAACACTGTGTGACCTCTTATCTGTTTCTGCACGTCTCTTCTTGGAGAGTTCACACTGGAGCCTGATGGAGGATGGATTTAAATTAAAATGTGAACAACTTGAAACAAAATCAGATCTGAGCAAAATATCTGAATTTAGCATTAGGACTTGCAGCGAACAAAGCCTTGGTTGTCTTCTGTTTTATTTTTACAGTTCAGATTTATTTTTTTTTTTAAATAAAGGCAGAATTCAGCAAATGAATGTATATTGCCTGCACTTTACATCCACTTTTTTAGCCCTCAGAGTATATATTAGGAATGACACTCTCTGCTACTACCACATTAAATTCTAGCTCAGTATCTTGTAAAACAGACTGGGTTTTGTTTACTAAGATCAGCTGAATGATCAGATTCGCATTGAGAGTGTTCATCATGTATTTTGCTAACAGTCAAATTAACAGACACAGGCAGTAATGTAAACCCCTGTTTTTCATTGAAGTGGGCTTTAACAACAGGTGCGCTTCAACTCATTTCATTATAAATGTAAATAAAAAATGTGATTTAGTCAGCTGACTGTAGTGAAAATACAAATAAAATGTTTTACCAGAAAGTTTTGCAAAATACTTTAGATACAAGCAAACAAAACTAAAACAAAATTTCACAAATTAAAAAAACAAAATATAATAAGGCCTCTCATTCATAAGGAATAAATACAACCCCTGGCAAAAAGTATGGAATCACCAGTCTTGGATGAGCACTCATTCAGACATTTCATGCTGTAAAACA
>JARVJO010000061.1:18863659-18891444 GCA_031762555.1 Cynodonichthys magdalenae | reverse complement strand
TCTCCTGCCTGGCTGCCTCAGGACAGCACAGGATTTCTCAAACATGCATGAATGAGTCAAAGCAAGACTCTGGACATATTTTTGATGAGAGGGTAACATGATATAAAACTCAAAAATGTTGATTTTATATATTATTGCCCCTTTTAAAAACACAAGTCTGACCAATAGAAACAGCTGAAATGTCATTGTATCCTTTCTGTTTAAGAATTCTCGTATCCACAAACCATGATGCAGCTTTACCCATAAAAATAAATAATTTTTTACTGAATGAAAATATGTTTTAAGAATTCGTGTGGTTAGGTGAACCATGGCAGCTTAATGAATAAAAACATATTTTATATTAAAAATGCATTTTTTTATGCAAACCGTTACAAAACCTTTTAATGTGTGCATTCAAGTCAAGTTTAGTCCTAAATAAACGTTCTTTTACCAATCTAAAGTTCCTTTTATGGATATTTTCATTTTTAACAGCATCCTGGCAAGATATTAGCTAATACAAGCAGAATAAAAAAATGGACTTACTAGGCTAAAAATACAATGATCTGCTAGAGCAAGTCAATTTTTACACTCAGTACCTTCCAGTGATGCCTGTGTAATATTCACTGTGATGACCTAATAACATCCAGAAGCACAACTTTTTAGGTTGCAACTAATTTAAATGACCCTTTAATTATTATTTTTAAAGATTTGGGAAAAGGAATAATATTTTATATTTGAGGAGAAAACTTTATACCTGAAATAAATGTCTTTCAATTACAAAATGTCTTTTGCAGGACTTTTAGGTGTAATGAGACGTCTTTTATACAATGCTATTTGTCAAGTTTCTGCTGATTAACCATGAGTGACTGACGAAGCAGTTCCCCCACAGAGAGGTCCAAAGTCTCATTCTTTTCTACTATTTGATTAGGCAAATTATTGACAAGCTCAGACTGCTCTCCAAACCAAAAAAGGAAACCACACGAGGTGGGCAGGTACATCAAAATGTGCTGCTGTTTAAAGAATGCCAAGGATGCACTCTAAACCAGGGATGTCCATCCTGGTCTTTGTAGGATTTGACACCTCTGATCTGAACTATAAATCATATAATAATTTTATATACAGAAAACTCTTCAGATCACACAGATTACTGTTACTTGGTAATAAATGTGGTAACTGCAATAAAATGTATGTATTAAATGTTTTAAAAATGAGTGTTTTGTTCACAAGGCACAAAACACACACTCACTGCTTTGTCTGTTTGTATTGTGGGTGTGGTTATTTGGCTGACACTGTACTCTCTGGTTTCATGGCTTTATATATATATATTTATGGCACTGCCATCACTTTCTGTGCAGAGTCATAGTTCATATTGGGAAACCATACATTCAATGAAGCTGAGCGCTCAATAAAATTTCCACACCATTTACGCAGCCCTAGCTGTAAAAGGCCAACAACAGGGGTTGTGTGTATGCTCTGTAGTTGACTGGAGAGAGAAATGCCAGCCTCACCCTGCTCCTTCCTCACAGAGGGCTGCAGTGTGTTGGATAAATACGACACAATGATGTCTGCCTGCTCAGCTGCAGCTGAATTCTTTATTCAAACGGTGTCTTAAGTGTTTCAGTACTGCTGTGGTTCTCTGGATAACTGCCTAACCTCTAACATCTAAAGGTTTTTATGACTGTAACAAACACGGATGAACTTTGATAACATGGTGTAATGGTTTGTGAAGCACTTCAATTCAAAGGTATGCTTCTGATTATATGTTCCCACCCATTCATTTGAGGCTTTGGTGCTGGGTTTCTTTATCTTTTGAAGGCATTGTATTGAAGTTTAGCAGGTTTGGTGTTTTTTATCACTTTCAGTCCATGTGCAGGTTTCACCTGCAGGTATTGCAAGTATCTTGCTGTAGATCTTGGTGTATCATTCCACATCAGAGACAACACAGTATTGTATCAGATTTTATTTTAGGCGATCTTAGAAAACCTTTTGTCTAAATCTTGAATAGAAACAATTGTGTCTTGCGTTTGTAGAAGTTCCTCTTTTAGGCTGTTTCTCTGTTGGCAGAATTAATTTCTACTCATTTTGTGTAAAATCTAATTGAAAATCTTTATTGTGAAACAGCTAGAAATATTTTATAGCTTTATTTTAACAGTTTGGTTTCTTATCTTGCGTATGGTTGAACAGCTGCAGTGGTTCTTATCTTTTGGTTAAAAAATAAGAGGAATGCCTGAGTTGAGGAGACAGATTGATTGTCTCACACTTTGACCCCATTCAGAGAGTGGTGGTGTAAACACTAGTCTAATCACGTAAAGACTTCAAATGAATAGCTTGGAAAAAATAAGACCCTCTTCTGTATCTGTCAATCTGGACTAGTTTCTTGTTAAAGTTCTGTTTGCTGACTTTATGTCACCTATTGTCTAATTAGCCATTTTCACGACTCAGCATTGTCCCATTCCCATTCTTCCCCCTTTTCAAGTATAATAATTAACGGGACATGTATTAAAATATATTTATTCCAATGCCATCATACTGAGCAGAAAATGTGAATTTTCGGTTCTTTCATGACTTGCTCATGAGTCAGACTGATAATAGAACTTGGGAGAACGTGTTTTGAAGTTGTACACTCTGTGCAGACCTCAGAGCAGCCTCCAGTGACAATTTATCAACAACTTTCTTTAATCATCTGAAACCTCAGCTGATTCTAACGGGCCTGAGGCACCTGAAGGTTTAAAAACAGCCCTTTTGACTTTTTCCTCTGTACATCTGTTCCCACAACCCATAAATTGGGCCTAAATGTTATTTTTGTCTGCAATTTCTTTCAATGTGAGCATGGCTAAAACTGCCGTAATCTGTGCTCCAAGCCACACAAGAGTGTTTCATTTTGTCATCGTCGTCATCGTCGTCTTCTTCCCGCCTCTTTTATTGGGCCCATAAATTTGTACAGTGCCCAGATGGAAAACATCCACTTCAATTTTCACTGATGGCAAATTTACCATGTTCGAAACGCCTGGTGTGAGATGACGCATGCTGGTTGGAAACCTGATCTGCGTCCCATCCAGTCAAATCAAGCTGTCGGTCGAAGGAAAATGCTCAGTCTTTACAAAGGAAAAAAACAGAGGAACAAACGGCATTTACTGCAATAAGATCAAATATATTTTATGAAAAAGAAAAGTGTTATGATAAGAAATCAAGCAATCTTCCAATAACATGCTTTTTGCTTATGGTATTTATTGTATTTAATTGTATCCATTTTTTATTTGAAACAATGAAATGTTCCTAAACCCTAAAGCACATTCTGTCCCCCCACATGTAACCAGAAATGGATTGAATGAGTTTTTCTGAATTTTTGTGGCTTTTCCTCCACAAAGATATTTGTTCGTTGTAGCCAAAAGTTTTTAGTTAGTTGTTCATTTAGGAGCTTCTTAGTTTTGGTAATTGCTTTTTTTGGTATTCTTTTTATAAAGATCATGTTTCTTCCTTCATTCATTCCAGGATTTATTTATTGTTTTAGTTTTCTTGTTGTTTTTGCAGCCTGAATGAGGTGGGTGGGTGGATATTTCCCAGTCCTCTCCGAAAGTTTAGTTTTCAAGTTGTGACTATTACCGTATAAATCAAAGTGCCAACTATCTATAAAAATTCTCTACATCTAAAATCTGAAGGTCCCGCAAGACATTAAAATCTAAACAGCCTAAAACATCTGCTAGGCCTTTTTAGATCAGAGGTAAAACATCTTCAGGAACAAAGATGTCTTTTATTTTTAGGTAAACACTTAAATTTAAAAAAACCTGGATGACTGAAAATCTGCTTTGTCATCTATGAAAATATTCCTGTTCTCAATTCCTGCTTTTTATTAATATTCATTGTCGTTTTCAGGGTACTTTATTGCTGCTGTTTAGCAGAGACCTTTGCTGCAGTTCTTGAAGTCAGATTTTATATACCTTTTTAATTTATGTAGGCCTGAAATTTGACTTGCATCAGAATGATGACTGTACACAAGTCATAGTTCAAACTCCATAAGGTGTGAGAGTTTGAGAAAGTTCTCCAGAGCTGCATGTTTATTGGTCACGTTGCAGTTGAGGGACAATCCTGTGAGAAACATGAGTAAAGGATTGACTGTTGTAATATTACACGATAGCAGGAATGTGTAATATGCTTGGGATGTAAACCAGATTGTAACTTTTGTTCTGGCACCGCTACATCTAGCATGACTATTTATCCTTCAGTCATCTGTAGACAGACAGAGGTTTTCACGTCACGGGCAGAACAGGAGAGCACAGGAGGCCACGGTCATGTCAGGTTTTTAGGTTGAGACGATTTGTTTGTCTTGAGAGTGGCTGACTGTAAGATGATTTACTGACAGACTAGAAATATGATCTTTATCTTTACTGACTGCATGGACATTTTTCCCACGACTGAAGCTTGTTGATTATTTGTTTTACCATTTAAAATTAGAGACAAAAACTCGAATAAATGTTTTACAGGGGTTTATCAGAATCAGAAACCTAATACTTACTTTTTTTTTCTGAAAAGTGTATGTTTTTTCTCACAGCTCCTGTTGTTGTGAGTGTGTGTGTGTGTGTGTGTGTGAGTGAAGCACTGGTATTGGTCTGGACTGTGCGCTCAGTTTCCAGTTCTTTCACTGTTCAACACATAAAGCTTGCCACAACGAAGCTCTCTGTTCTTGTTTTGTCATTTATCTCTTTGAAACAAATGCCTCACTTTTCTGATCTTTTTCTTCCAGGCATCAAGAGACCAGCAGGAGGCTGAAAAATGTGAGTGTTTTTTACAGATTTGATCATATTTGATCACACAGATTATTATCAACATGTAATAAAGCATGATTTCCTTTGGTTACAGTTCTTGCAATACCAAAAAGAATCACTGGATAAATTGGATAAATACAAGATAAATTATTTCAGTTGTTACATTATATGCACTCACCGGCCACTTTATTAGGTACACCTTACTAGTACTGGGTTGGACCCCCTTTTGCTTTCAGAACTGCTTTAATCCTTGGTGGCATAGATTTAACAAGGTACTGGAAACATTCCTCAGAGAGTTTGGTCCATATTGACATGATAGCATCACACAGTTGCTGCAGATTTGTCAGCTGCACATCCATGATGAGAATCTCCTATTCCACCACATCCCAAAGATCTCTATTGGATTGAGATCTGGTGACTGGAGGCCATTTGAGTACAGTGAACTCATTGTTGTGTTCAAGAAACCAGTCTGAGATGATTCTTTATGACATGGAGAGTTATCCTGCTGGGAGTAGCCATCAGAAGATGGTACACTGTGGTCATAAAGGGATGGACATGGTCAGCAACAACACTCAGGTAGGTTGTGGTGTTGACACGATGCTCAATTGGTACTAATGAGTCCAAAGAGTGCCAGGAAAATATCCCCCACACCACTGCACCACCACCAGCCTGAACTGTTGATACAAGACAGGATGGATCCATGCTTTCATGTTGTTGACGCCATATTCTGACCATCTGAATGTCACGGCAGAAATCCAGACTCATCAGATCAGGCAACTTTTTTCCAATCTTCTATTGTCCATTTTTGGTGAGCCTGTATGAATTGTAGCCTCAGTTTCCTGTTCTTAGCTGACAGGAGTGGCACCAGGTGTGGTCTTCTGCTGCTGTAGCCCATCCTCCCTTAAAGTTGGACATGTTGTGTTTCAGGGATGCTCTTCTGCAGACCTCGGTTGTAACGAGTGGTTATTTGAGTTACTGTTGATGTTCTACCAGCTCAAACCAGTCTGGTCATTCTCCTCTGACCTCTAGCATCAACAAGGCATTAACACCCACAGAACTGTTGCTCACTGGATCTTTTCTCTTTTTCAGACCATTCTAAACCCTAGAGATGGTTGTGGGTGAAAATCCCAGCAGATCTGAAATACTCAGACCATCCAGTCTGGCACCAACAACCATGCCACGTTCAAAGTCACTAAAATCACCTTTCTTCCACATTCTGATGCTCTGTTTGAGCTGCAGCAGATCGTCTTGGCCATGTCTACATGACTAAATGCATTGAGTTGCTGCCATGTGATTGGCTGATTCGACATTTGCGTTAATAAGCAGTTGGACAGGTGTACCTAATAAAGTGGTTGGTGTGTGTGTATATGCTTGGAGGACATTTAGGTCCTTATTACATAAAAAAATTAAATGGTCCATAAACCATTCTGTATTTAGTTACATTGGCAGACAATGTAATCACATTTTTAAGTTAATCCATTAATCACAACATGTGTATTTTATATCTATACATCTGAGATTTCTTTATGAAAGAAAGCCTGCTAAAAAAATGTCTGCCTTCTACTTTTTAATGTACTTAAATATATTGCCAAAGAAATATTATTGAACCAAATCTAGGAGAAGCAATAATTTACCACCTCATGTTGCTGTCATTCAGATGATTTTTAGTTCAGTTAATGGACTAAAATCTGCTTTAATGCATTTTTTTCTTTGAGAATTATTCCTTATAAACTTAACTAAAGATATAAGCTATTAGGTAGATTTAAATATGTAAATAATAAACAAAATAAACAGTTCAAGAATTTTTTTTTGTGATTTTAATTAATTGTTAGTGAATTCATAATTAAAACATCGTATGTATCTTATTTGTTTATATTTATTTATTATATAATTTATTTATTTTTCCCCCCACTGTAGTATTAACTTTTCTACAAATGCAGGAATGTAAATCCTGTCAGAAGTAACCAGGCTGACTGAATGTTGATGTGCAGACGTGTGTTTTTGCTTTTGTTTATGAAATTTACCTGGCCAGCTTCGTATTGAATGCAGCAAACGGCAGCAGCGTTTCTGGATGAGCCTGGAAACAAAAGCGTGACACAAGTGAAAAGACCTTCACTCAGCAGGGATGCTGTTAACAAAACTGTTTACTTTACGCTCAGCAGAACATTCATAGCTGAGATTAAAGGTACTTGATGAATACTGTTCCTTGTTTTTGTTTAGGTAACTGTTTTCTTTATTCTTCTGCAGGTTTTAATCACCATTTACTGGTTGGGTAGAAGAGCTGAGTGTGATCGCTTCTATAATGGACCTTACCTGAACTTCAAGGCATTTGAGGGATTATTGGGCACAGCACTATACAAGGTGAGTTCCTCTAAAAGGGATGAAACGACTGCTCTATTTAAACATATATAAAATCCTCTAACAGTCTGTGCAGAGCAGATTCCTGTATCCTCCCTGGTATGTGGACTACATTTGTGTGGAAGAGTGACTGCAATTCTCTGGCCAATCAAACCAAAGCAACTTACAGTCATTGACTTTTTTGTTTTTAATCTTTACACCATGGCACACAGTTTGCACAGCTCATATGTTAAAATAGCACATTCTTTTCTTGAGAGAAGAATACCACTTCCTCCCCCCTCCCTCTCAGCTCGTGCCAGTGTTGAACTTGGCACTTTGTGTCCTTGTGGATTTAGGGTGGTGGTGCACCCCCACCATAATTCAATTGACTACAGGGATTTTAAGTAATAGTGGGTTAGAGCACATTTTGTACATTTAGCCACGTTAATCCAAGTTCAGTGGCTGAGGGCTGGACTGGGTTTAATTTGTGGATCTGTATTGTCTGGCAGGATTCTGCAGATTACAGATCTGAAAATCATTTTCTTTTTAAAGTGGCTGACACGTTTTGGCTTGTTCAGAGGCTTGCTGATGGATTTATGTGCTTGACAGTCTTTTCTCATGGTAAACACCGTCATTAGGAGGGTGTAGGGATCAGGGCTCTGTTTATGATCGACATGACAGAAGAGAAAAGAATGAGGTTATTTAATGTAGAGTTCACTATGCATCGCCTTGTATGACTCATTTAAGAATGTACTTTTATAAATATGTAATAAAAGTATGAGTGTTCTCTGGAAATCTATTATCTAAATGTCTTCTGCTGGTTTTTGTGTTTTAGGCTCTACACGAATCAAACGGCGAGAAGGCCAGCAGCATCAGAGACAGCGGTTTTGGAGAAAGTTGGTACTCTGAGCGAGAGGAGATCCACCATCTGAGAGAAGAAGGTGGTGGAGGAGAAGGAGGACACAGGAGAGACGACTCCCTGGACAGCTTGGACTCTCTGGGCTCTGGACCCCACAGCATCTCATCTGACGCCACTCTGAGGGCCGGCAGTGAAGGTACGAGTAGCAGGTGTAAACATTTTATTTTAAAATGGCTTCTTACACTGAGCAGTGTCTAAATCTTTTTCCTTTTGTCTTTTATAATCCAATTCATCAGTGTAGAAATTCAAACTTTTCTGAACAGGGAAGGTCTGCTTGAAAAGTTTCCTCCAGTTTGTGAAAACAAATACTTGTTGCCCTCTAGTGGAACGCTTTTGTAATTAAATAGCTTTGGATACATTTTTCCATAAAGAAACTGGGACAAGTCGGTGTAAAACATTTCTGGTATGATTTCTTAGTATTTTCTGAGCAGTTCTTTACTCTTATTGTGAACTGAGACGTTCCTCAGCAGCCTGCAGAGGCCTCTGTTCCCCACCCTGCACCCCTCTGTTGCTCCTTCAGTGTCACACACACACCCCTCAGTCTTTTCTATATCCTGGTTTTGTTTGTCTTTCTTTTTCATGCTTCTTTGTTTCTTTTCTTTTCTTTTCTCTTCTACTTTCTTTTTTCCATTTACACTCTTCTTTTTTGTTCTCATTTCTTTCATGGTCCAGGTTGTTGCAGCGACGCTGAAGCAGATTCCATCTTCAGGATGGCCGAGAACAAAAGCGGTATCAGTTACCGCCGGTCGGTGAACATCACACCTAAAGCCACCGCCCAGTTTAACCAGTTCCTGCCCACAAAAGACAAACAGTCGGGGTACGTACCCGCTCCGCTAAGGAAGAAACGGGCTGAACAGGACAGCCGGCGCAGCTGGGCCAGCCTCAGCTACTCAGAGGATGAAGGCGTGCTCACCAGGTACAACACTCACTGTTCTCATTGATCTGTGGAAAAGTTGTGTTTCTTGCCATCTAATTATTGAGGAGTTTGTTGTTTTTAATTTCTTGCTAACAACTTATGACTTTATAAACAGCGACTTGTCGTTTAATTGCCTGAAGTTAACACGGTGGCTGTTTTTGCCTCTCTGCACTGTGACTGTGAACGGATCGTGTGTTGTTTCATTTTTGCGGTGGGATGATTTCCAAATGCTACTGTTGTGGCAGCCACAATACCCAGAGTGCCTTGCCAGCAGCTCACCACCAGTGGGGTCTCGATTATGAAAGTGGGAGCAACTCCGACACGGATCGACCGGATCCTGACCTCGTTCTAGATGATCTGGCGAGCAGACGCTTCCACAGTCCCTCCCCGGCCCCTCCCACCAACTTTGCTGTGCCCATCAGTCCCTCAGCAGGGGGACGAGTGGCTCGGGGTAAAAAGGGCCCCTGGCCTACGGTCACTATCACTCCCAGTGCTACACCTCAGCAAAATGTGACCTTGGACAGGTCAGATTACACAGCTGCAGTGTGATGTGCCTGTCTGATGAGAGCTTCTCTTACCCTCAGTTTGCATGGTTACCTGCAACCATGAGAACCGTTTTTGGCCAGATTTTCTGCCTCTAACATTGCTTCAACCACTTAAATTATTTTGAGAATTAAGCTGCAGCGTATCCATGTTTGCTGCTTGTGAGTTTGTCGAGCTTCGGATGAAATGATCAGATCCGGTTTGACTTTGAGCTTGTTTTGGTTTGCTAATCCTTGCATCGTTTGATTTGGGATTATTGTGCTCAACAAAATATGCTCGTTTTGTTTTGTTATTTTTCTTTTAGCACGGCTTGTGAGCTTCTCTTCTGTTAAAAACAACTCTTTGTGACACTTTTAATTGGCTGTCTCTTTTGAGTAGCAAAAGCAGGAAAATGCAGTCGCCCAAACGCAGTTCTGTGAAAGTGGACCACCACCAAGCCGTGAACACTGACAGCCTGTTCAGGGACATCTATGACGACTCTGAGGATGAGGATGATGAGGTGGGCTACGCTGATCCTGTGCAGGATGATCTCTATGCCCGTAAGATGGGCATCAAACCCCAGTCTGCAAACAACGTGTCGTATGACAAGTTTTTACCCAAGTTCTGGTCTCCAGAAGAAGAAGTTCATGTGCAGCAGATTAAACTGGGCTCTCAGAAAAGGCCGTGGTACAAGAAGATGCAAGGCTTCAGGTGTGTGAGGGTGTTAAGATGCAGCATAACAAGTAGCCAATCATACATATAGTTCCCTGCCCTTATCAACCTCCTTACAGTTTTAATACCTTAACCAATTTCTGTAATTTCTTTTTCCTTTAAAAAGTGTTTGCTAATATAAAATACTTCACTGCATTTTCCTCTGTGTTGTAATTCCCTCTCGCTTAATATTTCTTTCTTTCTTCCAACAATCACATCACCTCCTCTGTCCCCTTCCCTTCATCTGTCCTGCTGCTCTTTGACTGTAGCCGTCAGAAGTCCGGCTCTTCGTCTGATGACTCAGACTGCGACATCAGCCCCTGGCTCTCCTCAGCCCCCTCTCCTTCTGGCAAACCTCCCTCCCACTCGCGCACACACGAGGCCTCGGCTCACACCGCCCTCGTTGTCGGGAAAAGGTTGATACAGCTGCATGACTGTGACGACGCAGACTTATTTTAAAAGCATCAAATTTAAAAGAAAATATTTAGAGGCTGCTATTCTGAAAAGCTTTCTAAGAACTAATGAAAGATGCTGATATGCTACAAGAGTTGCCTTAACATGCTTTAACAAGAAGTTTGCTCACTTGATTAAAAAATAGTTTTTCTTTTTGACTTTATAGAGACTATATATATTTTTTCTAGTCCTCATTTGATCAGCATCTGTTTGAATCAAATATCCCAACAATGACTCCTTTTTAAGTCTTTTCCTTCTTTTCTTGCACCTTCATCTAGTTCACATGCATGCGCTCATCACTTCTGTCCTTCTCTCTCCTTTTGCCCACCCTGCAGTCCTCATGTCCAACCACAAACACCCTCACAGCTTCCCAAGATAGAACTCCCTTTCTGGGAGGTCCCTCCGCTGGTGTTTGCCCCTGTGGATCCCACCTCAGGTCCCAGACTGGTCAAATGTGAGCAGTGGCCGCTCCTGGGGCGCCAAGATCCCAGAGAGCCCCCAGATCCCTTTGATTATGAAAGCATTGACCCCGACTTGGAGAATGATGACATGTTCACCAGGCGAACCCTGTCATTTCAGTCTAACACTGACCTGGCAATGATGAAGACTCATCTCTCAGCCAAACGTCGGCTCCACTCCTCTGAGCCACAGCTCAATATTGTCACCCAGCTACATCGTCACGGAGACGCAGAGGAAACTGATTTTCCAGACATCGAGCAGGATGACGTTATTTATCGCAAAGAGAAAATTCAGCAGACTCAGCAGCAGCGAGCGCTCTCAGGGGCTCCTGATAACTACGCTGCCATGCACATCCCAGAGCCATGGGCTCTCCCCCCAGAACTCAAAGCCAGACTTCTCTGCCCGCCATGTCCTCTGACTGAGAAAGCAACAACTAACCCGAATCATGTTGATAAGGAGGTGCATCCCGAAACGGATGACATGCTAATTCGGAAGCAGAGAGGTCATTCAGCTGCTCATGTGACACCATCTGTACCTTCTTCCTGTAGCAAGCAGGACCTGCAGAAGTGGCAGGCAATCAGAGAAGCTAGTCAGTTAAGATATAAGAAGAGGCTTTTGTTGGAGAGGCTAGCTGCTCTAAAGTTGTAAAAACTTCTCCTGATGTGAGACTTTTCTTTTTGTTTTAATAATGTATCATTTCAGATGTTTAATATATCCTGTCTGATGGTGAATCCACACAGGCAGAGGTGGAAATTTCACCTGGTTAAGGTCTTGTTACATTTTTTGTTCACTCATGATTATACCACAGGAATGAAATGTGGTGAGATGTGTTAAAGTATTCAGATATTTCACAAATGAGTCTTTTTGTGTTGCAGAACTATGGTATGTCCTACATCATAGATGCATGTTATGTTCCTTCAGTTTGGACTCCCCGGTTGTACAATAAACAGACTGCTCCTGTGTGTGGTGTGATTGATGAACAAAAGCATAAATACCTCTTTGATCAAACCAGATTCCCTCACTTTCATTTGAATTTTCCTTTGTAGGATTTTAAAAATCTTGTTTAATAAAAAAAAATTACAAAAAATGAATATTTTAGTAATTGATTAAATTGAACCGTTTGGTGACCAAAGATGTGACATGAGTTTGTCCACAGCAAAATGATTTTTCTACGAAAGTTCCGCACTGAGAAGAGAAGCGCACTGCAGCAGCAGGAGAGTACAGAAAGGCTGAGAAATATCCAAATATAGCATCTTAGACATACCGACTGGACTGAGGCAGGCTGTTTAATGTTGCGCCATCATCAGAGAGCACAGAAATTCCTCCCAGACCTGAAAGTAAACGTGACATGTGGACTCCACAGTAACCAGAACACGAGTCTAAACCAGAGTGTTTAAACTCAAGCAGACGCAGAAAAAGACTCACACAAGGCAACCATTTAAACAGAGTCAAGCTCATCTGGATTTACTTCATTCTCAGATGTGTTAAGTCCAGTTTCTAGAAACATTGGTTAGTCTCCAGAAAGACAGTATTGTTAAGGTATAAACACTTCTTCACCTCCCCACAGCTGAATTTCAAGCTATAGAAAAAGGGATCTGAGCCATTATGTTCAGTTTATACAGTAAAGACAAGCTGAGTCAAGTTTAAGTTTAATTACAATTTCAACCCTTTGGCTGTGGATATACCGGTATAAAAGTCTCTGACTAGCCTTGAGCTATTAACAAAAGCACTGCCAAAAAACAAAACAAAAAAAGTCAGCAGAAATGTGACTTTATTGTCTGTGATTCTCTCCGGTTTCCCAGACCGCAAGACGAGCTGGAGAGTACGGACGGGTGAGTTGATTATGGGCTCCCAGGAATGTGGCGCATTCTGGCTTCTTCCAGTCGCACTCTGTTGCCTCCTGCTTTTGTTCTACTGTTCTGACTTTAACTACTAAATGCTGACACACAAAGTACTGACTATTTGTACGGCACAGGGCCATGGGTGGGTGAGGTGGAGGGAGTGGGCTACAGGGAAAAAAAGTTGAGTTAAAGTATGAAAACCGTATTAAAGTGGTATCTAACCTTCAGTGAGGTCAAAATGAGATGTAGAAATATGTGAAGGAAAATATTTATTTTCTATCAATTGTGAGTTTATTGAGACTTTGCTCTCCTGCATGATCATGGAGGGAGAACATGGATTTATCTTACTAACCCAATGGGCTTATTGTGACTTTATAATGTCTGTGGCTGATCTGTGTTGTCTACACAAACTAATACTTTATTACATAAGTACATAACAATTAATGTATTAATATGATGCATGTGACTATGGAATGGGTTTTTCTATCTGTAATAAACACAATACATAAAATCTTAAGTATATATGTTCAACTGCCTTCACTGCCCCCCCCCCACCCTCAGGAGTAAATCAACAAGTGATATCATGGAGCCAACAATCACCCAGCAGAATCGCTTCGAAGAGCTTCAGAAGTATCGTGAGAAGATCAAACTGGGCGAGGATAAGTGGCAGGATGTGAGTGTTCTCTGATATTTGTAGAATTTACATTCAAGCAGTGTTGAGGTTAAAATAAAAGGTGCAGACAGCTGAAAACGGAGCAGTTTGGATTAAAAACGAAGCGGCAGGAACCAGTCGGTGCAGTGCTGCCCTCTGGCTATTGTCTTCATTTGTAAATCCTTGCTTTGGCTTGGGTTCATGTAAAACAAAGTTATGATGGAATTAAGTGGAAGTATTTGAGACAAAATTAAAAGTAGCTGCACTTTATTAAAATAAAATTAAGTTTTCTACTAATAAATCAAACTGGAAAAGTATTCACATGTACAGATTTTAAACACTATCTGTTAAAACAGGAGCTCTATAAAAAAAACTCAAGTTTTTCCTCTCATACATGGTACATTTACTGACAGTGGTTCCTGCCAGCTGCCTAATTGGTGTCTAGGCAAAATAATAGTCTTAAAGCAGCATTTAGGTCACTCAGTGCCCAATACACAGGGGAAATGAGCCGGGAGGAGCTTAAAGCTCACAAATAGAACACCTTCAAATGTCGCTCTTTCTCTCTCTCCCCCTTATTCTCTCTCCTGAACTTCTCTCCCCTCAGTTGAACACTTGCAATGAAATCCAACTGGTCTGCTTTCCTCTAGGTCAAAGCCTAATTGTTTAGGATGAGTTGATGAGGATGTGATGCATGAGGTTGACTTGCTTTTCTCTGCAGGACCTGAGCAAATGGAAGAGCCGGCGTCGGAGTGTAAACTCTGATATAGTGAAGAAGAAAGAAGAAAGGGAGAAGATAGAGCAGATTACATACGGCGGCGACAGAAAGTCCAAGACCTTTAAGGAGATGCAAGAGGAGAGGTGAGGAAAAGCACTCTCTCAGGTAGCTTAGATGGTGTAAGGATAATAGATTATGGTGTGGTACTGCATATTGAATTTGTTCCTCTTGTGCACATTTTTTTGTACGTGCAGAGGGAAAAACTTTACTAAGGTAACAAAAAAAACAAGTTTTTTTGAGAACATGTGCATTGTTGAGCAGACGGCATGTTTGTTTTAGTCAAGTGGGTGAGAAGATGGTAATTACTGGTGTGAAAGTGTACCTGATTTGTGGCTTCCATTTTTTTGCCCCACATTTTTTCCATCCTCAGCCTGTGCTCTGCTTTCAGTGCTTATCCACCTTCATCTTTATATTACCCATCACTGCCACATTTCAACTTGCATAGCATTTATTCCCTCTCACTTTCTTCATCCACAGAGACAATAGAAAGAGCAGCATCGGCAGTCGTCTTAAATCCCTGTCCATTTTAGACGACGACGACGACGACATATTTGAAAAACCTACTGTTTCCCCATATACCAGAGCCCTTCCTCCCAGAAGCTACACTATTGACACTCCTTACCGTTCTTCAGAAAGCTTTGAGCCTTCTCAGAAAACACAAGAACCCCCGGCTGCCTCCCCACCTGCTCTTAGACCTGCTTCCCCACCTACTTCACAGAAAGTGGAAGAGGTGGACAGTGCTCCAGCTAGATACTCCAGTGCCACCACCAACATCACCACCCCCACTCCCACTCCTGCCAGCCGCAGCGCCATCAACAGCTCCCACTCTCCAGCAGCTGCGCTAGAACCGAAACCCAAAGCAGACGAACTCGCCAGCACGACCAAAACACAGGCGGCTGCAAGATCTGCCTCCTCTTTTAGCTTCACACAGGAGGAACCTGAGCCCAAGCCCTTATTGTTGGGGGCACAGACTGAGGTGGAGGCCCCCTCCTCTGGTTCTCTGTATAAACAGCCACCTCTGTTCAGCTCAATGGAACCTAAGCCTCCAGCGGTGTCTCGGGTTTCCGCCTCCCTCCCCAGGAGCTACCAGCGACCGGATAGTGCCCGCCTAACCTCAGTTGTTGCTCCGAGGCCCTTCGGGAGCCAGTCCTCCCGCATCGCCTCTCTTCCCAGAGCCTATACGGTGAGTTTTACAGATAAACTCAAAGCACCAGTGCAACACTAGGGGGCAGGATTACACAGTGTTTGGTTTTCATCAAGAGAGCTTGGTCTTTCAGGCGAGGTGATTTATTTGGAGTACATCAGAAATATTAAAGGGTTTAATCTAATTACAGTGTGAAAGATGATGAATGTTCTTGACTCATTAGGGTTTTTAATGACTCATGTAGATGATTTATAGCAACCAGGGCAGTCGATTAACTATTTGTTGACTGATCCGTCGGTCTACCTCCAGTTAAAGCTAAGTAAGCTGCCAGAGTCACTATATTTATTTTTTTTAAGCTGGTAATGTTTTTCATTCTTTTTTATCATTTTTGCAGACATTAACATCCCAGTGATATTAACCTCCTAAGACCTGGCACCCCATATGTGGACAAAAATGCATTGCAATGCAAGAGTTTGGGTCTTAGGAGGTTAAAGTTAATTTCCCATTTTGTTGTTCTTGAGGCTTCGTCTGACAAGTCACATTATTTCTCGACAGGTGGACGACACCAACAAACGTGTCAATGGGGATGTCAGCGTTTCTAAGATGACATCAGTGCCAAGCCGGTATCAACCGTTTGTGACTGAGGATGATGCTCAGTCCAGCTCAGCTCACAGCAGTGAAGATGAGGTAGAGGAAGAAGAAGAGGAAGAGGAGAGGGCCAAAGCAGAAAGTATCCCATCGACTCAGAACATCTCATCTGTCATGCCGCTTGCCAAAAGTGAAGCTCCAGTCATTGCTGCTCCAGCCAAAGACACCAGCAAGGTACTCACTTTCCCTTCTGTTGAACAAAGCATGGGAAATAATGGGTGACATATTAAATATCTTTAATCGTAAAGACAAGTTTGCCATTTAATCAACAACCAGAAATGATGAATACAAGGCTTCTCCTGTCAGTCCAAGGAAACAACCCGACACATCACTCCCTCTTTGTAGCTTTAGAACGACATCCATCGTTTCTCTTAGTAAATTCACCTCTAGTCGTCTGTGTTGTTTCCAGGAGGACTTCTGTGAAATGCGGATTAGTCTGAACCAGAAGCCAAACAGCAGCAGAGACTTTGGTTTTCACGCAGCCTGGGACTCAACAGGAGCTCGTGTCACATCCATCCAGCCAGGTACCGACAGAATTTACCTCCAAACAAAAGAAACTAGATCGCATAAGCAGAGTCTAGGAAAGTTGGCAAACATTGTTACGGGATGACTTCACTGCACAGCGCTTTGAATGTGTTTTATCTCACATTTAAACACTGTTTGTTAGTTGTCAGCAGGTTTTTGAGTCCATTGCAGTGGTGATGCCAGACTTATGTAGGGCAACATCTAAGTGGGTCAGATCTGCTGGGTCTGAGCCTACTTCTACTGAGATTCTCCACCTGCACCTTGCTGTAGGCCGTGTAGTTAATTAATACTGAGTTAAACTCATACCAGTTATGAACTGCAGTTTGTTTAAGCCTAACTTTAGCTTTGACTTATTGTATAATTTTTACTTCATTCATTTTTGTTAATGACATTTCTGCAAGCAGGCCAATGAATGCTGGCAAACGGGCAGCTACTTTTCTCTATGGATTTTTTTAGCAAGATGTTGAAAATAAAAAAAAAACAATATGGAAACAAGGTGATCTACACAAGACCAGAAAAAAGCATGGAAAACATGCAAGAAATGATCTAAGTCAAATTAGCATTCTTTTAAAAGAATGCTTATGATGATCTTAAAAGATCTTTTCGAACTCAAGTCTGTGATGGGGTGGATTTAGCTAAATATCTGTACAACTGACTGTTGTAGTAATTGTTGTGCTTTCTAAAGTGGTTTTGCAGTGGCAGCCATCTTGACCCAAGTTAACTCAAAGGCTGTGTCCAAATTCAGGGGCTTCATCCTTCAAAGTGGGCTGGAGTCCCTTGTTGGCCGCAAAGACTGGAAGAAACTGTGAATTTGGAAGGTCTAGCCTCCCTGTCTTACCCCAACAAACGTTTATTTAAAACTGTACTCCTGTCTTGCTCTGCCTCTCTGCTCATTTGCCATTACAAGCAAAAAATAATCTCCCCGTCGCCCCACAATGCAGTTTGGTATAAGGTGGGCTGTGATGGATACACAGAACCCGTTCCTCAAATTGGGGGGAAAAAGAGGGACACGTGGGCCACAATTGGAGTAACCTTTAAATTTGGACAGGCTTTGGAGCATTACTGTGTGACTTAATCAGCCTTTAAATTCAGCCTTTGAAGGATGCAACCCCTGTATATGGACACAGCCAGCGTGTAGATCCATATCTAGTGTTTCTTTAAAACATGCCTCATGGCTCCTGAGATATTTTACTAACAGACAAATGAACACACACACACACAAGCAATTACATGATTGCCCACCTTTCACAGTGATAATGTAAACAGAAAATCAATGAGAAAACTTTGATGTTTGTATAAACTATAGAAGTTCTGACAGTTTTAGGACATTAAAGAGGTGAAACTGAGTGATCTCTGCTCTCCTAATGACCTCTGACCTTTGTGTCTTTCAGGTAGCCCAGCCGAGATGTGCCAGCTTCAGATCGGGGATGAGGTTCTGACGGTAAACGGGCACAAGGTGGCAGAAATGAGCTACACAGAGTGGAGGTCCTGCTTGGAGACGGCCTTGCAGGAGGGCAGCCTGGTCATGGATGTCCGCCGTCATGGCCAGAACAGTGAGTGATCTGTGTGTGTGTGTGTGTGTGTGTGTGTGTGTGACACAGACTAGAGACTGAAAGTGAACAAAACATTTAACGGTTACATTCCTGTACTGACAGTGCTGCTTAAGCTTTGTGCGTTGCTAAACAGTTTTGACATTTTAAATTGGTCCGTAAACTATTGTGAAGTCATTCATGAATAATTCCATGACAGCTGAATGATGAAAGACCTGTAAATTTCTCTTGTCTTGTTCGGTGAGGGGGAAGGATGGTGCTGTTTTGACGTCTGTGGGGTTTTTGCTGCCAATTTTATCAGTTCTGCAGTTCTTTTATTTTATTGCTGGTTTCTCTACTTTATTGACTTTCATTTTTCTATTTCTGCAGCGTTTTCTTGTAAAGGACTAACCTTGCTCAGGTCTACTGTGTTATGAGTTCCAACAGCATCAGTGTTGTTTAGGAAAAGTAAAAACTAGTCAGTGTGGTTTACTGAAACAATATAAAAGGTTCTGTAAAGTTCAAAGGTTTTAACATGAAAGGCTGTTTGGGTTTAATGAAAGCTTTAATGGGTTGCATGGCTGGGGAAGGTGGTTTCTCTGTCACTGCCTGCTGCTGCAATAACACCATAACACCCTTCTCTTCTAGCGCCTGTGGGTAAACTGTGTCACAAATTGAGGCTTACATAAACAAAAGACTCAAATACAGATTTATGTGCAAACACACAATCTGTTTTCTGCCCGTTGCATTTACTGCATGCAGACTGGGACACAGACCAACCTTCCCTGCCATTTAAAAGCCATAAGACCATCAATCTGACCAGTACGGATCATCCGATACTTCTAGGTTCTCCGGAGACAAAAACCGTCAAGCCCAGTCTGGATTTCACCTCACGCACTTTGACAGAAACCGTGCCAGCCAAGGAGACCCCCACTCATCCTATTGTGGTAAGTAGATGGATGAATTTTTATTCCACTATTGTTTCTTGGTTAAGGAGACTCTGTAATGAGTACTGACCCTGCAACGTTTCCCTGCAGGATGTGGCTTCAAACAGAGTTAATGGGAATCTCCAAGAGGAGCCAGTGACCATGAGGAATAAAGGTAAAGGGCAGTTAGAAAGGTCGTAATATTGATTCTCGTGATTATTTCTGGTCATAGTTTTGAAGCCCATCAGTGTTGGTGTCAGTTTGACTTAGAAGTAAGATATGAAAAAAGCCACTCACTGTAATACATTGTTACTTTGAGAATTAATATAAACAATGTCAACAATACCAGTTTAATACGGTAAAACAAAATGCTGTCTGATTAGGTTAGACTTTTTTTCTTGTCTTATTTTATCCTGTTTTCCTTTTTTCTCATGTAGAATCAGAACCATTATCTTTGAAAAACTTAAAACGGAGATCAGAGTTTTTTGAACAAGGTAAAAATGAAAAAGAGTCGACTGAAGGCATGTGGGTGGTACTTATAAATAACGTGTACGTGCTTTGGTGGCTATATTCTTTGTGCTCTCGTCTTGCTGAATTCTTCAGCTCACCCAGTAGGAGCTGCATGTTGCTCACAGCGTTGTGTTCAATTGGTAAACCTTTTTATCAATTGATTTAGAGTTATGAGAATTAAGATGGAAGCCATTTAAGGGCCTAATCTTTTTTTGTTGTTTTGTTTTAATCTCTTGTCTGATGTCGAAGCTTAAACCGTTGTGCTGTGCCCCTTCCCTCCTTCAGGTGGCTCAGGGTCCAGTGTCAGTGCGCTGGTCTTCCTCTGTGGTAAACAGGGTTCAGTTTGCAATGACGTTCTCACCTTTGCTTGACGCAGCCTGGGATTCTGGCATGCTGCTTTAGTGATAATTTAGTTTCTTGCACTTTTGAAGGAATGTTTACAGAAACATATAAAAGCCCCACATTCTGCTCTGAAGTGCTGCAGCACGACATTATTTCAGTTCACCAACCACAAAAGCATTTTTTTTTTCAAATCCTGTTGCATTTGTGGTAATATTGAATGATGTCCAAGCTTAACACATGGCTACACTTTTCACTTTGCTGCGCATGAATTTTTCAGACACACACATTGAAGCATCTGTTTGCCTTTCAAGATCAGCTGTTTTGTGTTTGTGATGTTTCTGCATGCATGTTGCTGATTTCAGCTTATGTGATTATGTCTTCACAATCAATTTATGGATTTTCCTCTCAGAAGTATTGGGATTACATTAGGTGTAAATGTCAACATGCTTGTGATCCACTATGTTGAGAATCAATAAATCCCAAAGTAAGTTTTGACCTTTGGCACTTAAGGCTTGCTGAAAGCATCAGTTACTGTTGCGGTTTGACATTTAATTAAAAAAATAAATCATCTATGTGCTTTGAAAGGTTGAGTTAGACCTTGATGTTTTCAAAGTCTGAAACCTGAGGGTTAAATTTTATTTACATGCTGAGCTGTTCTGTCTGCGTGTGCCACAGGTACTGATTGAATTTTCTTTTTCCAGGAGGATCAGAGTCTGCAGTGCCAGATGTGAGTAATGTTAATTTATTTGTGTGATGTTTGCTCTTTAACCATGACCACATCTGCAAAAACAGATTCTGATGATGGTTATTACAACACCCAGATCCATTAATCAAATCAGTTTCTCAAAGGAATGTAAATTTGTCTGAGTCTGGTTAAAAGTCTTCTTAAGCCGGGCAAAAGCTGAAGTCTAAATAAAATCTTGAAAATAATGCAAATGATTTCAACATTGTTTTCCAGTCATGATATTGTGGATCAATAATTTCCTTTTGTTTTACCTTTTACTCAGCATTTTGATTAAAATATATGGTCTAGGTTTGAAAAAGACTGTGTGGACCTAATAATGCATCTGTAAAGTAACAGTTATTTTTATGCACTGCTTTTCCTGATTGCAATCATCAACAAAACCCTTGATTGCAGTAAGTTGCAGATTTTGTTTTGTTGCTTCAGAAAAGTTTCAAGTTGGCAAAATCTTTCAGCCCAGAAGTCAGACTGAAGTGAATTTTATAAAAATTTGATTTCTCAATAAAGATTGTAACTAACTTGAAGCCATTAGCTTCCCAGAACCTCGAAAACACGTTTTAATTCAAGTCCCCTTCAGTTTTTTTTGGACACCTTTGTACATCTAAAGAAACCAGAATTCCATTTTTTTTTCCAGCAGTTGAAAAACATCCATTTGGTATTTTTTTATTTTATTTTATAAACTCAGAACCTTTTTGTTTCAGTGGTTATTTCTGTCCTCAGATACCAGTTCCTGCGATCACTCCGTCCTCCAGCCGCTGGTCCTGGGACCCGGAGGAAGAGCGCAAAAGACAAGAGAAATGGCAGAAGGAACAAGAGCGCCTCCTTCAGGTATGAAGTCGATTGCACCAACATTCGCATGTTTTCTCCATAAGAGCTATAAGTTTTGTGTTGCTGTTATCACATGATCACTAAAAAAGACATTAATCTAAAAAATGAAATAGATGGAATTAAGAACTTAACAATAAAATAAACCAAAACAGTTCATAGTTAGATTTTACATGTCATCAGAAATTTACGCTTGCGAAGAAATTACAAGATTTACCATAAAAAATCTGACATTGTGTTTCATTGGTGCGGTTGTGTGACAGAAATTGCACATTTTTCTTCTCTTACCCCCACTGAAACCAAGTCTTGTGCTTTACCCCCAGGCCGAATGTTTGTCATGCAGGAAATGCTCCAGGTATAATGTGATTGGTCAGATGGTTTTTTTCCTCCCCTGAGAGGATCAGCTGACCGAGGCAAGGTTATCAGAAAATGCAGTTGTCTTTACAGACGTTCTAGCAAAACTTGAAAAGAAGGTCACAGGACTTGTTGAAAATAGAACAATTTCTGTGCATGGAGGAGAAAGCCTGGAGACACAGGCGGCTCTCTTTAGCCTCGTCCGGACAGCGTAGGGACACGTTCCTGCAGCGCAGATCACAAATGGTCTCTTCGTGACAAATCTGCAAAATACAACTGAAAATAAACAACTACTTTGCCGACTTTTGGGTGCTTAAAGTGTCTCAGATTTATCTGTTATTTTTATTACACCGTAAAAGTTAGAAGAATCTGTTCAAAATGTTTTCCTGAGATGTTTTTTTCTGGATTGACGTCAAAAAGGAGCAAAGCAGATTGTTGATGTGTCTGAGAGGGTTTGTTAACTTCATCAGTTTTCCTTCCTGCTGGATTAACAACCTGATTTCACAATCTGCCTGGCAAACCTCTCTGACAAGCTTTAGCTCACATAAATGTGATTAGAATATCAGAAAGAACTTCAAAGACTATTAAAGGTTTTTTTTTTTTGAATGTATTACGTGTATCTTTTAAGGTAAAAGGGACAATGCATGACTGTATGCATACAATTCAATGGCTTTTCTCCTCAGGAAAAATACAAGCGTGATCAGGAGAAGCTGCAGGAGGAATGGCTCAAAGCTCAGCAGGACATTGCCACAAGTGGGGCTCAACAAGAGGTAACAAAAGCATTTAAATTTGTGTTAGATGTGACCTAATATTGGAAATATTGTCTAAGGAGTGCTAAAAGGTAGCAATTAGTCATGACTCACTGCTCAAATTTATCCAAATGTATCCAAAGAGCCTTGATGATGTTTAAATACTATAATTAAGCTGTGATTATGTGGCCACACAATCCTGAATCTGACTTTTAAAAACAAGAGTAGAGTGAAGTCCAGTCATCTGGAAATCTACACATTGAACAGCGTTGCTCAGAGAATGAAACAGTATTACAAAATACTGTCTGGTTTGTAACTTTAGGTGATTTAGAGAGTTTCTTTAGAGCTGATGCCATTTCACTAAATGTCATTGTGGTTTCAACTTTTCCTCCTTTCTGTTCTACTACTCACCGGCCATCTCCAGGTGAACAGCCTTGACATGAGCCCACGCGTGCCCCCGTCTTCTGCCCACCATCCCACTCCTTCTCTGTGGGAAGAGGAGGAGAGGAAGAGGAAGGTGGAGCAGGAGCGCCACAGGCAGGCTGAGGAGAGGAGGAAGAGGGAGGAGGAGGAGCGGCAGCTGCAGCGGCTCCAAGAAGAGAGGAAGAGGAGAGAGATGCAGGAGGAGGAGGAAAGGAAGAGGATGGAGGAGGTGGAAAGGAGGAGGGTGAAGGAGGAGGAGGAAAGGAGAAGGATGGAGGAGGAGAAAAGGAGGAGAATTGAGGAGGAAAGGATGAGGATGGAGGAGGAGAAAAGGAAGAAAGTGGAGGAGGAAATGAAGAGGATGGAGGAGGAGTTGCGATGGCAAAGGAAGAGAGAGGAGGAGCGGGAGGAGGAGAGGAGGCGACAGGAAGCTGTTGAGCAGCAGCGAAGAGAGAGAGCCTTGGAGCAGCAGTGGTCAGTAGAGCCAGATCTCCTCCTGCTGCCCTTTATACCTCTGTTGTCCTATATGACCATCAAACTAACATGTTTAACATAAAGCATCTTTTCCCTCTAATCATCCCACCTGTCTTATTCACCCTGTGGGGTGTTTGGTAGTGTTCAACTGTTCTTTACAGACAAGTCAGTGCAGAGGAACTCACCTGTCTGAATACAACTACACCCAAATATTCCTGTTATCCAACACTATTTGTTATTACATGTTTTGTTTGCTGCTTGTATTATGTAGGAGTTCTAAAAGAAATGCATGCATAAATCTGTCAAACAATAGTTTAAATCTTTTGATATGTTATATGGAAAAGTTGGGAACAATTAACTTGTTGATTTGTTGTAAATAGTTCTTTGAATGACCTCATATTAGAGTTTAACCACTGAGCTAGCCATTAGCTCAGTGGTTCCCAAGCCTTGTCCTCGAAGCCCACTATCCTACATGTTTTAGTTGTTTCCCTGCTCTTCACGAGTCTTCAGAAGTCTGTTAATTGCTCATGCATACAAAACAGGTGCGTCAAAGCAGGGAAACATGTAAAACACGGAGGATAGTAGGACTCAAGGTCATGGATTGGGAACTACTGGGCTAGTTGACCAGGGCAAAGGTGGATGTCTGCAATATTAAAACGGCTAACATCTTACTTACAAGACAGTAATAAAATGTTACAAGCATCACAAGGAAACAACTCAACAATCAAAAAAGTACCGTACATCAACTAATATCTTTATTTAGAGAACAAAAAAGACTATTTTAAAATTTAATCCCTGATATTGAAACACAAAATGACTTTTAGATTGAGAGAGGCCAACTGTTTTAAAATGAGATGCTTTGTTATTAAAGGTTTACAATCATCCTGTACTTTTACTTTCTTGTATTTTTCAATGAAGATATTTGCCTTTTGTTTTACAGGACAAGATCCAAGTCAACCTCTCAGCTTGACGAAGAAGACCAACCAGCGAGGAGAGGTCAGTATCTTTAATATATAGTAGTTGTTTGCTCCATGTGGACATGTTGTTGCACACATTGCATGTATGCTGGCTGTACCTCGCTGTAGGTGCACTTGTGCAGCACAAAGGTACGTCACCATGGCTGCTGAAAGACAAGCTGACGATAGCACGCGACAGGCGAAGCCAGAGTAAGAACGCTGAGATGGAGCGGGAGCTGGATTGGAGAAACGACACAAACGCCATGAGATACAATGAGGCAGAGCTAGGTGGGCTTCCCCTCTGAAGCACCTGGATCCAATCAATTAATTAGTCGGCGTTCTTTCACAAAATCAAAAATCGCAGCTGTTTGATTTGCAGCTGACCAGCCGAATGAGGAATTAATCAGGTGACTGACCGTGAAATGACCGTAATTCATTGATTGCAGTGAGGTTCTTGTCGGATCAATGCTGTCTTTTGTCCTGATTTAATTTCAGTTTGCATTTTGCAGTCAAACTGAGCAAACACAAATACATCCCTATAATCCTGTTTCAGGGTTTTTTTGTTTTGTTTTAATTTAATTCCTGAATCACTTAAGTGTTAATTTTACTAAGTGTGAGTATACGAAGTGTTACGTTGTTTATCTGTCCTCCCTGGTTGTAGGGTCAGGAGCCGGAGTCACTGACAGGAAGGGTCAGCAGCAGCCCTTGTCGCAGGCCGAGCTGGAACGTCAGCAGATCCTGAGGGAGATGAAGAAGAAGACGTCGCTGCTTACAGACAACAGCTGGATCCGTCAGCGCTCCACCAGCACAGTCACCAACAGGGAGGGCGACATCCCACCCATGCGCAGGTACAGAGATCTCCTTAGGTGTCACTTCCTGTTTTTTTATTTTGTTTGTTTTATTTCAACTAACATTCTGGGTACAAAAACAAAGCCATTTACCAGCCAGGCTACCACACTGACTCTTTTGGTGAACTTGTAAAGATCTAATTACAAAATGAGTTGGTAAGCCAGGTGGTTTATTGCTTTAACTAACCTGCTAACATTGGTGTGGGTGCTTTGCAGAGGTGAGTCTCTTGACAACCTGGATGCCTCCTCAAACTTCTGGCACTCAACGCGGACACCCAGGAGCAACTCTTTTGCCCAAAACTACTCTCGTCCTCAGTCTGCTCTTTATGGCAACTCTTTTTACACCGGGGGGTCATGGGCCCAGCGGCCCGCTTCTGTCACTCTGCCGTCCTCTTATTCCATGGGCTCCCTCAGAGTCGGGGCAGGAACCCACTCGTCTCCTTGGTCCCAGCAATCCCTGTCTACTCCGTCACCAACCTCTTCAGACCCCATAACTGAGGCAGGTGGTCCTCAGCAGAACAACAGGTAAAACTAACAATTAACCACTGAGCTGCTTCTAACCCATCAATCTTTACATCTCAACATGGAGAGTGGCTTTAAAGGGCATTTTTCTTCTTTTGTTTATATTTATGGTGTTTTAATTTGTGTGATGTTTAAGTTTCTGTCAATATTTTGTTTGTGAAATTGTTTGCATCAAATAAGCTTTTATGTTTGTTCTCCATGAATTTCATTCTTGTTGGATATGAAAGTTTTTTATAAATCTCACTTCAGTCAAGTGTTGTAATCTCAGCAACAGCTAATCCACCTTCAAACTATCAAACCAGAACTTCTCATGAGTTTCCAGAAAACCAGTAGAGTTCTGTGTATCCAAGTTTGATCCAGTCTTGTGTGTGCGTGTGCAATTGCACGTCATTCATGTGTGCTTAGCAGTCAAATCACAGCTCTACATTCTGTAATCCAGGTCAGTGAGTGGCAAGAAAATCTGTGCGTTCTGTGACACTCCACTGGGAAAAGGAGCGGCCATGATCATCGAGTCCCTCGAGCTCTGTTATCATTTGAGCTGTTTTAAGGTGAGAGTTGGACTCCTGCAGACATGGGAGCACACCGGCAGCATCGGCAGATCCTCGTAGACTAACCTGGTCCCTCAAAACCTCTTCTTGTTTCTAACACTTTGACAGTGACTGTCTCGTTTCAGCTGCACAAATTAGATCATCTGTGCCGAAGCCTGTTTTCTAAACTATTAACTTTTCCTTTTTGAACAGTTTATTCTCACTGTTTGTCCTTCAGAGGACTTCACTCAGATCTGATCTTCTGTTTCTTCATCTTCCGTGCTAACCTTTGTCATTTTTCATCTTTATCTTTAAAATCTAGGCCTTCAGTTTCTGTCCTCGTCTCGCCGCCTGTGGAAACTTTAGTGAACTTCACCCAATCAGGTGACCCTTTAACTCTTGCCCTTCTCTAAATTCACACAGTGTATCGACTGCAAGGTCGACCTCGGAGGATCTAAAGCGGGGACTGAAGTCAGAATACGAAACAAACAGCTCTACTGTAACTCCTGCTATGTGCGATTCAAAAGTGAGTTCTTTAATCTGGAGCAGCTCAGTGAGGTTTTGTTTTTATCTGAACTAAACAAGGCTGTTTATCTTTCAGGTGCCCAGCCAACATCAATCTGAGGCGATCATGCTCCAGCAGATCGACGAGGAGACAACTTGTGACAACAACCCATGAACTTTTAAAATGAACTGTAAAGCCATCACATAAACCTGGTCGCTAAGGAACATCATTTGACTTATTGATGAAAACTGTATTTGTTACTACAGGATGTTAATGAAAATATTTCAAGTAAATTATTTCCTAATTTCTTAAACTTAAAAAAATAAGTCAATTCTGTATTCCTTAGACTTTTTAACCATTTTAGTTTTAAAGCTACTCAAGTAAAACAAAATCTGAAAGATTCCAGGGTAAAACCCTGCTTTGGAACTTTATTTAGACAGATTCCTTAGTTTTACAGGATCTTGCTTCTCTTTTCCTTTGAGTCTTGTGGTATTAATATATCTGTCAGAAGGTATTTTTGTCCTATCTATGTGGCGTTTCATTTTTAGCAAAGATAAGTAAACACAATTCTGTGATACAACATATTTAAAAAAACAAAACATTACTTGGACAGAAGTTTCCATCTTAAGATTATACATCATACTTAATAAAATTAAGTCAAAGAGTGTCATTGTAAATATTAATAAAAAACTAAATGCTAATGTGTTTGTATAATCTTTTCAGCTTTGCTGCTGCACAATCCTGCATTCGGAGATTTCAATTCAATTCAGTTTATTTATATAGCGCCAAGTCACAACATACGTTGTCTCAGGAAAAAAGAACAATCTAAAGCAGAAGCCAGCAGTTTGTGTTGAATCACTTCATCACAGTCTCCCATCCTGAGCAAACAGTGGAGAGGAAAAACTCCCT
>JARVJO010000061.1:18791734-18816135 GCA_031762555.1 Cynodonichthys magdalenae | reverse complement strand
CCCACAAGTAGGTGTGTATGCCAAAAACACTGTCCCACAACGTAGGGAATACCAGCCCACACACACACACACACACAACAGGTGTTCAGATCCAGGTGCTTCTCAGACACTGTATACAGGCTGCGTTTGCCACTAAATACCTTTTTCTTCATAAAATTATACCGTGTAATTTTCAGTGAGGCTATAATTATTATTATACACACATATGTTGTTGGTTGCTGTGGTTTTTTCTGTTTAGTTTTGTTTTCTCTCTTTTTGCAGGTTTGCAGGCAGACTAAAAATGTGTTGTCTTGTGTTTTCTCTTTGCATCTTACTCTTTTCTACTATTATCGCCTTGTTTGCTTTTTAATCTCTTTCTTCACCTTTCTCCTTTTCTTTTCTGTTTTCTTTTCTGTCTCCGTGTCTGTTATATTGAAATAATCCCAAAAGAATTTTTTATAAAGTTTAAATATATCAAGTGGAGCATCATGGTGAAAGCCATAATGCTGCACTTGTGAAATTAAAACTGTTGGGCCTCATCTTAACACTCAGACATTAATTCTGAGTTTCACACTGCCGGACAGCTGGACAGAACACAAAAAAAAGGAATTTAGACACGTGATTATTAGTGACTCGTTCCTCCCTTCAGAACTTCCCATTGCAGAAAACTGAATTTCCATCGCTTGTGATCTCAGAGAGATGTGGATTGTGAAAGGAGGTTTTTCCCAACTCATTAGATAAAAAGTACGGTCAATAACTGAAGAGACGCTCGAAACACTGATTTACTTTTTTAATTTGTCCAATTTTCTACTTTGAATTTCATCATCTGATATATTTCAAAATGAAAGCAGTGATAATGAAAATGAAAGTGAGAAGTAAACGTAAAACAGTCACAATCAATAGAAATGATAACGTGATGTGAAAGTACACACTTCTCATCATGGTGGTTTTAGCCATTTTGGAAATTTGACAGCCTAGCCCAGCCCACAGACATTGTAACAAACTATAAAAGACAACTAGCTGTGAATGTTTCTTCACATAAGGAGACTGTTGAGAACAAGTAATGCTACGCAAGGTACATTTTTTTATACTTATCTTGGATTTACATCTTTTAATCCAGAAAAAAACTATAACATTTTAGAAAGTATTTCTGCTCCAAACGCATTTTTGTTGTCCTGATCTGTAATATTTGCAGTTTTGAAGCTTGCAGTTTGGTTTTAACCAGCCTCGTTTCACCTTTCCAGGGTATTACAGAGAGCTTTGGAGCTGCGATCCACGCCCTGAACTCCACTCACCTGACAGATGGTGTGATTAACAGAAGCAAAAGGATGATGCTGGACTCCCTGGGCGTCGGGCTGTTAGGGAGCCGGACGGCTGTCTTCAGCAAGGCTCTCATGTTCAGCGAGGTAACGTCTACTTAGAATAAAATATTTCTATACTATAAATGCTTCTTATTTTATTAAAAAAGAAACTTATTGACATTTTATTGATAAGCATTCACACAACTGAGATCATGTTTTCTTTTGTAAAAGTTTTTCTCTGTGTATCTTGTTCCACAATTTGTGCTTTTTCAACAATTCAAAAAGCAAAATGTTCAGCTCCTTCAGGACATTCCAGATATTACTTTTGGTACTCTTAGCAATTTATACTTTTTGAGATATTTAACTTTTTCAGCCTTTTTTCCTCATTGAAAATGAGGAAAACCCTAAAACCCTTCAAAATGTTCATAAAGTTTCTTTGTGCTAATTTCAGCTACTTTTTAAGCTATTTTTCGGCTAGGTTCAGCTTTTAAAGCTTTTTCAAAATAAATTGCCAGATCTTCTCTTCTTGTTTTTTGCTGATTTTACAAGTTTCACTCCCATTTCCCAGTTTGTCAGTTTGTTAATTTAAACTGTTTTCATTTTCTTTTAGTTTTTATTTTTGCTCATTTTAGCTACTTTTTTGCTTTTTAAGATTTTGCAGCCTTTTTTGCTGTCTTTCTAGTGATTGTTCACTTTTGTTGTCCTACTATCAGCAAAAGACAGCTGGTCAAATTTAACTTGCATTAACAGTTTTGCTACTAAACCTTTACAGCTTCTTCAGCAGCTTTTAGCAAACATTTTTCAGCATTAAGCGTTCACACTGCATTTTTAATAAACTCATTAATCTGTCCTCTTCAATTCTACAAGTGATGAAGTAATCACCTGAAGAATCGAATCGAGAATAAGAATTCTGACATTTCTTTTTTGCAGATGTTCATGTCGGAGCAGAGGAGCAGTGTTTGGGGTCGATCTGAGACGACTCTCCCTCCTCATTATGCTGCTTTTGTCAATGGTGTTGCAGTAAGTCTGGATTAATAAAAGCGTCAAAACCAACAGAGTCCTGCTCTGCTCTGAGCTTTGATTAAAACGTTCTCTGATCTTAGATTCACTCCATGGATTTTGACGACACTTGGCACCCGGCAACTCATCCCTCTGGGGCCGTGCTGCCCGCCCTGCTGGCCCTGGCAGAGACACTGCCCAGCCGGCCCTCTGGTCTGGACCTGCTGCTGGCCTTCAATGTGGGCCTGGAGGTGCAGGGCAGGCTGATGAGGTTCTCCAAGGAGGCCTACAACATCCCTGAACGGTAAATATCTACTTTGGTTTTATTTTAGAACTGAATATGATGGGAGGATCTTGGTTTTATATCAAATTTAATTTAGGTTTATACAATTTTCCTCTCAGTTGATCTGTTCAGATACTGTATTTTGCATTGGGGTTCTGTGAAAAGATTATGAACGATTATTGTTTTACCTGCTGTGGATAGTTCTTTGAATTACCTCAATTTGAAGAAATTAAGTAATAATCTGACCACATTATTAAGTAATTCAAGTGGGGTTAGGACCAAAATCTCCAAAAATTATAGCAATTCTCTTGAACACTAAATTAACTTTTCAGTAATTAGCAGTTTCATATAATTATCGTCATAAAATATTTGCTTGTTTGCTAAGGAAAATAGCTGCATCTGCTAGTTGTAGTACTCCCTGTGAAATAACTGCACAAAATAAAATATAAAAGAAAATGTTTAGAATATAACATTTGGATAATGGAAGTTAGGGCAACAGCAATCTCAGATTAGCTGTTAGCTCATCAATCTGGTCCAAATTAACTATTACTCCAAACTGAGGTTTTTTGAAAAGCTATCTTCATCTGGTAAGATACTTATGATTCATAACCTTTCAATGGTCCAAAAGGTTTGAACCATCACTTTAAAAGTCATTCACTTTTAAAAAGCCTATGGTGAGACAAAGATGGTTTTCAGTTTACAAAGGACAACTTTAGATGCTATAGCAATAAAAGCTGCTTTTAAAACGTTATTACCCCATTTGTAACATGTTGATCTTTAACAGGTTTCACCCTCCCAGTGTGGTTGGAGTGATGGGGAGCGCTGCAGCCTCAGCAAAGCTCCTGGCTCTGTCTCCTGCTCAGTGCAGTCATGCCCTGGCCATCGCAGCCTCCTCTGCCGGGGCACCACTGGCCAACGCCGCCACCCAAACCAAACCTCTCCACATTGGGAACGCTGCTCGAAGAGGCTTAGAGGCAGCTCAGCTGGCACTAATTGGCCTGGAGGGGAACCCAGCCATACTCGACATGGACAGCGGGTTGGGGGTGTACTACAAGGACTACAACCCTTCACCCATGGCAGGTTCTGATGCTTTTAGGTGGATTCTTGAAGATCAGGATGTGGCGTTCAAGCGCATCCCTGCCCACTTGGCCATGCACTGGGTTGTGGATGCAGCTCTGGAAGCTCGTACAAAGCTTCAAGACGCAGTTGGGAATTTTGACCTGAGTCAGATTGAACGCATCACAATGCGGGTTCCTCCGTCTAAGTACATCAACTGCCCCCTGCCTGAATCCGAGCATCAAGCCAGGCACTCATTTCAGTTCAACGCCTGCTCAGCTCTGCTGGACAACAAAGTGACAGTCGCTTCCTTCAGCCGAGCTCAAATCAACCGGCCCGCCCTAAAGGACCTCCTGTCGAAGGCGGAGGTGGAGACTCCTGAGGACAACGCTCCCAGCTTTGACAAGATGTACTGTGAGGTGGAGATCAGCTCAGCTCAGGGGCTGAGTGCTGCAGCCAGGTGTGATACATTTTATGGCCACTGGAGGAAGCCACTGAGCCAGAGGGACCTGGAGGAGAAGTTCAGCCTGAACGCGTCCTCAGTGCTGTGCTCAGAAGGGGTGGAGGGGGTCATGGATGTGGTGGGGAACATGGAGAAGGTGTCGGAGTGCTCGGTTCTAGGCTCTTATCTGAAAATGACAAGTAATCAGGAGCAGCTGTACAGAACAAGAATTATGTAATTAGTTTCCCATTTATCTGATAAAATGTCAAATTTAAATGTAAAGAAATAACCAGGATGTAAATATTTATGCACTTTTATTGTTGTTATGCTCAGTCTGAAATAAAGTCAACAAAAAATGCTTTCATTTTTATGATATGCTCATTTTGTACAAGTTATTGAAATATTATGACGGCGGTCAGGGACAGGTATGAAGAGTCAAACTTCACAAACATATTATATTATATTATATTATATTATATTATATTATATTATATTATATTATATTATATTATTTACCGCAAATTATGTTTAACACCAAATCTAGGAAGAGATTCACTTATTTGGTCGGGGTGATCACGTGATTTCACACCACGTGACCTGTAATAAGGAAGTCTGTTCATGAATCATGTGAAAACAATAATCGGAACTCGTGTTTTAATCTTTATTCTTGGCTTCGACATGGCTCTGTCGGAGGTGTTGGTGTGTTTAAAGCTTCTCCTGTCTCTACACATCTTGTCTCAGGTCGGGACACGGGGACAGCAGCAGTGGCCTGTCCCCTACAGGTAAATAGTCCAACTTTTTTTTATATTTACTTTATGAACCGCGGTGGAAACTGGTGTAAAAACCGAGCTTCTTATATTTCATCGACTGAGTTTTAAAGCACCGAAAGACATTATTGTCTGTTTTTGTCAAAACATGGTAAAGTCAGAGTTTCACTCTCCATATTGTCATTAAAGGTTATTAAAAAGTTAAACATGTCTGATGCGTTTAGGGACCGTAAGAAAATCTGATATTTATTTTTCACATAAATATAGTTTATCCTTTGCTGTTATTATTGTAGCCTACTTATATTAAACGTAGGTTTAAAAGTTTTATACAGTTATTTGTTAATGCTAAATGTTGTTACTTATGGGTGACGATTTAATTAGACATTTTTACTGGGCAGATTTGTGATTTATACACAAACTTGACACTTTATCTCTTATTTTCAGAATTGTAACTAAAATGAAAATGTAAATAAAATGTTTGTGTTGAAACTGCAGAGAATCTTTTGTGAGTTAGTTTTACAATAAAAAGATCATGATGGCGCTTATCTGTCACCACTGTAAAATAATAAACATTCAGTAGGCTATTTATAGTCTATTTTTGAAACAAAAAATCTATCCATATTTTAGTTAACAGCTGTAAATTAATCTTATTTAAAGGTTTTAAAGGCTGCAATTAAAAGATTATGAGAATATTTTACATCATAGCTGCTCATATCTCTAAAGCAAAAAGAGCAAACCATAAAAATGAACAGGAAGAACATTTAAAGTGGTTTAAAGTCCAACACTCCTACCAAAGAGTTTCGAGGACCATCTTTGTACAATATTAGTGATGGAATAAAAATCTGTAAATCTATGGATCTAAAAGTTAAAACTTCTCATTCATTCTGTCTCCAACAGGCGCTTTGATCGCCGTCCCGATGTGGACTCTTACTGTGAAGCTCTGTACCCGTTCTGTCCCACCGGAGACAGAGATGGACGCATTCCCTATATGAGAGACAGTGATGTCATCTCGGTTTACCGGCTGCAGACGCCAGTGTGGGAATTCAAGTATGGAGATTTACTGGGAAAAGTTGTAAGTGCATAAACTACCTTGTGTTGAACAAAAACAAATCAGTTATCGATCGATCTATAGATGTGTGTGTGTGTGTATATATATGCATATACAGGGTGGGCCATTTATATAAATACACCTAAATAAAATGGGAATAGCTGATGATATTAACTTCCTGTTTGTGACACATTAGTATTTGGGAGGGGGAAAACTTTTCAAGATGGGTGGTGACCATGGTGGCCATTTTGAAGTCGTCCATTTTGGATCCAACTAGTTTTTTCAGTGGGAAGAGGGTCATGTGACACATCAAACTTATTGAGAATTTTTTTTCCTTGTCAGTAGCAGGCTTTAAGCTTCAAGATACATACAGTATGTTAAATTTCTGGGCATTATCTTTTTGAAAAAGTTGATTAAATACAAAAAATATCTAAAGAACTGAGTTTGCTGTTTTTAGTTGTGATCAAATATAACAGAGCATTTGAACCACAAGTGCAGCTGTGTGACTTATCTATAGAAACACAACAGTACACCATGTTTCTGTTCCCAGCACATCATGCACGATGCCGTTGGCTTCAGCAGCTTGGAGACAGGGGCCAACTACACCATGGAGTGGTACGAGCTCTTTCAGCTGGGCAACTGCACCTTTCCTCACCTCAGGCCGGACGCAGCTGCACCGTTCTGGTGCAACCAGGGTGCTGCCTGCTTCTTTGAAGGGATAGATGACGTGCACTGGGAGCAGAACGGCACTCTGGAGAAAATAGGAGAACTCACGGGTGAGATTTTACATCTGACAGTTCTTAAAGCTAAAGACCTAAATGTACTCACAGTGTCCACAGTAGCTGAAATTTCAGCTTGGGTACTTTTCTATGGAGGTCCTTCCTCAGTACAAAATACATTCATGATTCGTTAATTATTGTTTCTAACTACACTCTTACAACAAAAAAGTCACCACCTGGATTTAACTAAGATCTATAATGTGGGGTTGCTGCAGTTGGTCAGGTCTAGCACAAGTTTGTGCTCAAAGAATGAGGTCAGCTGACTACCTGAATATACTGAATGACCAGGTTATTCCATCAATGGATTGTTTCTTCCCTGATGGCACGGCCATATTCCAAAATGACAATGCCAGGATTCATCAGGCTGGAATTGTGAAAGAGTGGTTCAGGGAGCGAGACATCATTTTCACACATGGATTGGCTCCACAGAGTCCATTGAGAATCTTTGGGATGTGCTGGAGAAGACTTAGCACAGCGGTCAGACTCTACTATCATCAGTGCAAGATCTTGGTGAAAAATTAATGCAACACTGGATGGAAATAAATCTTGACTTAGAAGTTTATCCAAACAATGACACAGCGAATGTGTGCTGTAATCAAAGCTAAAGGCGGTGTGTGACCTTTTTTTGGCCGGGAAGTTTATGTTCAGATTTTACATTAAAAAAGATTCTCCTATATTTGACTGTTTGAGCCACAACTTGTGGTCTGTTAAGGTTGGTAAATCCTCATTATTACCCTTCACTAGTGGGCAATAATATTTTTCCTCACATGTGCACGTTTGTTTGAAATATTAACAAAATATCTCAAACTACTGAACTGATTTTAATAGAACTCTCAGAAAGTAATCATTAGATGTCTTCTTTCAACTGATTAATTTCTGAGTCCAATCCAAGACGGCTGCCAACTGAGTGGAAACACAAGAATTTTTTGTACCATGTTCGAACGTTCAATAAAGGTTTATAAAAAAATGAAAATAAAAAAATGGTGTTACCGGTCGCTGTTTTGGAAGATGTCACATGCAGTAATGAATTGTGGGTAATACACTTCGCCAAAGTCCGTGAAGATGCAGAAATGGTACCCAAAATGGGTGGGGCGAAGGGCGGGTGTAGAATGTGGGACACACTACGCACTCAAACCCTTCAACATGAACGTGCACAAGGGCGTAACGAGAGTGTGAGTATTGGGACAGGGCCTACTTCTGTTAGTTTTACATATATTGAGCTAAAGTTTGAAGTAGTAGTAGCTGATAGTTATCCCCAACAAATACTCCAAGAGGTTTAACACCTATCTGTAACATTATGTACAAGATTTAACCAAAACAGCTGTAGAATATTTCCCAACATGACATTAATCCAAAGCTAGATGACCAACATGCACTCCTTTAAGAAACGCTGAACATTTAGTTATAATTAAATGCTCTAATAATAATTATAATAATTAGATGCTCTCTATGAAAACACAAGGACCATTTATGTTTTTTCTATTTTATTGTTCCAGTGAATTCGTCTTGTTTTATGTGACTCAGTAACTGAAGGACGTCTCTGCATGAAAGTTACATATTTGACTTTTTCATTGCTGTCAAGAGATGATTAGAATGAAGTCTTTTACTCTGCAGGGAACCAGTTCAACGACATGGCCCAATGGGTGCAGGAGGACAACCAGACTGGGATCTACTACGAGACATGGACGGTCCTCTCTGAGCCCAGCCCCAACGCCACCGTGTGGTTCGAGTCGTACGACTGCTCCCAGTTCGTCCACCGCACGTACAGGAAGTTGACAGAGCTGGGAGCCAAACTGCACAGCCGATCACAGACCAACTACACCAAGATCTACCTGTACAGCGGAGAGCCCACGTACCTCGGCAACGACAGCGCCGTCTTCGGACAGCCGGCGCTGAAGAACCTGGCAGCAGACATCCGGCAGTTTTACCACTATTTCCGGTCACACCAGTCCTTTGTTGACTTGGTTTTCAGCCTGTTGGAGGCTTACAAGAAGATTGTGTTGGACAAGAGCTTCTACCTCTACTACAACTTTGAGTACTGGTACCTGCCAATGAAACCTCCGTACATGAGGATTACGTATGAAGAGGTGCCTTTGCCTTAACTGCTTACTTTAGTTTTTATTATTGCTCGTCAGTGAAATGCAGATAGTGAGGTTTTTGCGAGTGTCTGTTAGCAGAATAACTCATTAAGCACTGAATAAATGGCACTAAAACTGGAAGTAATCCCAAATACTCAGTGCTAACAGATGACGCATCTTGCCATGTTAACTTTGACAGTTTTTATCTTTTTTTTTTAAGTGTTTTTTTTCCCCCACAGGTCTTTATTTCCATGTCCTGTTTTTAATTTACCTTATGCATTTCCAATAGTTCGGTCCTCTCTGAGCCCAGCAGAGTTGTACAAATGCTCCCAGTTTGTCCACATGTTCAGTGCCTTTCAGGCTGTTAGCGAAATAACTCATTAAGCACTGGACAATAGGCACTAAAAGTTGTAGTAGCTGAGATCCCAAATACTCCCAATACCAACAATTTAACACACAGTGCCTTTTTTCTGTTTAACTTTGTAAGAATTGCTCAAGTGTTGCAGTGTAAATAATAAAATATGTTAAGTACATTCACAATATTTTCATTTCAGTATAAGATCATGTCGGAAACTATTTTAATTTAAAACAGGTGATCAACAAAGCAAAATTGACAAACTCGTTTTGTTTTTTTGATATACAGAAGCAAATTAGAACTATGTTACAAACACTTTTTTACTTCTAAGAAATTTAAAGATCTCTTCATAAAATGGTTCCAGTTTAATGAGAAACATGGTTCACTGATTTAGGTGAAGTTGACAAAAAATGCACCTGAACTTTCAATGAAAAAAACTGAAGCAAATTTACTCTGGAGCCACAATCCCACAAATCAAGAAAATATGTGGGCGATATGTTACGGTATGTTTGACATGAACAGACAGCACAGGGACCAAAGTTCTGAACAAGAGGTCCAGTCCAGTAATGCCAGGATACATTCGCTTAATCTGCTTCAAAAACAGCCCAGATTAAACAGAATGAAGTCTAAATGTTTTAAACATGTCCTTATAACAAAAACAATTTTGCCCACTATTAACAGCTTTATGAAAAACACACGTTCATGTTTCCATTTAAACGTAGTTTAGAAGATTTTAACAACATAATATGCAAGTTTAAGGGTTTGAATGTGATCTAAAAGAAAAAAACCTAATGCCTCAATCCATGTTCTCTTAATTTAACATTTTTCCAATTAATTTTCTTTTTTGCTTTTAGAATTTGTGATTAAATTCAGAGGGGTATACTACAAAGCAAGTTCAATAAAACAGGGATTTGCTCTTAGTCTGGCTTAAGAAAACCTAAAAATTTCACTAAGAAATTACAAGTTCTTTGAAAGTGGTTGTTTTTTTTGTTTTGTTTTGTTTCCAAATGCACTTAAATATATAAGGGGCGTTCCATGGGTTGTTTGGTACTTTTCCCACTCAAAATGCAAATAAAGTTACAAGAAATAACAAAAATAATTTTTCATCCTAAGACTTCATTCATAAAAACAGCAAATTGTAGCCTAATAAAAAAATACTGCTGCCACAATTATGACCAGAGACCAATATTCCTCAAATGTTGCAGAAACTGTGTGGTCCGGTCAAATAGATCCTCACCTAAAATTAGAATGGCAAAGTCCGTATATTTATTAGAATAAATTAATATACGTCCTAAAATAAACTCAGTAAATCTGACAACAAAATGCCAACATTCATTTAACACCCAAATATGGTATTCATGGTAACGTCGGGCCAAACTATGATGATATATAAATGTTGATACAGAACAAAATCAGGGAACAAGTTGCACTTCTTACTGACAATCAAAACTTTAAACTCATAACCTGAGCTGATTATAAGTCAAGTCATCTGTTGTCATGGTGATCTAGCCATGCTCAAACAGATCCTGTGTCACAGGAAATCTTGCTTCATAGTACAACCCTGTGTTTGTGTTAAAGTCGACTCACACAGGTGTGGAAAAAAAAATAGTGAGTCGTGATTAAAAACGTTTGGACCAACTGTGTGCAACAAAATCACAACAACAACAGGTGAATGTATCAAACAAATCTCTGCTGGTCTGCGTTTCTTAATTACCTCAAAAACACAAACTATTTTACTTTATTACACAGCTTAGTTTCTCTAGCTACTAGAGCCTGAAAAAGATGCAGCTAATAAAAAGAGAACTCTGGTTTTAGGAAATACGAGCTGCTGCTAAAGCAAACATCGAAACCCAACAGGGTGAAATAAAGAAATACGTACTTTTCTATTCATAAGAATCAAACACAAAGCATTTATATACAAATGAATTCGACTTCCTTCTTAAAGGAAAAAAATAAGTTTCACTCATCTGACTTGCCACATCTCGTTTTACTAATGAATGAATGAATAATTGAATGAATGAATGAAATAATTAGTGTGGAGCAGAGGCAGTAAGGACTCCTGCTTCATTTTCCTGAGTGTGATACTAAGATGCAGAGCGAACATGAGCTGAAAATCCTCAGGTGCTCCTAATGAAGAGGATGGAAAGCTTCATCAGGCAAATAACAGAAGATACAATTGAAACCTATATAGGAAATAAATTAATTTAATGCACCTAAATCTGCATTTTAAGCTAAAAGCTTCAGAGACAAGTCTTGTGCTGAATGACTACAAAACACCACATACCTCCTCATTCACCCAGCCAGTAATATATTCAATATTTACAGAAAGCCACTTAATTTTTACCCTCTATACACCGTTCCTGGCATCTGATTTAACAGAGCTTCAGTACACATTAATTAACCATCAGAACCTTTACTTCATTTGGCTGTAAAGACTTGTCCCAACTATCATTTGGTTTACAGGTAAGGTGCGTAGAAATCATCTCCCTGTACAGAAACCTTCTTCTACCAAGAGGAAAAGTAGTGTTTCAAAGCATTATACAGAATGTGTGAACAAAAGGAAACATCCTGAATAAGTTGCAAAATATAAAATTCTGGTCAAAATCAGTCAACACTGTACACCTTCGTGTCACATATTTCAGATTGATGTTATATACACATTTTAGTTAATGTCACCAGGTGGGCGGGCAAAGTGTGTAAATGCTCTGTTCAAAAATAAGATGTAGGTAAAACTCCCTCAGAAATGCCTGAACAACCAAATCTCTCCATCTCACTGCCTATTTACATCGAACACTGCAGCCATTTGGAAACCTCAAAAGTCATATTGTGTCACCCAGCTCAGAGCTTCTATTCCAGATTATTATAGAAACCCCATGGTAGTGTACCAACATGCACCTGTGCAATCTAACTGCCCCAATGCACCTCAATTAATAATAAACAGTAAAACATATCTGCACACTTGCCTACGTACACACAGACCATCACAGCTGAGGAACAATGTTTAAACAACTGAATTTAGATGTTAAAAATGTGTTGATTGTCTTCTAACTGCTCCATCGTAGTGAGAAGTGAGTGTTGTCTCTAGTTTTAGCAGGGTTGTGTGAAGTTTGGGCACCACCCTGCTTTTCACTCCAAACAAGAGTTCTGCTGTGTTGGCACTGAATGTTTTAACTTCTGCGGAGCGTTTAAACACTTTTTGATTTATAATTGATCAACAAGAACTCTAATGAGTCGAACTCTCGGCGCTCAGCTTTCTGCTACCAGGTCGGCATCATGTCCGGGAACCAGACCCGACCCAGGTGCTTCGACACCTCCCAGTGGATCTCATCCAGAGAATATTTATGATCCGGAATCAGCACCTCCTCCATGATGGACAGCTGGGACAGCCTCCTGCCGCACATTTTGACAAACTCTACAAATGCGCTGCAGGACACCTCGCACTCTCCCAGGCCGATGGCTGAGAGCTGAGTGCAGTGTTTGGCTATGCGGATTAGCTCTTCGTCAAGAGGGCGCAGACCATTAGCGCAGACAACCAGCTCCACCAGACGGGGGCAGTGCAGTCCAACACGACCCAGGACCTCCTTGCTGACCGAGCGGCCAAAGTAGAGGTGTGTGACGGGGATCTCGTCGTTGAAGAACGGGCCGAACTCGTTCTCGTAGAGGAAAAAGTACATGACCAGGTTGAATTTGGGTGAGTGGCGCACCATGGCATCCCAGCTGCTCTTCTTGATGGTGTGGAAGTGCTGGCCTGGGTTCTCGCTCACCACATCGATACGCAGGTGCTCCAGGTGGACGTGTTTCTCTGAGGAGAGGGCCAGGAGGAGCTCGTCACTGAGGAGGTGGTAGTTCAGCGCGAGCTCTCTCAAACCGTGACACTGGTCTGCCACACACAGGATTCCTAAAAGCAGAAACAGAATTTGTATTTTTAGTGCAGACCAATTGTCCAACCCTGTTTTTAATTTAAACTTGAGAACAAAAAGGTATTTTGTATTTTGCCAGAAAACTAGTTCAATCAATAGACTTTGCTGGAAATAATAATAAAGAAAAACTCTACCAGGAAAATGTATGTCACAGCAAAAACCACATAACAGCTTATTCGTAATTACTGCCACAGTATGAAATCACAACAGGCAAGAAAATTACAGGTTTCAAAACCAAATAAAAAGTGGTCTTGTGACTTAAAATAGGAAACATTTGACACTCGTGAAGAGGCAGCATTGTTGTTAGAGCTGTCACCCCACAGCGAGGAGGTGCAGGTTTGCTTCCTGGCCTTCCTGTGTGGAGTTTGCACGTTCTCCCTGTGCATGTGTGGGTTTTCTCTCCGGGTACTCCGGTTTCCTCCCACAGACTAAAAACATGCATGTCAGAATAACTGGTGACTCTAAATGGACTCAAGGTGTGGTTGAGAGTGTGAATGGTTGTTTGTCTCTGTGTGACCTACAACCAGTCCAGGGTGTGCCCTGCCTTTTGCACAATGACTGCTGGGGATAGGCACTAGCTCCGTGTGGCCCAGAAAGAGAAAGCGGGTGTAGAATATACGTATATGGATGACTGTCATGATATTTAGACATGATTAGAAATTATACTACGGTCGATAATCAATTAGAAAAAGCTTAAAAAGCTGTTTTCATACAGCTTCAGCAGATCTTTGTTACTCTCACTGTACCTGCAGGTGAGACATGAGGGCAGCTGCTCATTTTCAGCAGTTTCAGGGTGTCGCTGTTGTTGGCCACCAGAACCTTCAGAGACGGATCGTCTACCGGCGTGTCGTCTATCTTCAGGGAAGACAGCGATTTGGAGTTGACGAACACCACAGTGAGAGCTGAGATAAAATGAGACTGTGGAAGAACAAACAAAACCATGATTGAACATATCTTTTTCTGAAATAAATCTTTGTGATTATAGTAAATAAAAAAATGTTTGATTTTAACACACAACAAATTTGTGCCCATTTTAGTTGACGTGGAGTTGCAGCCAGAGAACTTAAATTACTGTATTACTGGTGAGGTGAATGAGCCGACTGCACAAGAACATCCTACACAGAAAATATGCCAAAAAACAAAAACTGTGCAGTTTCTGCCATTAGAAGTTTCCAGATGTTTTTTTTTTGTTTGTTTTTTTAAAACCAGACATCTTCCTCCGGTTCTTACCTTGACACTGTTACAAAAAATACAAAATGTCAAAAGGCTTTTAATGAATTTCAGGGGCCACACACTTCTATTACAAAAAACAGGTCTTTGAAGCCTCTAAGAATTATCTACTGATGACAGAACCAGCAACATATTTTCTTTACATTGCAAACTATTCAGCAGAATCTGACAATTTGTTGATAGAAAATTGTGACAAAAGCATTCCTGGTCATACTTACTGTACATAATCTTTAGCAGCGTAACAAAACTACAGCCGAAAAACCCCAACTTCAAATATGTAACATCGTGATCAGCTTCAAATGTGTGACAAAAGTCTAAAAATAAACTATTTATTTTTATATTGAAACAACTAAGAGTTTGTATGTTTATAAAATTCACAAAGTCCTTCAAAATAAATTTAAAAATTCAGGGTTCTATCTGCGGTCATGGACTGCTCACATGTTAGAGCAAGGTTTCTAGCTTTTATGAAGTCAACATTGAAACATTTTTACACAAACTCATGACAGCTTTCTGGGTTACACAGATATTTTAAGCTTCATGAAGAAGTCTGTGCACTCCCGGAGACTAAACAATGATTTTGAAAATAACATTATGTATCTTTTTGAGGCCAGTTAAAGTAAATCTGACCCTGTCTGGGTGTGAAACAGATATTTCTGTAGCTTTATCTGTAGTCGAGAACATTTGTTTCATTGCCACAATTTAAAAACAAAAGAACATTTATAAAGATTGCAAGAAAAAACAAAAAATGTGGCAGTACACTGTGAGATTTCTTTTGACTTTTTATAGTAACACAAAATAATAAACAGAATTGAGCATGACTGCTGACATTAACTATACCTTTGGAACCTCCATGAAACTGGGTCGGGCTGTGGAGATGAGTCCCAAGGTCTTCAGCGAACAATTCACCAACTGTGAAAGAATATCACACGCTGCCTCTGCAGACTCTGTGCTACTGTCCACCTGACAAGAATAAACAATAACAAGAAGATTAAAATGATTTAAAACAAAACTTTAAAAAAGTACAGTAAAACTACACGTTTTCCATTTTTACCTTGAAGCTGACATACTGAAGGTGGTTGGAGTGCCTCTTTATGATCTGCTTGATGAGGTCTGGGTGTGTGGCTTTCAGGTATGAGCTCGCTGGCTGATTCAGCTCAAACTCGAAGCATCTCCACAGCTCGGGCATGTGAAAAGCCTGGTTCCACCCGCGGCACACCTGGGAGGCAAACGCTCGGTCGAGCAGTGGAAGGTACTGGAAAATGTGCAGCACGAGCTCCTGAGGCAGCAGCGACCAGTCACGGTCCGGCGACTCACCAGCCACCGCTGCCTCCGACTCCTCGCTCATCTGGGTCCGCACCTTCTTGCACGCCTCAGGTGGGCTTTCGCTGGGGCATGCATTGCTGACCTCTTCTCCCCCTTTTATCCGTTTCATCCTAAAAGAAACAGGAAATGGTTTTTAAAGTCCAGACAGTGCTACTCCAAGCAGATTCACATAAATTACCCACAACAGCAGAAAATCGAGAAATAAATTTATTTTTATACTCATTTACTTTCCATTTGATTTTATTAAATTAGTCCCTTCAAAATTCCAATACATGCTCATAAATAATTGGTCCCTTTACACGTATTATTACTTTTATTACAAACCCTGTTGAACATTCAGGCAATCACAGATGCTGCCTTCAGCACATTTCACTCATGAGAGCCAAGATAATTTTTTTGGACTTTAGAACCATAAAACTAGAAATCCATTTTCCTGAAAATCAAAAACTGAGAACTGAACTGCACAAAGTTGAGGCATGACTTCTTTCTTGAGTAAAACAAGCTAAGGTTACATTTCTGGATGATCATGTGTTCAAAATGGATGATTAGTCAAATATTTCTGGGTCCAGTCATGATGACTTGATGGTAACTCTGTGCTGCCCGAGGGCTGGAAGATTACAGCCATCAGGCTTGGCCTTTAGAGATTTCCTGAGACATGGCCATTTGTACATGCTAAAATATGACCGGAGAGTTAAACATTATAATTATATTGTCAAAAAATGGTTAGGTTAAAATGTGCTTTATTTCTGGAATTATTAATCTTCTTTTTATCTCACAAGTCTGACCCAAAATATCCTAAAATTATCTGTTTCCGTTACTTTATTCACAACACATGGTTTGCTCTTTCAGGTATTTTAGTATTGCATGCATTTTAAAAGCAAATGCATTATTATTTTTTTAATAACTTTGGGTGGATCAACATATTTTACTCTGAATTAAATACACACTATCCTGCATGTTTTAGATGCATTCCTGCTCTTCCGCATTTCTGCACGAGCCTGTTAATCAGTTATATATTCAAACCAGGTGTGCAGGGGAACAATCCATGCAGGTTAGTGTTTTTCGTGTGACGCCTCCAATAAAAAAAACGTGAGAAACGTGACAGTGATTGTAATGATGGTATCACAGGTAATCACTAGTACGGTCTTGTTTTCTACAAAATCATAAACATATGAAAGAATATAAGTTTTTTTTTCTTTTTTCAACTGAACAGATAATATTAAACTGAATGAGTTATAACATGTTTACATTGCTAAAGCGAGTGTCAATAATTTTAACAGTTAGCCAAGTTTATGCTAGCTTGTTTAGCATCACTATATTTCTCCTTCCAGAAATATTATATCTGAACAGAAGTGATATCTGTGCAACAAGTAATTCTATGTCGTCATACGATAAGCACTGAAAGCCAGCGTCTTGGCCAAGCCTCCTACCTTCTTTACACACACAGCTAGGTCAGTAGCCGTTATGGTGGAAAATCCGCACACTGGTTTCACTCTTCAACCCGGACCCACGAAGGAAAAACTCATTCGTATCAACCAAAAAACTCGCATCGGAACTCAATCACCGTCTGACGACAGAAAATAAGAAAGTGCCACCTCCGCTCACCTGACCTAATTCCTCTGAGAGTGTTTCACCAGCCCCCCCAACCCTGAAATGGCGAAGAGTTGTTTTGACAGCACCGGTGCATTATGGGAAATGTAATGCGAAATGGCTGTTGGTAAAGATCGTCTGTGTACGTAAGATGCCTCACCCGACTGTAAAAACAAATAGGCATATATCTTATTTTACCCTGATGTGAGAGGATTGACATGAACACTAAGAAAATGTTTTATTTTAAAATATGTTTGACCCTTAAAGTCACAAAACACTGCTTTCAATTGAATTAATTCATATTTATACTATTGAAAGTGACAAAATAATGTAGTAACTTTAGCTTTAACTTTTAAATTAAATTTGACATTCTTTAAAAATGAAATGAAAATGTCACTTAAATTTTTTTATGCAACTCATATAACAGATATATTTAAAAATAATTTTATAGTATTTCAATAAAGTCAATCAAGTAAAAGGTTAAACATATACAACAAAAAAATAAACTTCCAGTCTAGCAATGACCCATCATATCTCTCTCTCTTAATCATATAAATTTCAACATGTGTTGACTACAATAAATTATTTAATTCAACGTAACGTATTAATTCAAAAACTGATGACACAGTGGGTACTTTGTGTAACAGAGATTCTGGTTTATTACCATTCAACTCCATCCACCACAGATATTACAGAGCAGATTCACAAGTAATAAGCTTTGTATTTAACAGCAGCTGATTTTAATAACCCCCTCCCAAATACTCACACACACAGTTTCCCTGCCCCCAATCTCTCTGCCTCATTCTAGAAAAAAAAAAAAGCATAACAGGTGCACATTTTTCTTTTTTTGGTGTAAAGACTGGCCCCTTGTATTGTTCAGCTGTAATCTTCTAAGTTTTTTTCTTTTTAATTACTCTAGGATTTTGGTGCTTTGTTATTCATCAAAGCTGCAAACAATATACATCCACTATTTTTCGCTTCACTGCATATGCCGGGCACCCCTGTTCCTCATTTCCTGACAACAGAAGAGATAACATTTTGAAGAGGAGGGGGGAAATAAAACGACTGTCTACTGTATAAAAATGTACAGTGGCTTTATTTGACATACATTCCATAGATTTAAACAGCTGCAAAAGAGGAGGCACACCCAGTATTGCACTTCAATAAAAGATCTGTCTCAAAACAACCCAGAATATCAAACAAAACTGAAGTGAAGTGAGCGACTTCGAAATACAGGTACTTTGAATAGTATCATTATATACAAGATTAGATAAATCATACACTATTTTTCCCCGAATGTAATAAACTTAACAGTCTTTTCAACCAGCTCATCTTTTTTTTTCGTCCATCAACCCATGATGCACTTGACAGTGAAGAATACTGTACAAGATTACGAAAAGTTTACATACAACAATATTTTAAATTTATAGTTAGGAAGCTGGAAATATGGCCCGTTCCTTTTTTGTTTTTTTAAACCCACTCTCATCCACAGATGCCTTTATGCAAATGTATATCATATTTGATGTTTAATTTTGTTACAGTTCAGTGATTGGGAGGTGTGCAACGTCAATAGAAGCCGAGGGAATACAACGGCCGCATGCAAACACTTCACAAATTTTCCTTTTTTTTAATATATTTTCTTCTTCTTTTTTTTTTAATTGTTCATTTTTCCCCATTCAGGTCACTCTGAATCTGAAGGAGCTCCAGCTTGCACTAGCAGCAGAGCCTGGATACTCGTGTTGTTGAAAGAGCAGACCTGAGGACTCTTGATGGAGAGCAGAAACCTGGTTTCGGCGCCCAGGAGACTTCATGCAAGAGCCGAGCTTCACTGCTGAGCCTTCTGCAGCAGCAGGGAGAAATCACAGTAGACCGACTGGTTCCCAGTAAAAGTCTTTTGCAGGTTAGAAGGTGTGAGCGTTTCTGCACACCCCACAGCCCAGAGCAAACTCTTCGCCCGTGGGTGGGTGGACCACATGCAAAGGACACTCCGTGCCCTCCAGCTGCTTACCCTTGGGCCCTGTGCCAGAGAGGAGGAGAATTAAATTAATCATAAGAATATTGTTACTTTTTACAAAAAAAAAATCTAGGAAGTTGATTAAAATCTAATATTCTGATAAGTGCTGAGGTTAAGAACAATTTTACACCATGAGCACTGAAGATAAATTAAGTGGGATGGTGGTAGCAAGTGCAAGCACAGCAAAAAAAGAAATAAAAAATACAATAAAATAATAAAATAAACTAAAAAAAAAACTAGGAACTTCAGAAAAAAAAGAAAACCTGAGACTAAAGATTGCCTCTGGAGATATTTTAAGTTTAGTTCTGATGATTCAGGAATACATTAGTAATCGTTCATACATGGTATTAAAATGAGTCTTTGGTGATACGTTACAGTAATTACAGCTTTAGTTAAAGGAGACACATCATGCTTTTAAATCCTTCTTTTTACATTTAAATCATTCAGTTGTGGTCTATATAAAGTGGAACAGCAATGCTTTGGTCTGAATTCCTCCTTACTGTAACTCCACAAGCCCCGCCCCTTTTCTGAGGTGTCTCTCAGATCAACCCATTTTGAGGCTGTCTCTTTAAGTCTAAACGATGTGCTTCACACTCCTTCAAAATGATATTTCTTATTTAAAACAAAAAGGCCTGTGTGGGTGTTTGTTAGTAAAATATCTGATGAATTTAAATAAAACTCTCTGACAGTAATCATCAGATGTACGTCTACAACTTATTTCAAGATGGCCACTCCAGCTCATTAACCATGGCAGATAAATGTTGCAGCCCTAATTAGCATCCAAGTTTGTTAATTGTTCATTGACCATAAAACTTTCACTCTGTCAACGCGATGTTAGGTGTCTAATGTTAGGTGGCTTGATTTTTCCATTTTAGGACCAAGAATGTAACATAAAATTGTATTACTTCCCCATCAATGGTCCTGAATAAGACTAAATAAAATGACGGACCTGCAGGACAACGGGGCAGCTCCTCCTTGGGGACACTGGTCATCCTCTGGAAGTCGTCATGGCAGGCGTTGCAGAAGTGTGTGGTGCCAAAGCAGAAGAAAACAGCCACGGAGCAGCAGTACCGACATTTATACTCAAGGAAGTCTGTGCCATGCTTGGAGCACATCTGATGGGAAAGAACAGAAGTAGCAAAAATAGGAACGTGACTTGTTTTTCAAACCAATAATATATTTTAGGAAACAAACGTTTTCTAGTTTTTTGAGAAATTGTGGAACTCCCTGAAAATAAGCCACTTAATTCATAACATCTCAGTTTTAGGATAAAACAAACAAATATAGATTTTCTTTAGCAACACGGATCCCAATCTTCTAATCTGTCTCTGAATAAGAAGGAACATGAATTTTTTGTTTTATATTTTATTTCTGGTTGCACCACTGCCAAGTTATCCACCTGAGCCCTGGAGACATCTGAGCACGCTCCACAGATCAGCTCACTGGGGTCATAGTCGTCACCCTGTCCTGCCTCTGCATCACACCGAGCCTCTCCCCCAAAATATGCCTTCAAAAACAGGAAATGGTTACAATTTGATCCATGTCCAGCTCTCCAATAAAAACCTCTTGCATCATGTCGTCACCTTTTTGCACTTGTAGCAGACGTAATATGCATATCTGTTCATTGCAAAGCCTGCAGGGTCACTGTAGAAGCGTGCTCCTGGTGTGGTGATCGCCTCACTCTTGTGAAGGCCTTCATACTCCAGCCTCATCAGAGCCTTCCTCCTCACATCCTCATACAGCTCCTTAATCGGGTCCAGGAGGTCTTTGATCACAGAGTGATTGATTTTGTTCTGTAAACAGGGAAACAGACAAGCCAGCCATTAAAGTTCTTCTGTTGAAGGGTAGTCCTGTCGTTTGAGAGATTAACACTGTACCTTGCAAATAGGACACAACATGAAGCCAAATGTAATCCGGGGCCCAAGCCAGCGATTTTCAAGAACACGCCGAGTGCACTGAAGGTGAAACACGTGACTGCAGTCCAGCTGGAAAACGGACCCAGCAGTTAGACATCACAGCAAAGCAAACAGAGGTTTTGAAGGTGACACTCCTGGAAGTCAAATCTACCTGTACTGCAGGAGCAGCAGAAAGAGCTTCTGTAAAGCAGATCATACACATGTCGTCTGCATCCTGTTTCAGACAGCCCGCGTTCTTATCGCAGCCGTGCAGACACGGCAGGCAGGAGTCCTCGTTCTTAACTCCTCCACACGGGTGTCCACACGGGTGAGTCTTACTGCAGGCCAGCTTTGCATACTCCTGAGAGAGGAGATATAAGATGATGCTTAAAAACTACAATGCTTGATAAGCATTCATTCACACTACTGAGATTGATTTGCTTCCATACTTTTTTGGCACGTGACTCGTTCTGCAATTTTTGTGTTATTTCAACAATTTATACATCAAAACATTCAGCTACTTCAGGACATTCCAGCTATGATTTTTGGTACTTCAGCAATTTATACTTTTTCCAATATTTAGCTTTTTCAGCCATTTTTTTTCTTATTTAAAATGAACAAAGCTATCTTCAACATCCTTAAAATGCTTGAAAATGTTCTTAAATCTTTATTGTACTTCTTAAATTTTGTTTTGGTTTTGCTTTTTTTGAACTCCTCTCCTAATTTAAACTTTCTTTATGTCTTGCTGATTTTAGTTTTTTTCCTGATTTTTTAGCTCCTTTTCTGCAATTCTTCTGCCAATTTCAACTTTTTTGTGATTTTTTTCCCACTGTTTAAGCTTTTTATGCTTCTTTCAGCTGTTGTCTGTTGTTAGCTACTTTTTAGCTAATCTTTTTGTGTTAAGTTCAGATTTTTGCTGCTTTCTGTTTGTTTTAAACAATTTTTTTGGGCTGGTTTTAGCATTTTTAGCTTTTCAGCAAAAATCTTTAAGCATTAATCATTCACACTACATGTTTTGCAGAGAATGCTAATTCTTTAGTTTAAATTTATTTTTGAGGGAATTAACGAGTATATTAAACTATGATTCACATTTATTCATCTTCCAAAATATATGAAAACCCAACAAGCGTATTTTCAAAAAGCAAAACCGGATTATGTATATTTTATTCATTAAATGGCTGTATAAATATCCTGTGTCTGTGCAAAAATGAAATCCAATTCTTGACAAGATAGAACTATTTTATTGACAAATACCCGCAAAGAAAGTACTAAGAAAAACTATTCAACTATTAAGGTTCTTAATAGCTTATTTTATTATGTTTATTATGTTATGTTATTATGTTTATTATTATGATTCTTTATTTTGTTTTCTATATTTGATATGTATGTCCCCATATGTTTATTATTATTACATGAATTGAAAAATAAAAAAAATTATTATTTGGCATCGAAATAAGAAATGTCTGAACAGAGGCTCTTCATCAACTCTGATTTGAAATTCAGATTTTGTTAATGCTTCATACCTGACAGTCTGGGTCTGAACACACACTACCCACAGCAGACAGTTCAGTACCGTTTCTTGTACCACAGAACCTGCAGGCGTCTGAGCTGCTGGATGCTGGTTTACCTGCGAAAACATTTAGCTTGTCAGACCAACGCTATGTGAGTGTGAGGGAACCATGGGGTGGAAAAAACGTGTTCAAAACTCCTCAGAGAAAATGACATTAAAGTGTTCATTAATACACTGATGTATTTGGTCTGTTACCTGTGTGCTCTCTAAACTCCACCATGGCCTTCATTGTCTTTGAGTCTGCAAGAGCCATGAGCCAGAAGAGCTTGGTCCTTCCACAGCCTTCATGGAGATCAACCTTTATGGCCTCCTCTTCCTCCTTGAACACCTGACACAGATAAAAGAAACAACAAAGTCATTAAAAACGGAGAAAAACACACTGATCACCACCAATATCATTTGTAATTTAAATTCAGGTGAACACGCAGAACTAACCTGTCTCTGGTGGGAGCGTGTTCGTCGGTGCAGATGGAGGAAGCGATCACAGTCGGTGCAAAGATTGCCACACATGTTACACAGTATGATGGCTGCCGTCTCACCGTCATCGTGATTGTCACACATAGGCTGAGTAGGATAGAAGGGAATAAAATAATCGCCACGTTTTTTTCACCGTTCACTGAAGCTTTTTGCTTTAAGTCTCACCATCTGCTTCTGCTGCCCGTCTTTGCCCATCCACCGACCAGAGGACAGCCGGTCCACATGATCCTGGTCGAGCACACACAGAGACGCCAAGGCCAGCCACAGCTAAGGAGAGAGAAAACAGGAAAAAAAATCAGAAACGGACAGTGTTCCTAAGCACTGATTCATACCCTGTGAATAACAGTCTTCATACCCTTGTTGTTGCGATACAGCGAACAGGAGACCGATGCTCCTCCTCCATTTTAGTGAGGGCTATGATGGTTTCAGCAATTGCATTTTTGGTAATTCTGGACCAGGCGTCTGAAAGGTGACCCTAAAAATAAAAAACACAACAGTGTTGGTGGTAGTTTGACCGGTACATTCACCTTTACAGCACATTTGAAATGACAAATAAATCAATCACTCACAGCTGCCATGTCTTTGATCAGCTTTATGATGATCTCAGCTATCTGTGGAGGCGTGGAGCCTTTCATCCACCAGTGGCTCTCACCTCTGCGAATGTAACTGAGAAAAAAATTTTAAAAAGAAGCAAGATGAGCAAAAAATATAATATGTAGAAAAAAATGATTGTGTTTTGTTAGTTGGTCCTTAAAGCTGGCTCACCTGGAGTTAAAGATCATGGGCAGAGTGACAGTTGTGACGCCTTTCCCTGCAACCATGCCGCCCGTGCCAGAGATGGTGGTGCCTTTGGCTTTCAGCTGCACAGTGAGGGCTTTGGCAATGCAGCCCAAGAACATGTCAAGGATGCCAAGTTTGTTCCAATCACCTTTCTCCGTGGAGTGGATGATGTCGCTGATGTCCGCTGGCGGCAGAGCCTTCACCCCGATTATGCTGGCAAGTCGCACTGGCGTCACCTCTGGTAGGACACGTCTAAGCAATGACGTCACCTGGATAGAGGAAGCCCAGAAGATACACAAAAATAAACTTCATGGAGCCAGCATAGAATATTTACCTAAGAGCCCACTTGTTAGAGCTGTCACTTATGGCCCGAGCCCGAGCTCGGCCCGAACCCGACCCGAAATTCTGGTCGAGTCGGGTCAAAATTATACACTTTATTGGGCGGGCCGGGTCGGGTTCGGGCTTGTGCAATTTTAGGAATCATACAGCGCAAAGAAAAATAAATGAGAAATTGA
>JARVJO010000061.1:18767248-18784788 GCA_031762555.1 Cynodonichthys magdalenae | reverse complement strand
GTTTGCTCAGGATGGGAGACTGTGATGAAGTGATTCAACACAAACTGCTGGCTTCTGCTTTAGATTGTTCTTTTTTCATGTACAATGCCCTGAGACAACGTATGTTGTGACTTGGCGCTATATAAATAAACTGAATTGAATTACAACTGGCCCTTTAAGCACAACCTAAACGGTCATGTGGCCCTCTGTGAAAATGAGTTTGACATCTCTGCTGTAGATTCTCAGTCATCCAGGTCATTGCAAATTAAAATAACCAAGAAGAAGCATCTGGACTTCTTTTCTGTTTACTTTTTTCTCACCTCTACCTCAATGAAAGAAACAAAAGTCACGAGATGCAACATGACCGTTCAGACTTAGTTCAATTTGAAAAATATCAGATACGTATTCGATTTAGTACCTCAAACGAAAAAGACCTGGGTCTGATTTGAAAACAATCCTATCTGTCACGTTCAGAATGTCATGAAAAGAAACTCGGATTTGGATCGCAGTGTGAACGTAGCCTAGAACTTTTCAATCTATAAAAAGGTGGGTTTGATGAACTGGGCTTAAAAGTTACCTTGCTAGTGTCTGCAAATAAAGGCAGCCTATTTTATTGGGGAGTTCCTCCGACACACCCTCCTTCAGGCTGGGTAGCAGATGGGAATGAAGGGGCCGAGGAGGATGGTGGCACAGCATGCTGGGCTCAGCTGCACTGCTGAGGGACAGCAGGAACAGGGCGTTTGCCCGAATCACCTGGTGGGCCTCCATAGTAGGGAGCGCTCTCGGGGTCTTTACCTGCAGAGGTTTCTTTCTTGACAGTTTCACCTGAAATAAACATGCAGAAAAAAATAGTTGCACTAGATAATGAATCAATGATATTAGGAAGCTTTTATTAAGAGATGAAAGTTTAATCCCTGACACTTCTTAGTACGCTACCTTTTCTCTGGCTGCAGTTTGTTTCTCTCTGAGGTATTTCTCCCTACAGCGATCACAAACTAAGTACCAGGTGCTGCCTCCTATGCCTCCATCTCCACAATTTCCAGCCCATCCACCACAAAAGTGACCAATACTGTTGTAGCCCTGGCCTCCAGCGTAGCGGCCACAGCCTGCAGTGGGAGTACAAAGGAAAAATGATCAGACATCAGAATAACAAGCAGCTTTGTGTAAAGGGAGGTAAAAGATGCTTTCTCACCTGGGTGAGCCTGTCTCATGTGGTAAGTGACAGGGTAAGGGTGAGACTCCCCACACAGCTCACAGATAGTGTCTTTCTCTGGTCCCCCCATGGCGAGCTGAGCCATCTCTCCAAACAGATTCCCCCTGGGACGCACGTCTGCCTTCTCCCTTTTCTTCTTCTCCTTCTTTGCTTTTTTGCTGTCCTTTTCGTGTTCCTTCTTTTTCAAGATGGCACTGGAGCCTGGGCTGGGGAAAATCATGTTCTGGGTCGCGGCCTTGATGGTGGCCAATGAAATATCCTCCCAGAATGCTACTAAGTGCTGTAAAGTTAACGGTAAAACTGACTTTGGCCTCAAAGAAGAGTGAGAAGACATCTCGTAAGAAATGGCCTCTCCTTTTCCATCTTCACACTTCTCTGGCAGTGGAGGTTCTTTAAGCATGGATAATACTTTGTTTTTGTTGATGCTGCCCATTTTTGAGATGTCTGGGCCATGTGGAGCGATGTTAAACATGTTGAGAGCAGAGGAAATCTCCAGGGAGTGGCGGTTCTTTAACTTGCTCTCTTTCTCCTCGGCCCCCTGCCCACCCAGGGAGCTGCGAATAGGGGCGTGCTCTTTGGTTAGATCTGGGTTGAACTTGAGAAAGGAGGAACAGGCCATGGCATCGTGGACTATACCCTCATGCCACAGAAATGCAGCAAAAACTGCACGGGAGCATTCAGCTACAGAGGGTGACATGGCCTGCTTGGTGGGCTCTGCGGTCCTTGACGTACTCTCTCCTTTAAACAGAGGCCCTGATTTGTCTTTCTTAGGTCGCGTGTGTCGACTTGAGGTTTTGCGGCTGACTTTGGGCGATGAGCGGGTGTCTTGTTCTTCTTTGACAGGGGCTTTGCCAATGCTAAAGTGCACCTTACACGAGCCCTCTTCATTATTATGGACCTCCGCGTTCTCATCATTGACATCCTCGTTTGAGAGGAGTGCACTAGATGTGCAGACCTCCACCACCTCACTGTGGAGGTTCTCCTGGGTCACATGGGGAGAAGGAACACGGTTTTCTGCATTACTGGTCACCCCTGTATTTGGGTCTTTAGGTGACAGCTTGGATTTAGGTGAGGTAGATCTGCCCCTGATTGGTTCTGTAAGAGGAATCTTCTTTTTTCTGAGTGTGTCTGGGTCCAGAGTGTATGAGTCCGATTTGGATCGCTCTCTGGGAGGATCAAGCCGAGCTTTAGAGGAAGAGCTGACTTTAGGAGGGAGGTTCTTGTCCTGATGGTTTAAAGACGAGAGCTGGGGGGAGGTGCCGGAGGGACTGGATCTGCCTGATGAGGATACACCTTTTTGTTTGGGAGAGGAAGAGCGAGAGCCAGGATTCGGGGACTCAGCCCGAATTCCTGAGGTTCTGCCGTCTGCCTTTAGGGCCTGCAGAGTGTTGTGGTTGGGTGAGTGGGAGCGACTGTGAGAGTCAGTCCTCAGTTTGCCCGTGTCCGACCTCAAGATGAGGGCCTCGCTGGCTGAAAGTCCGTCCTCACCGGTTTTGACCCTGCTCTGTTCAGACGAGCGGCTTCCTCGACTCTCCAGTTTGGGTGAGCGATTCTCCTGACATTGTTTGTTGGCTTGAGACGTAGACCGTGCACCAGACATCATGTTTCCTCGCTCACCTAAACATTGATAATTTAAACAGTTACATTCTAAAATGTAGAGGCATCCATAGTAAATTAGCTACTCTGACTCCAGCTCTACTTCTTAACATCAGAAATTAAACAATTTTAAACACAGCAGAAAAATTAAAAAAGGCAGAATAAGACCTAAAGCCTGAAAATATGTAATAACTTGTAAAGTCGATGAGTGAGTGGAAACTAAATTTAGTGACTTGTCAGCTAATTTGGTGTATTTTGATATCACCATGTTGTCAAACACTGGGATGAATGAGAATAACTTGAAATATGAAGGCGCTGATGAGTGATGGATTCCAGCCCAGTTCTGGGGCCACTACAAAGAACTAGAAATTGCCTTTTTATTAAAACTTTGGTAACAAATGTTCCCAATCAACAGGTCATGTTGCAGGCAATAATTAACTTTTTTTTTTCTCTTTATAATAACAAGACTGAATGTTAGAAATAAAGCAAGAACATTAATGCTTTCATTCAAAGCTTTCTGTGAGCTCCTACCCATCCCTCTGTTCAGTCTGAGGGAAGCATGCAGTCAGTGATTACCCACCCTTTTGCCTCATAGCGAGAGATGACAGAGCACTACCATGACCAGCCACCGACGCACTGCTTTTGTGCACACGCTCACGAGAAGCAAGGCTGCGTGATGAACCATCTACAGCGGAAAACAGTGGAGCAGGTAAACAAGCAAGACATGGAAGAAAGCAAGCAAGCACGCAAGCAAAAATGGAAAATAGAAATAAGGAACAAGGCAATGAGGTCAGATTGGTAAGATGAACAATTACAGGGACACGATCCACAGATGGAAAATGACATACAAGAAAAAAACACAGAAGGCATTTTAAAGAGTACTACTCATCTACATATCTATCTAAGAGGACACTGGCTTTCTTTTCAAATTTTTCAAATAGAATTTTAATTTTCACATTTGGAAATTTGTCAAAACACTAATTGCTCAAAAACAACGTTTGACTTGTATGTCCATGAAGCCCCAATAATCCCAAATTGTTGGGTAATTAAAAACGCAAACCAAACAAAAGTTTGGTACACAGCAGGTTAAGAAACTGAGTTGTAATTAACCAAATAAAATATAAATAAATTCCTAAGTTCAATATACGCAAAACCAGAAATTTTATGAAAGCAGATATGGACTGATATAGTACAGCTCAAAGTTATTACAGGAGGTTTTGAAAATAACCAAACAAGAACTGGATATTCTTGTAAGACATGCATTTTTTACTTTTTTGTTTAGCGACCATGCAAAGAGACACAAATGTATTATATAAAAATAAGGTAATGACAAATGTACATTGCTGCAGTTTTATTTCCTATTGTACTTCAATTTTGTTTGTAAATTCTGGGCTGGTTAAGATGGGAAATGAAACAAGACAAGAAATAAAGCAATTTAAATTATAATGAAAAACATGACGGATTAAAGACGTACTACACAAAAGTGCAAGCAGAGCTAACAGAAAATGAAGTGGCTCCGCCTGTTATGCAAGCAAAATATATCCATTTTACCAAGAAATGTGCTCCAAGTTTGAAATCTAGTTTAGAAGTGACAATTCATGTTGCTGTATTTCTATACTACAATCTGCTGCATCCTCTTGTAGAAACAAGTCTTCAACATTGATCTTATTGAAGATATTTTATGGATTTAAAAAACTGCACCATTATTCAAAATTTATTATTGTTCTCCAGACTTCAAATAAACAAATTAAAATTTTTCTTAAAAACAAAAATTTTGCAAGGAAAAAAGATCAACACCTGTGCAAGCAAGTGCTGTCAGAAAGCAGGACAGACTTACTCAGAAGCTGTGGTTGTGGCTGAGACACTTGGGAGGGGGATTGTCCAAACACAAATGGGCTGTGGACAAGAGAGGAGGAGGAGGAGGAAGAGGAGGAGGAGGGAGGTTGGGCAGCTTGCTCAAACATGGAGGAGGAGGAAGAGGAGGAGGGAGCTGCTGAGAGGAAGGGCCCAGACTGAATGGAATTCAGTATGGCACTTAACCGGTCACCTGTAAACATGGAGACAGAGGAAGGGGGGAGAAACTCCAGCTTATACTGTGTTTTCAGGGAGCTGGAGGGAGATGAAGGTGATTTGGCTCATTTTGTGGGGGGGATGCACCAATCAATCAGCTGATCACCAGAACTGGATGATTTTCAGCTTGACCTGGTCAGTCCGAAACTCAGGAATCAGACTCTTTATCTTTACCACAAGCTACATGTTCTGGTAAGTAAACGCATCAAAGCTCAGTGCTAAATCAGACCAGCAAAAAAAAAAACACATTTTCACGGAGTGAGGACTCAAAGTTACTGTAGTTATATTTTTAACAGGTAAATCTTTTATTGCTCATTAACATATCTGCTACAGGTTCTGTTGAAGTACCAGCTGCACTTAGACAACATACAGTAATTTAAATCCAGTTTACTGTCTGAGACCTGCAAGCAGTTTGACAAATGTAAAATATTATTCATTTAACTGCTAGATAGTGACAAGTTGTAATTTGCAATACAAACGGTTAGAGTAAAAAAGTAAAAAAATGTGATAATTTTCTCAAATTTGAGATTGGACATTGATCTAATTTATTGAAACAGAGGTTTTATTTAAAACAATTCTGATTGTATGTTTAAAGGCAAGAAAACCTTTTGAGTTTCATTTTCTGCAAAATGCCTGGTAAATAATATGGAAGATATTATTTGTTGTTTTTAAAGACAAAGTGAAAGCAAAAAAAATCTGGGCCCCTAAGTTAAATGAGAAAATACAAAAGACATTTTATTATGATTGCCCAGATTTGAAATTCTACTTCACGTTAGAAAATATATACAGTATTCATTATATAATGTATTATATGTATATATAATATTTTATGTTTTCACTATATAACTATATAATGATAGATACCATATAAAACTATTAACTTAAGCCACTATAGAGGAAACAGAGCCAGCTAAAATTGGACGTAGCCAGGAAAGCTGTGATTGGTGCATCTCTCTGTAATTTCCTACAAAAAATTCAGTCATCTCCCACAAAATAGGAGTTAAAATAGGCCTTTGGGGTCCACAAAGTCCTGTCTGATGATATAAACAGGAAACAGGCATACCAGCCTCATTGAAAAATCTCTTTGTAAATGAAAACATTCTTTCAGTAAAACTCAAAAGATGCCAGCTGTACTTATACTGTATAAAAACTTAAAAACAACAGAATTAAAATTAAAATAATAAAAAAAATTGCATCACACAGATTAAGTGTCCAGCTAGGAAACATATTGCAGCTTTAAAAAAAAAAACAGAATTTTAATACGTTTACTTTTTGAAAATCTAGATTTAACGCACTGATCTGCCTGATTCACGAATGGTCATAATTTTACTTTGCTGGAACTAAATGTTTGATTTAAAGCAGCTTCAATAAAGAGCACCATTTAATGATTCTATTAACAAAAACAGGCTCTACACTGTATGAACTCAAGACTTACAGATTTAATCGGGTAAAAACAACCTGAATGAACTAAATTATTACATATTTTATGCCTGTGAAGGTTATAGATGTTAAATGATCTTTATTCTGGTTCTTGACTGAAAGTGCAAAGATCCAATTTTGTAGGTTTCTGTATTTAGCATCTAGGCAAGTTTCCCTAGAGCTTGTCTTCCTATTTTAAGAAATGTAGGGGAGAGAAAAGCCAATCGCAAGAAATCCGACACTCTGCATCTGCAGAATTTTTAGGCAGAGCAGGGCACAAACACACTGTTGTCCTCCCTCATTGATGCTTTTCTAAACCTGATGTGCTCAGCAAGATGTTAGTCATCGTGCACCAGCACAGTTTAATGAAATCTGATGATGAAAAAAATGAAATGTTTTCTAGCAGACTAATTAAAACAACATGGAATTAAGAGTGAGACAGGTGCTCGGAGCCAGATTTTTGCACAAAACTGCAAAGCCCATGCTTGCAGACATATGCCTGACACCACAGAGATGTAAAGCATGAAACAGCAACAGCAGACACAATAAAAAGGCATGCATACATTTTTTAAGTTAGTTGATTTAAAAAATAGAGGCACCAGTCACATATGCTAAAGTGGAGAATCACATATTTTATAGAAATGTTCTTTAATGTGAAAAATATTGTTTAAGTGCGTTCTTTTGCAATAGACAATTTCTTAAATTTTGTATTACGTGTGCACAAAAAATTCTTATGCTAACAGTTTTTTACTATAAAATATAAAAAATGTTTTTTGAAGTGGATAAGGAGAAGTATTTATGTGCATGATTAACTCATAAGGAAAATATAGGTGAGGTCAGCTTTAAATGGTAAAACATGAATTCAGTGTTTTTTCCACAGCATGAGGACTGATCAAATGTAAAAAATTAAGAGAAAATTATTAACTAAGCTATATAAATGTATGTTTAGATGCATACCAGAAAAAATGACCTGCAGCTAATGTAAGTTCACAAAGTTTTCACTTATTTAATAAAACATACACCAAGCTGAGCTCACCTTTGTTGTTGGAGATGCCGTAGTCAAAGCCCTGTGCTCCATTTGAGGTCGTGGCTCTGCCGAAGGCTTGCACAGAAAACGGGCTGGGTGGTGGAGTCTGATTCCCAAGGTCTAACAATGTTTGTTCTGGGAATTAGATCATTTTATCTTGGAAAGATTCTTTCAGAAATCTAAGAACCTTGGGTGGTGAGATGATGCTTAACTTACCATCATCGTGGCGAAGGTACTGGTTTCCACCACGGTCTCGAGATAAAGACCAGGCTTCTCCTTCATCGCTCTCACAAAACTCCACGACACTGTTCTTATCCAGCTGTACCCAAGTTCCCTCTGAGTTGACCACCTGATACACAAACATCACAATTTATCCATACTCTCTCTCACACACACCGACAGAATGATACCCATTCACTTCTATTTCAACCCATTCAGTTTGTCACAGCACATACAAAACTAAGAAAAGATCAGTGACATGCAAGCATTCAACTCATCTGACAAGATTTTCAAACAGCAGCTGATTACATGAAACTGATTTTAACAGCAGTTACAGCTGGATAAAACCATAGCTAAACAAAAAATACAAAACTTAATCTAAGAAAGGGGTGTTTTTTATTGAAAGATAAATGCATGAAGATGTATTTTCTCAACTCCCTGGAATATTTTTATTGTGGAAAAACAGACACAGACGGAAGTATTAGTAAGTGCAGGTTGCATGTCTCAGAACCACACAGGGCATTCCACCACAGGCTCAGGGATCGACTGAACAGCATGACAAACCACAGCAACCAATGACAGGTCAAAACCAAAAGAGAGGAGGCTCCACATCAACAGAGATGTTCAAAGTAGACTGACAGACAGAGCATGTACAGGTGCAAGAAAGATAGTTAAGGCACAGAAAGGCTTGGACACTTTGTACTAATATTTTACTAAGAAGTCTGGATGCAGCTGGATGTGATGACACAAAACTCCAACACATTTTGTTTTACACAAAGTGGAAATAAACTGGGCAAAAGTGGTGCAGCCACAAAAGTTTCCAAAACCTCCAAAAGTGGAAAGGCAGAGAACACAACCCACGCCCTGAAGCAGCTGATGCGGACTCAAAAAGTGAAATAAGAGTTTAGGGCCATTCAAATTTATTTACAATTTGTTATGTGATCTAAACAGACTGAATTAATTAGCCCCAGCCACAAAAACATTGCATTATTTGCGGGGAGTGCGTACCTCGCCTATGGCCTTGACCTTGTTGCCAAGTACTAACATTCCAATGGGGATACCCCTAAGGTTTGGGCAGCTTCTGATGTTGTGACCAGAGGGGCCGGTCTTCACTACCTTATAAAGGCCCGGACCGCCGGCCTGCCCTGCCCTGTTCTGCACCCCAACAGGAGCCTCGTGGGAAGGGCAGCTGCTCACCTCCTTTACATTCTCTTCCGCCTGGCCCCTGACCTCCTGCAAGATTCAAAGGTACAAATTAGACTCAGGGTACAACAACAACAACAACAACAACAACAACAACAAAAAAAAAAAAAAACAGTCCAAAAATATTAAAGACTCCAAAAAGCACTGGCACAACTAAGGAATAAACTAAACTAACACAACATGTATCAACTAAGGATTGTTCGCAGAAGCTAATGTTAGCGGTTTGGTGAGTGGTTGCCAATATGTCTTTTATTCTTTAAAGCAATGGTTCAGATCATTTGAAGTGGATTCTGTGGAAATGTTAGGAACGAGTAATATCTTTGCAGAAAGTTCTCAGTTTGGAAAACCAGAGGTTATTTCAGACAGAACTGACTGAGGCTAACAGCTAGTCCATGTGGCTTTTTACTCAAATCTGAAAAAATGTACAGCAATTCACACAAGCACAAATTTAAAAACTTTTACACACTTGTTAATTTTGTATTGCGCTAATATTTAACTAAAATTCTATGATTATTTACAAGTGCTAATTAGGGTAAGAGTTTTGTGATATGATACATATCACGACACTGGGGTCACACTATCATATATTGCGCAATATTGGGATAATGTAATCAAGAGGATATATTGCCATTTTTTTATCCAAAAGATTCTAATTTTAAATAACTCAGTATAATGAGCACACAACACATTACATGCATAAAATCTGATCAAATTCAGGCTATTTATGCAATCAGAAAAACACTGAATATTGAGAACTACATTTTTTTTCATGTTTCTTTTTACAACATCGATACAGAGCTTTTGAAAATCGATACAGTATCAGGACATGAAATATCACAATATTTCAGTGTATCGATATTTTCTTACAGCCCTGGTGCTAACAGTAGCAATTAGCAGTAGCACTTCCGGTCAATGTGAAAACATTTGCAACAGGAATATAATGTTTCTGCCAGATTAACTACGCAATGCAAAACTGACAGCAATCTAAAAGTTTGTCAAAAGTGATTCAATTCACCACATCTAGGTTGTTCAATGAGTTATTTACAGAAGGTATACGAATTGCTTATAGCTATAACACAAAACCCAACTTCAAAAGATTGGAAGTCTCTCTTTAAGGATAGTTTACAGTTTTAAAGAGTTTGGCAACACAGAAAATTTCTCACTTATCCGTTGAAAAAATTACAGTATAATCCATTCACTCAGTAAACTACGTTTTATTAGCCACTAAAATAAATAAGTCTTTTCCTCCTCAGCAACAAAAATATACATTTTTTTTGTTCACCATTTTAATGAGCATATATACTGCACACACAATATCAAAATGAACAATACATTAGACAGAAATAATGGTTAAGTTATAAAACAAATGAAAATGGGTCTTCTCAAACCAAACAGACCACACAATAAGTTTTACACCCTATAGAGAGGCATGCTATCTGGCTTATATCGACACAAAGCTACATTTTAAAACCTTTCAAAACAAGCCCTCATGCAACAAAGTGGACATCAGTATTTGAAACCCATGCAACAAACAAGCCTAAAGAGTAAGTATATAAAATCTTGAATATGATCATTGCAGAGGTCTATAGAGGCAGTACTGACTGGTGTACCTGAAGATCAATGTACAGACAACCATGCAACTACAGACTGACTTTTTACAGCTGAAATTAACATTGTGGGAAAATGTCAACGTCACAAAGGGGTTTCAAGGCAACAGGGAGTTTAACAGACAGATGGTTAGCTGTGGGGCAGTCAAACTATTCATCCCTTGTTCAACCAACTCACCTGTGGTGGGAATATAGTTAAGGGGGTCCATGACAAAAAGGCGATATCCCTGACTCCTTGGCTAGCATTAAAGACATTCTGAGCAAATTGTGAGAGAGTCATGAAACAACACACAAATAGAGGAAGAGGAGAAAGTGGGAAAGGGTGAGGGGAGGGCTTATGCTATGTATTTTTTTGGAAGAAAAAAAAAATAGGCTGGACTCTTCAAGGAGAAGAGTGTTTTTGACAAAATTACAAAAAGAGCGCTGGTATCAGATAAGTGAGATTGTTGTGGAGCTCTGATTAAAAAGGGCCCAAAAACGACTGCTTGGACATGGTGAAACATTTAACGAGTGAACAAAAAGAAGCTCGCTCCAAAACACACTGGAGTCACTTTTTTCCAAACCCAGAACCAAAAAGGAACAATTATAGAAATAAATATCAAACTTCCAAAAAAATGTCCCACTTGGGTGATGTGGAGTGTCATGCTGTTCAGACAGAGACCTGATATGGAAAACCTCTGAGCACCTAAAAGCATCCCAATGCAGAGCTAGAACTGTAGCGCAGTAGAGGGAAAATGTTTGACCAAATCTTTTTGATTGCTTCATGACAAAAAATAACCACCTTTGAAATAGAATGTAACATTTCTTTTATGTTCAAATCATGGTTAAGTTCCTAATTAGGGAGCTTAAACTAAACCAAACAGTGCAACCCAGGATCTCAGCAGATAATCCCTGCATTGGGGTTGACTTTAATGCACCAAACTAACAGTATTCTCACTACATGAGTGTGCAGCTACACATAACATGGGACGTGTCACGGGTAACTTATTGCCTTCAGACATGAGTTAATGCATGCACACTTTCAGCAGCTGTTCCCTTGCAGTGTGTTAGTAGAAGTTTCACACTCAGCACTGCTCGAATAGAGATTTCATGCAAGAGAACGCCCCAACATTTACATTATGATAAGATGATTTTTACCATGCTACAAGTTCATTTGTGGAGTGGGTGCCAGACACAACGTTAAGTGTTTAAAAACCCAATAAATTACACAACACAGATGAGCTGCTTTGATAAACAAACAGCGAAGGAGCCTATTGTTATCAGATTGTGTCAAACTGCTCAGCAGGTCGCCTTCTACTTACGTCTGCGGGGACCAGTAGGTTCCTGCCAAGGTGCTGATTAAAAGAGAGGCACCAGGCTTCTGTGTAACCGTTCATGTTGGGAACATACTTCTTTACTGTTTCGTCATTGAGCCTGAGCCATACACCATCATCATTGTGGATCTAAGGGAAAACAAGCAACAGAGTAGAGCTCAAGGATGCCAGCTTGTTATTGAGGAAACAAAGGGAGAGCAACCCTCAAATATACTGACACATCTGAGGCTGTAGGAAACCTGTTATAATGAATATGAAAATTAATTGCACGATGCAACTTAGGTTAAAATGTGTACATATTGCCACTAGTGCTTTGTTGTGCATATATTCTGTACACTTGCAAATATTAAATGTTTTTGCTATAATTCGTACATTTTTTATTTAAATACCCCACTTCCTCAGAGTATGTGTGAAAGCATTTCTGCAGCCTCAGATTGTTTTGCAAAAGGGTTTGAAGCAATATGAAGTGATAGATGAAAAATTATAGTGGTAGGTATTAATTATTATAAACGATCACATAAAACTTCAAAAATGATGATAAGCTTATAATCTGTACCAGTGGTTCCCAACGTAATTTTCCTAACATCTGTGTTCTGGGATGAAAATTCTAATTAAATTCTAAATATTTGTAGCAGCTGGTTCTAAACTGTTTTATGGCATCAGTAATCCCACTCAGAAATCTCATCCTCTGTGTCTCACGGGCGACCCCTCTGGTGAGGAAACTTTTTTCAGGCAGACCAACTTCTGCAAAACACTGGTAGACGGCAGCCATTACAGGCGAACGTGTGTTTGTTGTTGTTCCAGGTGAGGCCTGGTCGCACATTAATGCCATTAGTTCGATATCATTACTAAGCTGCAGGACTGCTTTTTTCTTTTTTTTTTCACATCATGTTGCCAGCCAGGATCTGTTATTATCTCGCTCAGAGGCATGAAGGAGTGTTAGAGGTAAGCTCGCTTCAACCGCTTTTTATGAAATGGTCTCATTTCCTGACTCAAGCATTTTGTGAATGAGGCCGATATTTCAGTTAAAATACATAAGCAAAAATACTGATCCGAGTATAGTACTACCCCCAACTTTGTAGATGATTTAAGGGATTTAATTTTTCATATTATACTTGAATAAATACGGTAATATAGAAGGAGCCACAGCTGATGTGAGAGGTCTCAATGTTTGGGTTGAAAAGTGACTGCATGGATTGCTTTGTTCTTTACAACAACTATATGTAACATTTAATACACCTAATACCAACTATAGAAATCATGTTTCTAAAACCTCAAATAAATAGGAAACGTTAAATCATCCTTTGAATCATTTGGACTGCATCAAATCCTGTTCACCTTCGGCACCCAACTAAGTGACTAAACCTAATCGTCACTTTAGTATGTTCACTTTGATGAAATATAAAAATGTATCAAGTGTTATTTAATAATTATAAATATATAAAACAGCTATTTATTGTTATTATTATTTTAATTCCATAAAACCACATATAAATGGCAGCTCTGTGTGTAACAGCTGTGTTTAATGTCATTAAATTTCTACTTTTTATAATCAATTTAGTGGCATTATTATTATTTTCACGACCAAAACTTCTGTGTCTTTAAAGCCTCAGACGCCTCCTCATCCCCCCGCCCCCAGGTTGGGAACCACTGATCTAGACGATGTTTGTAACATTTCTTTTTAACTTCACAGATGCAAAGAAAATGAAACAAAGTAAAAGAGGATAAAAGCGCTTCAGATCGTATATTTATAATCTGTCCGGTCTTCGGTCAATTACCTCTTCAGTGAAAGTGATGGTGCCATTGACATGCACTATGCCTATCTGTTCACTCTGCAAGGAGGGGTGACTACGCACACGTAGGCCTGCGCTGTCCTTGGACACAAATTTGCGGACCTGACAGAAGCAGAAAGGGAGACAGAGACCATGAGGCGTAAGAGCGAAGAATGAAAAAAAAAAAAAGTGCATCTGAAGGAAAGAAGAGATAAAACAGGACACTGGTGGTTGCATGCATTAATCCACACAGAGCCTGCTGCCAGGTAAACAAATAGTCTCAGCAAAGGATGAAGAAACATTAAGAGCTTCATTTTCAGTAGCCCAAGTTGGATAAAGTTTCTTTTATTCTTGCCTTTCTTCTGTCAACTTGTAGACTGAAGCATGAAAAGTCAGGGAACACAAGATCCAAAGCAGAAAGGAAAAGATTGATCCAAAACATACATTGTTGCTTGTTTCCCCACAAAATGACATAACTACAGTAAAATATTTTTCAGAAAATGATGATGAATCTTAATTGGCTGACAGCAATTCAGTATTTTTTATTAAGATTTATTTTGTCACAACTCCTTTTAAAGCAGGCTGTTCATTAGTCATTGCTGTGTTATTATTAAGCTTTTATTCAAGGCTTCATCTTCTTATGAGAAACACACAAGATCTGTTTATGAGTAACACATTCTGTCATGTGGTCATCTCAATGATCCAACTGTTTGCATGGGTTTTCATTTAAACTGGTTGTCTGACACTAAATGGTCCTTTATTTGTTTTTGTTCTGAAAACAGATATGTTTTTTAAAAGTATATTAATATTGCTCTTTATTCTTCTGTGAGCCGTGAGAACGTCCATCTTATAAACTGTGCAGAAGAAAAAAATATATACAAATTGCCATTTTGCAAACACCTGACTCATCTTCTTCATCAAATGGGGAATTTATCCCTTACTTCCTCCATCTTGTTCTAAACAGGTGGCTTTTTTAGTTTTTATATCTATGGTGCCTTGTGGTCCATTGATGTTTGGTTTGTAATAAAAAAATAAGAATGAAAAAAAGCTGTTCAGAGGTCCAAAACTCACCTTGCTAGGCTGAGGTTCAGTCTTTGGTTTGACCATATGAGTTCCAGGTGGTATCATACCTTTTGGAGGGTCTTTGACTTCTACCTCCAAACCAGCATCTTCAAAGAAAGAAGATTAAATCTGCTTGTAAAAAAATCCCCCTGAAGTTTAGACAACACTGAACGTCCAGAGCAAAATGCACATTATATGCTGAGAAAGCCTACCTATTTCAATGCCATCTATGGTGACGTGAATTGTATAGAGGCCGACAGCTCCTGGAGTCCAGTTAGCGCTGTACGTTCCATCAGTGTTGGCACGGATGAGCATATTTTCACTGGGTCTGTATAGAGAAGAATCAATAATCAAACTGTTTCTTAGCGGAATATATGATGCGTTTCTGTGTGAACTTACTTACCTCTTTGGGGTGGGGGAAGCGAAGCGCAGCTCTTCAAAAGAATAGCTTTCATACACCTGAAAAAGACACAGGATAAAAGCAAAAAAAAACATCTATCTATAGAAATCTGATACAATCTTACAACTAGCATCAACCGTTCCCATGGTTTTCTCAATAACATTTATTTATTAAATCTGCAAAACAACTTAATCAAATTTAAGTAAGAAAACCCGTGCCAGCAACTCATGGCTGACCTTCATCATTGTGATGGCAATGTATCGTGCTTCTTTCACAATCACAGGCTCATATGTGGCCTCCAGTTTTGGAACTGGCAAACCTCCGAAGGTTAGATCAGGGCCAGAAGAAGGCGGCGAAGAGCTTCCTGGCAGCTTCTGCAGCTTCTTCATGTTGTCTGGCTGAACTGATTTTTTCTGAGAAACCGGTACCGCCTTCACCTCCACCTAAAGAGGAAGAATATAATAGAAACAGAATAGTCAGAGACACCAGAAGAACTACTACAAAATTACTTTTGGAAGCAGCAAAAGCAAGGTGATCATCATTACCTTCATGTTAGGAACGTGCACCACATCACCATACTGGTCTTTAGTCTGAACCACCACAGTGGCTGGCCATCCGCAGCGTATGTCATCTTTGTTCAGGATCAGAGATGTCTTCTGAGGATCTGCGTAGGAGTCAGGCTGTAGCCATCTGGACGGTACAAACAAAGAGTAAAAAATGAAGAGTTAACATTTAATCCATAGTAGTGATTTTAGGAAATAAACCTTCAGCTTTTTATATGATCTACATGTTTTATTTTGTACTAATGAGTACATTTGTAAAAAGTAAAGGTTGTTAAAATTTATTAGTTCCTGAATCGAAGCACAGTCTGATACCTGGCCAGACGCCCTCCACTTGAGTTCGGTACACAGGTGATGAAGTCCTCCAGAAAAGAATGCTCATTGGTTTGAAGGTGCAGCGGCAAATTCCCCTCCAGGGCCTCGAGGATGGTGGGAGAGTGAGACAGAGCCAGACCCTTCCCCAGGATCCCAGAGTGGGATTTGCACACCTGAGAGAGAACAATTAAGAAACCCTGAAAACTGAAGCTTATTATTTTTCTCATCAAATAGAATTTAAAAGATAACACACCTGAAGAGAGGCTTCCTCAAGAATCTCTAGATCTTCCTCCAATTCATTGCCTAAAATAATAATAAAAAAAAGGCACAAAACATTCATTATTTTCACCTTGAAACTACAAAAAGCAGTATATTATGGCATTATAAAAGGAGATACAAAATAGATGCAGCAAGCTTCTTTCTTGGCTGTTTATCATACCTATAGGAAGGGCCAAATCTTTCTTCATCAGAGCTGCAGCGCACACACTGCCAAGGAACGCCAGCTCTTTTTCTAATTGGATGATACCCTGAAATGTCAGAAGCATTTGGTCAGACAGTTAATTTTTATCTTTGACAGATGACAAGAAAGAGTGCATTACAACCATGAGGAAAACACAATATCATATATATATATATATATATATATATATATATATATATATAGGACCTGTTTTTTTTAATATTGTGAGCACAATGTAGATGAATCTGAGAACCTATTTTCTATTGAAAATATCTAAACTAATACCCTTGTGAAATTGTAATTAAAATATAAGACTATGTTAACAAAAAGAAGTGTAATAGACCAAGCATGTCTTATTTACATGGAACATACAGAGCAGATCTACAAATGAAAAAGTACTGCAGTGTGGAATTTATGTTTTGTTTTTACATGTCTTATGAATGACATTGAATATTCATAAAATATAATGCCAAAAAAGAAAAAAATGCATTTTAAGTTTCCTTCATCCTCATCTTCAGCTCTAGAAAGTTTCCATACCTCATCAGGACCAGGATTAAACTCATATCCGACAGCCACACACTTGAAGCCATAGAAGCAAGCCTTCTCATCTTTCACATAATCTGAGGCTGTTTCCAGTGAGAATAAAACTTCATTTCCTAAAAAGAGAGGACATAAAAAATAACTAAAGTGGACAAAGAAATGGCTGCTTGTTAGAAGTTTTAAAATTCTATTTCATACCCACTGACCACCAGAGGGCGGTGCTGAAAGCACTGAATGTTCCCTTCGCGCAAGCGTTGTTCGAGTACATAATATCAAAAAAGTCACAACTGTGACTCGTCGGATGGTTACCTTGAACCGATACAAGATGGTAAGATCCGAGGCTCTGCTCCTTTTTTCTTCTCGCGTGTGGTTCACATCTTTGCTTGGCATTAGCCTTTGAAAAGTTTGGATCACTTCACTGTCGCTGGACGCCCAATCGCCTGTTGGCTGGAGATGTGAAGTTCGCCCTCCTGGGCTGCAATGAGTGAATCTTCAGAGGTATGTGCTGTTTGCTGGTGAAGAGCCTTCTGTCTCTGTTCCTGGCTCCCAGCTTTTTTTCTACGGTGTTTTTAACTGGTGAAGGGGGCGTTTTTGGCACCCTCTCCCATAGAGCTTCCGTCCGTCCGTTTTCTTCCGCTTATCCGGGATCGGGTCGCGGGGGCAGCAGCCTTAGCAGAGAGACCCAGACTTCCCTCTCCCCAACCACTCGGGCCAGCTCATCTGGGGGAATCCCAAGGCGCTCCCAGGCCAGCCGAGAAACATAGTCCCTCCAGCGTGTCCTGGGC
>JARVJO010000061.1:18756693-18767148 GCA_031762555.1 Cynodonichthys magdalenae | reverse complement strand
CGCCTTCTGGCTCAGCTCTCTCTTCACCACGACGGACCGGTACAGCGCCCGCATCACTGCAGACGCAGCACCGATCCACCTGCCGATCTCCCGCTCCATTCTTCCCTCATTCGTAAACTCTCTCCCATAGAGCTTTTTCATCCCAAATTCGATTTTCAATTTTAATCGATTTCGTTTCCCGCTTCTGTTTCAGGTGTTAAAACAAATTTGTTGTACTCCTGCTTTTTGTGGCAAGAGCCTTCAAACAGATTTTGCAGTGAGTTGATTGGAAATAAACCCGGACAACTGCCAGAGTTTCTCTGTCACCCAGAATCCTTGCATTTCACGAAAAGATTCTGTAGGAGCAGAGCCTCAGATGTTACCGGCCTATATCAGGTCATGGTAATCATCTGACGAGTCACAGCTGTGACTTTTTTGATATTATTTACTCGAATGAAGCATGCACAAAGGGAAAATTCAGTGCTTTCAGCTTTCTCCCGGGAACCATAGTTACGCACATACCTTTCGTTTTTTTTACTCTACTTGTTAGAGAAATTGAGGCACATATAAAATGATATATTGATATATCATATATGCAGTATATCATATATCATTACTGATGATATATAAATAATGATAACTTGATATATTGGTCAAACACTTTTTTTTTTTTTACCTGGAAGCACAAGAACGGTGGTTGGCCAACCCATAGACCCTGAGAACTTTTTGAGCTCAGTCCAGGTATTGATGGTGTCGTGGATCAGAGGTTTGCCTCCAAAGTTGGACAGGTGGAGCGTGCGGCTGGGAATGAGCAGACGAAGGACATCTTCTGGCTGAGCAGTGCCACACTGTGGATCAAACTCAATGGTGGTCCAACGAACGCAGTCTGGAAATGATACCTGAGAAACGATGGGACAGAAGGAGATCACTCACAACCTAAAGTATTTCAGTTTCTCTTTACTGATAGTCAGTATATCAACAGGAGCAGCACCCTGTATTGTGTGACACCAGCTTGTTTGTAAGGATGGTCACTCTCAATCACTGAGTAGTGGTTTGAGGTGGTGCAAGCTGACAGGCCCTGCTCAGGCTGATTGCCAGTGGTGCTGTCTGTTGACTGGTTGGGGTTGAAGGTGGGTGGGGCATATTTTTGGTTGAGCGCGGAGACAGCAGGTAGCAACTCTTGAACAAGTCCAAAGACCTCAACAGCAGCCTGGAAGAAAAACCAGAGGAGGTATTGCACCACATGCAGTCACATTGGTGAGGGATTTACCCTTCCCATTTTAAGTTTTACCTTAGGCACAGATGCAGCAACAGGACCGATGTAGGCCAGAATAAGGGGTAGCAGCATGGAGAAGAGGCTGGAGGAACTCAACAACTCTGGAATATCATCTGCTGGAAAGACAAAACACCATTTTAATTTAAAAGATCCAGTTAAGCAGAAACCTTTCTCCTCAAAGTCTTCTGTGCTTACCATCAACTGCAAAAGCTCTGTGAAGGAGGTCTTTTGCAGCTCGAACCACAGCACTAACCACAGACAAAGCTCTGCTGCAGTTTTTATCCTCCTCATTGGCTTTACTCAGCAGCTGAGACTGCAGGTCCCCATCATACTCACTCCTTCAGCAGTACGAAAAACAGATCAGATTTAAAAATATATACAGTATTAATATGCAACATGTTAGAACAGTTGGGCTTTGTGCTTACCTGTAGTAGAGAATCTGTGGGATCTGACCTCTGGTCTGGTTGGTTCCATTGCTACTCAAGCTGCAAGTGCTGAAAGTGAACGAGACACCATCAGAGCACTGCACTGTGGTCATACCTCCATCTCCATTAGCCGTCCTGCTGCCGTAGTTTCGTAACCGGACTGCATATTTCACTCCTTCCTGTAATAGATCGGAACATAGGCAGATTATTTAATAGCTTGTCAATACTGTCTAAAATTTAACCCACATTCTCCAGATGTAACTTAAACAAATAAAGATTGGGACAGAAAGTAGGCCTAACAAATTTTGCTTGATGATAAACAGTCTCAGAAATTATCAAAATAAATGATAATATTGGATATTTGGAGACCTTTTTAAACTAATATAATGAAAGAAGGACGCTCCTCTAGCTAAATGCCTTTTTATGAGACCATGCACCTGGCAAATACCTCACGCAAGAGTTAACTCCTCCCTACACTAAGAAGCAGAAAAGAGGGATACACGAAGGAAACAAACAAGAAAGCAAATTAAAATTATCAACTCAATTTTAATTTACTGTGCGATTAACTGATTTATTGCTCATCCTGACAGGCCTAACAGAAAGCCATAAAAATGTGTTTTTGGGACAGCTTGTATACCTTGAGTGGAACAGCTTTATCCAGGCGAATCTCTGCAATATCACTGGGGGAATCATCAGTGCTGTAGGTGCCTTTTACCAACTCCAGGGACGTCCATCTGTGAGAATGTGCTGAGTCCCCTGGGTGTTCCGTCTGTGCCTGAAAGAACACAAAGTATTTGCACAACACAATATTAATTAAAAGTAGCCAAAAGTAACAAAACAAAAAAATTGAAAATGAAGAGATCCTTTTGGCTGAAATTATTATTAACTACTCACATCATCGGCAAGCACCTCTAGTTCATACTCATGGATGCCGCCTCCCCCATAGACGCAAACCCCGACCAGAACAATGCCTGGCTTGTCCACAGTGAGGCAGATGGCATCTGGAGAGCCGTTGCCTGTGTTCCAGCTGCGCCCCTGGCTTGTTTTGGTGAAGCGGTTGGGAGATGCTTTCACAGAGTGGAGTGAGTTTAACCCGTCAACCTAAAAAACATAAAATGTATCCAAATACATCAACACTGTGATAGTGAAAACAACTGGAAAAGTTGGTCAATTGACCAAAGCTGTTTACTATCTACAAGAGAATTCCAGAAAAGTTTAATTTGAAAGATAAAAAAAGTTAATTGTCCGAGATAAAAACCTCTCATGCATAGGGGAAAGTAAACAGTTACTATTTATGAGCCGCATGACTGCAAAGAGCCAGACGCAGCTGCAAAGGGAGCTGATCAGGTGCTCAGGGGAGGAAGACTTGTTTCCCTGACAACAGACTGGGGAGAAAAACTGTGGTGTGGAGGGCTGATGTAAGGTGACATTACCATGGCAACAGGAGTCCTGACCGCACTGCACGTGTACCAAACAAACATAATAACAGAAAGCGTGCGTGTGAGAGTTAGACTGGGTGAAAGACATCTGCAACGCCCAGATAATGACTCAGGATAACACAAGGACAAAACAAAAAGTCCCCCCCTAAACTTGTTATTGTTTTTCTATCATAAACCCAGACACCATGTCTGTCACCGTCATAAAAAACTTCAATTACAGTTTAAGCAAAAGGGCAAAGCAAAAACAAGTGGGAAAAAACCAAGCGAGGTAAGACGTGATCTGATAACTATAAGGCCACGCTGTGATAATTCGAATGTGTTGGGAGGAAATAGTCCAATCCAAGAAGTTAGGGAGGTGAAAAAAGCTCAAAACTTTAGCTGCGATTGACTAAATGTCTGATTATAGAAAAGCAGATTGGGTTGCTGTGTGAAAAATCTACTATACAAAAAAAAACAATTCCCTTGATTTTTATCTTTCTGTTTCTGAAAACAAAGTTTACAGAGACACATGATGGTTGTTTGCCTCGCAGCAGGTTGTTTTAGTGAGTGATGTTACCTCAGAGCCCATGGCCGATGCAGTGAGTTCCGAGACGATGGAGGCCAGCAGCCCACATGTATTGGAGACCAGGTGAGGAGAGAACAGCTCCACTTCCTTCCTCAAACTCTTCCTAACTGGAAGCACCACGATCACCAGCATCTTCTCCAGTACTTCCCGGAAACTGGTCATGCCCATCAGGTTCTCCTCCGTCTAAAGCAGTAACGAACATCTCTAGATCACTTATCTAAACTATGGATGGTAACGGCCAATAAAAGCTCATAAACCAAAATAACTAAGTCTAAAAACAATATTAAGGTGGATATGTTGGGTTGAAATGACGTGCAAACAACTCACATGGCTTAATTTCTCCATATGGGCCACAAGCAGGGGGAAGCGATGAGCTAGCGCAGAATCATTCTCTGTGCTGACCTGTTTGACTAGTGAGCGCAGCAGCACTTCTCCATCATAAGCAATTGGCAGGATGGAGGTCAGCTTCACCGAGGTGTTACACAGAGCTGACATTACAGCTGCCAGCAGGCGGCTGCTGGATGTGCGGAAATTGGCTTCGGCAATGTCCTGAGTTACGGGAAGATCAATTTTGTTTCAATTATAACATTTTTTGTCTGATCAAGAAAATTGTTCAAAGACAATGATTATGACATTTTTAAGAATTTGCTGTTTGAAATCCCTTTACCTGGTCAAGGCAGTTGAGGAGATCGCACAGGCAAGCCCACTGTAGAGCAGGAGTCGGGTAAAAGGAGTGGAAGCAGGAGGTGAAGGTGTTGTGACACTCCTGCAGCACAGCTTCCAGCAAGGTGAGCGGCTGAGACAAGTAGCCCTGAGGGTCATTATCCAGTTTAGTCAGGCAGTTGTCCATGCCTTCTGACAGGATCTTCTTCAGTAGGCTGCGTGTCTTTCCCACACACTCTGCCAGCTTGCTCGACTCCTCCACCACAGCTTTGGTGCTGGCTAGAAATCAAACAGAGACACAAAGAATTTGATGAAAAATAATTCTTGTAAAAAAAAAAAAAAAAAAACACATTTGGAACATTTCTGTAGAAAAAAAAGCCTATTTATTTTTCCACCCTTTTAAACACGAGTCACTCTTTAAAATCTAGTTTCTTTGCTGCAAAGAACCATGACTCAATCGACACTTGGGTGCATTTAAAGGTTCTGTGCTCCTACCAGTAATGGGGAAAATTTCACAGATGTAGACCCGGAGCAGGCGGAGGCAGCACGTGCCGACAAAGCGCAGTCTCTCCAGGTCCAGCAGCGTGGCGGTGTACTGGAAACCCTTCAGCCCTCGGAGTTCCTCAACACCCAAAACCAGCGTGGTCCAGCTCCAGTGGAGAATACTCAGCAGAGACTCAAAACACTCCTACAAAAAGAGAGAGATAAATCAGTCCGTGCTGTAAAAACGTAGCGGTTGTGACAGTGAAATGATGTATCATAAAAGTACTCACCACTGACACCGTACGAGCGAATGAGCGTTTGAGGATGTGGACTGGTTCACTGCTCTGCTGTTTTCCTTTAGATGCATTGCCATCATTTGATGGAAGTCTAATGTTTAAAGAAAAGTGTGAGTAAAATAAGGCTTGCATGACTTTAGACAAAATGTAGAGAATTTTACGTGCCTGTAAAGTAGCTGAGGTATCTGACCCGCATTAACATCTGTACCGTTGTTTGACTTCTTAGAGCTTTTGAACTGAAAGACCACACTGGAAAAAAGGCAGAGAAGCAGCATCATGAGGACTACTTCAAATGTCAATTATATATGATTTCTTTTTTTGGATAGCCAATAAGTTTTACCCATCATCAGTTGTGATGGTTGCCTGTCCGTGGGAACCACAGTCACTGCTGGGACCAGACACCCGGGCCCACGCCACGTACCACCAGCCGAGCTGCAGCAGCACCGGCTCATCAAACATCATGGCATATTTCTCCCTGAAAACAAACAGGACCATCAATCACAGGAAGGTCATATTGTTATACATTTTTCCCCTCTAAAATGGCAGCAAACAGACAAACACAAATATTTTTGGTGAAAAAGAAAAATGTTTTTGCCATACCTGGCTGCACAGTCGTAGGCCAGAACATCAGTCTCAGCGAGCAGATCACCGTCTGTCTCATGGTCGCCTCCATCGGGCCCCAGCTCAAAAAGCTACACAACATTTACAAATAGTTACAACAATAAAACTATTCAACCAAACATGGAGCAACTAATATCTGTAGACAACAGTTTAAAAACTATGAATTATATATATAAAAAAACGTTTTTGTGCAAAAAGTAAATCCTGCACTTCCAGTAAAAATAACAATTAGAATAAATTTTTAAAAAGTCATATCTTTGTTGAAAATCTGGTAAAGGTTTTGTCACCTTGATCTTGGCAGTGTACTCCCCTCGTCCTCCAAACAGTCCCAGCCCCCCCAGCAAGATGTCTGCATCCGCACAGAAGCGGATGGCCTCCACAGAGTGAGCCGAGTAGCCCCAGCCTCCACCATGACCTTTAAACATTACACATAAAATCAGAAAAATATGACGGCTGCAAAGATAAATTATTGTTCATTCATTTATTTTGATGCTTAAATTAGGCTGTTTATTAAGCAAGTTACCAAAGTTAGCTCAGATCAATTACATTATGCACATAAAGGCTGATTGTTGTTTTACTTAAGAGAATAAACATTTGTTAAGCTTGATATAATTGTGTTATTTAAGCTTGTAATACCCACATATTTCTCTTACTCCTTTAAAAAGTGTCTAAAGTCTTACTCTCAAAGCGGTTAACAACACTGTAGTCCTCCTTTGAGTAGACCTTCATCACTGCCTGAGTTTCTTCTTCTGCACTAGTTACACCCATTTTTAACTCCTGCATGGCCGCTAATGTGTCCAGGCAACCTAAAAGGAAAACCAATTGGGTCCACATCATTAAAAAGGCTACAAACATTATTTATATCATAGTAAGGATCAAATCAAATTTCCTCCACAACCTTTAAATCACAAAGTTAAAACAAGTTCTTAAACTGTAATCTTAAAGAAGTTGAATATTCTGACAAAAGGTAAAAGCAGTAAGAAAACTGGTGATGATTTGGATAAAAACTTTCAGTATCAAACATGTTCAAATGTAAATAAATCTATTAATCTTTTTACAGTCATTACAGGCAAATCCTTACAACTACACGAACAAATGAACAACATTTATAAAATAATCTACTGGATGAGGAACATAAAACCTCAGACCACTGCCGAGGATTACCAAGGATGTGCAGGGCTCCGTGGGAACGAGTGGTGGTTGCTTGTGATCCTGACGGTAATGCGAGTTCTGGACTGAGGATGCTGCAGCGAGTCTGTAGATCTGTAGCAGAGGGCACCCGAGCATCAGCTATCACTGCATTGTAGCACCACATCTCTCTAGAGGCTGGCAGAAACCTAAAAGCAAGCAGAGAGCAGTGGACAAGAGAGAATGTTAGGTAGAAATGTGACATTTCAGCAAGGTTTAATTCAAGAAGATAAATTATGTGTTGAGATGCATTCAGTATTATTCAGATGTTTTAAAAAAGGCATTTAAATTTTTTGTGGTAGTGCTTTTTTTAATCAAACCCTGTATTTTATTCCTCCAGTGTTATTTACCTCCATATGACATCATAAACAGGGTCCAGACAAAGTCCGAATCCCTGCAGGTCCTCCTGCTCCGAGTCATTGAAGGTTCTGCAGCTTCCGTCCATCTTGTTGATGAGCAAGCATTTAAATGGAGGTGGTTCGGACACAGAAGACGGCACAAGCCCGATGATGTGTTTGCTGGCAAAGATCTCTGAAGTGGCAAGGACATGAGAGTTGATAAGAGCCTCATCGATCCGCAGGAATGTCTGGTCTCCGCTGGCACCAATCCAGGTAGCCTTTCGTCCATATTTGGCACCGATGTTCGGCATAGGTGATGGCTTGGCATTCCAGTAGGGCATGTCCAAGATGGGCCTTCCCAGCTGTCCTTTCTGGAAAGTCAGCAGGTTAACACTTGGACTTAAAAGTAAAAAGAAACGTGTACTCACTAAACAGGAAGGTGAAATAGTTTCTCACCGAAAAGCTTCCAAATGTAAAGACCTGCCCGTCCACGAGGAGAACTGCAGTGTGGTTACTGCCCGCTGTCACCTGGACACTTGGACCAGGAAGAGCCTGCACCAGAGTCGGAGAGCCCCTGAGAGAGAAATGTTGATTTAAGCTTTGGAACAATCTGCCCTTCAACATGAGACAGGCCTCTCATCACTTCCTGTTTTAAATCTCTCTAAAAAAAAACACACCTGTTCTCACTGACCTAATCATGTGAGTTCTTTTAGTATTTTGTCATTATGTGTTCTTCATTCATTGTTTTCTGATGTTTTTAAATTGATTTGTTTTGTTATTTGATTTACATTTTCACTTTTATTGTTCAGCACTTTGGTAACAACCTGTATTTTTTATTAAATGTGCTTTAAATAAATTTGACTTGACTTTATTAAGGGAGGTGTGTGTGGAGAACTGCAAGTTGTTCAATAAATATGGCCTTTTCAACTCCAATAAAAATGTTTAACATGTCTGAAAAAACATTTATTTAAAATGTTTCTGTTTTGTTACAAATGTTGTATGTGAAATATTTTATGTTCTATTTAAAAATTGAAAACAAGTTCAAACATTTTACCAGATGACGTACCTGGAGTTGACGTCTCCATGTCCGAGCTGTCCATGTTGGCCGTAACCAAACGTGTAGACGTCTCCGTTCTCCATTAAGACCACTGTGAAGTAAGAGAACCAAGGCTGCTTGCTCTATTTTTAACTTCTTTTAATTTGTCGCAATATTTCACAGATAAAAACTAAATTTCCAGGTGAACGAGCAGCAGCAGCCATAAGGGAGAAGAACCTACCCGAGTGGTGAAATCCGCAGCTGACTTGAACGGCCCGAAGCTCACAGTCAAATCTCACGGCCCCTGGAGGATAGGTGGTAATTTTGCTGGCATCCTTCTCTCCACGCTCGCTGCTACCATCTATGAGGCAAGCAATAAAAGTCAGTATGTCTGAGTGCAGAGGATCCGGTGAAAGAAGTGTAATGGGCAGCTATAGACCACCAAGGTGAGTGTCTCTGCACAGTCCTGAGAAAGAGAGCTGGAGGAAAGAGAGAGGACTCAACAGAAAACAAGGAGAAATGGGGAGAACATGCTGGAATAGACAGGAGGGATCAACACCTCTGCAGCAAAAAAAGGTTTTGTTTGTTCTCTGCAAAAGGTTTTTTAAATCATCCGTTAATAATAAATCTGTAAGACTAGTTGATTTTACAGGACTTTAAATATGAAATAAACAAATACAAACACAAGTATTAAGTACGACAGCAGCCTTAAACACACAGTTGTTGGTAAAGGCCTTTCTGCTGGATCCAGGTATAGGAGGTGACATCAGCCACTGATCGTTCCACCCTGTTAACCCTGCTTCTGTCTCATGTAGAGATGTGCATCTTTGGTCACGGACCTCTGAAGCTAGAGGTTGAGCAAGGGGGTATGGAGGCTAAACTTGGGTCTGTAAAAACACAATGCTCTGCAAATCTGAACCCCTCACTGAATGGGATATTTTCAGACCAGAGCAGCGCCAAACAAAGTCTCAGGGGTGAATAACAATTGTAGTATTTTAAGCTTTTCTTCTTTTGCATGTTTTACAGCTTGTAGTTGTGTCAATTATTAAAGTAAATGTAAAAAAGAAAATATAAAAAAATATGCTAAAAACAAGACTGCTCAAAAGAGTTGTGCAATCTAAGATTGCATCTTTGCATAAAACATTTTGAGATGTTCCTCAAACAGGTAAGCTATTTAGGAAACACTGTACAACTTTCATTCCTTACATAACATTAGGGGAGAAAGCATCTGTGCACTTAGTGCACAGTTTCAGAGCGCTGTTATTGTTTTCAGACAACCATAAAAGTAAGTCTTCTATTCTTAATAACCATCATTAGACAATATGGAGTAAGTACAGCAGATACTCAACAGGGGTTCAAAGTAAAGGAAACTAGGCCAAAACAATAAATAAAAGCACCACTCAGCTACAGCTGACCACCACTTGGACACTGAATGAGTGTTAAAACCATTTTACAAACATGTTTCTATAAATTATAATTTACTATGACATAATGACTTTCTGATAAAAAAATATATTTTCTCTGGATGTTATTCACAGGAGTGTGACAGTTTCATCCTAGTGAGTCTTTTGTAATCTAAGATAGTCCTGATCATTTTAGACAGGAAATAAAAGTGCTAATTATAAATAGTTTTTCACAAAAAAAAAAACAATTTATCTAAATTAACCATGAGTTTTTATCAATTTATTACTCACTGGATGAGTTTTTCTACAGAATATATCTCTTAAAGGGATAGTTAAGATAAAGGCTGGGTGATTTCGCTAAAAATGTATCACAATGTAACAGTTTCATATCAGTGAATATTGATAATTATTGGTTAGTTTTTTGTTTTCTCTCTTTGTAACAAGGTTGAGCGGACAGCAATCATAAATGCAAAAAAAGTTAAATTGTGCCAGTGTGGATAGAGGAGCTGGGCAGTGATTTTACAGCTTCAGTAGCTGTGGTCACAACCTTTGTCCCTGTCTGTCCACAGTTTTTATTTCCCTACATCATTTCATAAGCTTCCATAAGTGAAATTTTCAATGTTCTATCTGACATATTTTCTATTGATATTGATCATGGGTCTATCAGGATATACACTCACCGGCCACTTTATTAGGTACACCATGCTAGTAACGGGTTGGACCCCCTTTTGCCTTCAGAACTG
>JARVJO010000061.1:18729850-18747808 GCA_031762555.1 Cynodonichthys magdalenae | reverse complement strand
TTTCATTATTCTGCACAAAATTTAACTGACTCGAATATGTTTAGAGCATTTTAGGTAACGTTTTATATAAAAAAGGGTAACCTCACGCAGTAAACCCCTGGGGCCAGCAGCAATGACCCCACAGGTCCCGCCAGCACCCACTACGCCGGAGCAGATCCGGCCATGAACACAGAGGCCCAGGTCCCCAAGGTGCACCATCCCCCAGCCAAGGCCCGAGAGGGCCAGTGGACACAAGCCCCACCAGGCAGTCACCGGGCCGAGCCGGTACATGTCCAAGCACCCAGACCCCAGACACTGAGAGACACCGGCGCACCGGCAGGCAGAGGCACAACCCACCAGAGGGCAGCGTGAAAGGGGGACAAGGCCAGTTGAAGCCATTTTTTGTGTTTGCTGAGGGTGACTAACTGAGCAGCCAAGCTCAATGGAGATGATTCCACAAGGTACATCCAGGAAGGACTATCTGTTTTTTTTACTCAGTGAAATATTGTTTCCCTAACAGACAGACAAGCATGTACACACAAACGTAATTCCATGACTGTGCGCCCCGAATGGCAGGAGGCAGTAAGTCGATCAATGCACCATGTCTGGGTTGCACCAGACAGGCTGCAATGATCGACTTACTGATATTTTTGTGTCAACAGTATTTTTATCCACATTTTAGCACACGTAAGGTAAATCTATGTCTGTTCAAGTTGCATAAAAATTAAACTAGTAATAGAAATGCAAGTTGATCAGAGTTTAAGGGATGTGAATAAATGCAACTACAGACTGCAACGGCAGATTTTATAGATTTCACATATTCCCCTCCCCCCCTCACGTTACAGAGTGTTTATGCACACAACTGCTTTTGAGATTAAGGTCTCTGGCGAATACCCACATGTGGTGACACTGCCCTCACTGCCAAGCCCCGCATCTATACACAACACACATGTACAAACAGACATGGGTACAACTCCCTCTGTGTTATCGCTGGTGATGAGAGGAAGCTGCATGATTTCAGTTTTTTGGCTTTTTCATAAAACAGTTCTGCAAAATGGCCACATAGACTATTCTAGCTTTCTGCTGCCTCTGGCCATTTAAAAAAAAAATCAAAGATGGAGCCCTCCATGCCCCGCAGACACAGGCTTTTAGAAATGAAGAGAGTATAGGAGAACCAAAAGAGGAGTGGAACAAAATTCAGCTGAGTTGACGTGGAGCACAATGCATTAAATGTGTGACATTGTCTCCCTGGTATTATTTTAAAAACATGCAAATAATTCAGTTTAGATATTCACTTTGTGGGTAACTAACTTTTTAAGTGAATAAAGAGTTGCTGTCTGTCCTCATCAATCTTTCCCCTGTAATAAACGTGTTTGTTGTTGTTTAATCATATGACTTGGTGGTCACACAGACCATAGATCCCTTCATCATACTATTGACCTGCAAAGCTGGCTAACAACTTCACATGCCGACCGATTCGCCTCTGTTACTATTTCAATTTCCAGCACAAATCACATCGAGGCAGCTAGAAGGCATATAAGGCCCGGGTCGAGGTGCTTGTGCTTCAGAAAGCAAGTTAAGAGGAACAACTAACCTTAACTGAAGTAAAACGAAGGTTACAAGTGATTTGTACAGTAAACTCACTGAGCAAAGACCTAAATGAACTGTATTCAGTCTAAGATCAACAGCTATGATATAGCTCAGGGAGGCTCAGTCCAAAAACTATACAGGACCTTTAAACCCAAGACTTAGATGCTAAAAAAGGAACAGCAACTGAATTTTCTAAAACTAGAAAAGCACATATTAATATTAAAAGCCAGCTTTGTTAACTGGGTTTGCAGCAGAATTGTGTCTGTGAACCATGAAGCATTCACCACAGAAACTGCTTCAATGTTTCTTTTTACTAAGAGCCTAAAAACAACTAAAATGCTAAATTTTTATGACGTGTCTTTAGCAAAAACAATAAAAACTTACATCTTTGCAGGCTGCGATCTGATTGATGTACTCTCCATCTGTAAAAATTATGTTCTGTCCATCTGAATGTTGACCTGCAGAGAGATGGAGTGAATACTGAGTCATGTTGCTTTACTCAGCCTACATTAGTTTTTTTACTGATGAAGAAGCTTTCTCAGTACCAGGCATGGTGACCCCGCCTTCGTGTTCCAGAGTCTCAGGGTTGATCTTGATGGCGGACATGCTGTGGTTGCTCGTGTCCCGATACAACAAGGACCCCTGAGGACGCAAAACAAACAACTGTTGACCGATAATAGCAGCTGACTTACTGGCACAACAATAAAAACAATAGAGAGACCACACATTTACATTTTTTATCATACAGTTTGAAACTTTCAACATGTGACACAAACATTAACTTCATTTGTTACTGAGTTAAATGCACGATGGAACTATACTACTTACCTGAGCAAACCCCAGCCATGACCTTTTCTCCTTTCGATTCCTGATTCGAGATGTGGAGTTGTACACGTGTCCCTTTGAGGAATTGACAACGTGAGCAAACAACAACAACCACCATCAATGTCCACGAAAAAATCTACAAGCAGCCTAAAGATCACATACCCTGACAGTGCCACTATATCCAGATCCAACCTTGTAGAGCCCATCCTTGCAGAGCAAATACAGAAAGGAACCGTCGGTCTGAAGAAGACAGCGCTCATCTTCATCAATGGTCACTTCTTTCAGGACCCATTTGTTCATCAAAGCAGCACGTTTGATGCCATTTCCAAACCAATCCTGGATTTGAATCTTGCCCACCAGGACAGCCTGTACACTCCTCTGTAGTGCATTCAGTATAGTGGGGACCTGGTTTGATCAAACAGGAGGAAGAGAGAGACCTCTAATGAGACATAAAGGGGTGTATTTGTTAAGCTACATTTACACAAAATACTTTCCTGCTGAGCTCCTCTGTTGCTGATTTGACTCAAATTTTCACAGCAATTAACAAGAGTGTGCTGTACATTTTTAGTTCTGCCTAAATATGTTTTTTACAACGCTGGCATCAATTCTGTGACAGCAATTATACATACCACTAATCTTGCTATATTTTATTCATACACATAAAAGCATGAAAGCCCACACTTCTCAACAACCCACCTGCCAATGTGATGACTCACAAACCAGTTAATAACTAAAAAAAATAAAGAAAACAGGAAACAAAATGGATCTTTGTAAAGAAATGACATTTGGACCTATTAAGTTTTTCTGCTGAAGGCGATCAACCTTTAGTTAATTGGTGCCTAATTCTAAAGAAATCAAATGTTTTAGGAGAAACTATTTTGATTTAAGGATGAAAACAAGACAGTGGAAAAGAAGAGACAAAAAACAGAGACAGGAAGTAAACAGAAGTTCAGCTAATTGACGAAGGAATTCGTTCAGCGTAACAGAATCAAACAGGAAGATCAGAGAGACTTGACATTTACAAAACTCAATTTAAGCTGCACAGGAACTGCCCTGAGCCTCTCTGCAGAGAGAATCCTGAAAAATGGCAAAGGTAACTTTGTCTATCCCCAAAAATGCACTTTAATGCTCAAATGCATTCTTGCTAACCTGGAGTTGAAACCTGAATAGGTAAGAATGGGGGGTTCAAATTTCTTCACAGATGTAAGAACAAAATCATTGCAGTCTGTGCGTTCCTGAAAACAAGCATCAGGAAAGCTCAAGACTAAAAACATTTGTTGGCCATTAAGAAATGTTAACAGACATTTAAACCAGGCCAGTAACACCTGATTAACTGTTAGCCCCATCAGGAAAACATGGCAACAACAAATAAAAGTGTTGTGATCATTTGTTTTTTCTGTGAATGTAACAGATGCAAATCTTTTGTTGCCTAATTTAAAATGCAATCAACAAATTACCTGTATGGTCTGGCAGGCATGGCTGCCATTATTGGTGAGAATAGCTGAGACGGCTTGCAAGATTTTGCCCGTGTCTCCCCAGGCCACAACAAGACTGAAGAGGCAGGCGCAGGACAGAGCAGTGATTTCCTGTCCCGTTGGGTCATTAGGCCCTGTGCTTCGGACCGTGGTCTCCAGCAACAGCTGGAAAAGAGATTCTAACAAAGCAAACAAAGGGCACAAAGTTAGACCTTTATAAGAAAATAAATCTAAATCAGCATTTAGCTGCTGCGGTAATACGTTTAGAACTTCTACTTTAGAGTGGAGACACTTTCATATTTACCTAGGACATCAGGAGGTTCAGTCTGGAACCCCTCTGGTTGTTGTCCCTGCAGCATGTCCAATAAAGCCTGCAGGCTGCGCAGACACAGTAAGGGGTGAGAGAACCGGGTCTCTTTTATCAGCTCAAAAACCCCACACAGGCCAATGCCGATGATCTGCAGACAGAAAAAAATAAAAGATTGTTTATATCAGCTAATATAAACCAATCAAACATTGTCTGCCACTTTGTTCAATAGTAGGTGTGTCCCTCTGCTTGTAATTTACTTAGTTAAGGGTCTAGTGTAGGTAGTTTATTTGTAGTTACTAAGCTGACCTAAATATCCACCTAGAACACTTCAAAGAAAGTGAGGTAAGCAGGGCAGTCTGTCCTAAAAATCGCTCCTTTCTTCGTCTATTTTTGTTTAGCTTCTTATTTTATCATATGATGCTCCGATATAATTTCCTAACTTGCAATTAATTTTTGAGTAACAATGAAAACTTAGAACTTAAAAAATAAAAGTATAGAAAGAAAACACAAATATAAGTCTCATTTAAAAAGAAAAATTACCAGGTGTAGTTAGGCCTTTTTCACTAACAGCTCAAGTTCTGCAAGTCAGATTTCAAAACTGCAACCGGCTTGATAAATTAAATAAATAAATAATAATAAAATAATTCACAAATTACATATTTTCTGTCTTGTGACAAATGATATTAAAGATTATGCTTTGGAATTTATCAAAAGCTCACTTGTTAAAATAAAAAAAGATCTGATCTACTTGGGTTAAAAAAGCAGTCAATGTCTCATCGTTTAGTGATGTTACAAGTGGGAACAATGTATTTAAAAACTAAGACATAAAGATCCTGGCAACAAATTATGATTGGTCTATTAAAACAAAAGACAAAACCAAAATGACCTCCAATAACCTTTAACATTGGAGGTTTTGCTGTGTGAGATCAGCTTGAATTTTAGTCTAAAAATAACTTGACATCACAGTCATTCTGATAAAGTCTTTTTTGGCACCCTAAACACATTTACACAAACAGAAAATCTCTTTACACACACTCCTCCTGATGGTGTTGCACAACATCTGTGAATCCTCGGACCAACACGTCTGTCTTTTCAAGCACAAGAGGCTTGCTTTTGTTGGCAGCAAAATTAAATCATGTGAACTCAATTAAAAACAACTTTGTGATTAATTTACATTATCTCTTCTCAAAATATTATTCCGTGAAAAGTTATCTACAACTCTGTGTTTGTGCAACTTTAATACTGTGCCTGGAATACAAACAGTAGTAATTTTACTTCAAAACAGACTTTGTGATCGGTGCAGATTCTTAGTAAACGGTCTCATTTAACACTGAAATAATTCCATGAAAGACAGAAGTCCAAGCCTCTCATTCTCACTAATGTGTCTCGATTTAGTCAAGAACCTACAGGACACAGTTTGTCCACATCATATTTTTTGGAAATGTGGCGTACATCTTTTTCTCTTAGATTTATATCAATAATGAAAAGATTATTAAAAACGTGAGTGACTGACTGAAGCATGTTTCTCCTCTTAGACGATCTAAGAAAATAATTACTGTGCAGACCAAAGACATCATGAACAACTAGCTCATTACATTCACATGTTTGCAATTAAAACAAGCACAAAATATCTTTCACAACAATAGCTTTAGCCTTATTAGAGGATACTGAAAATGGTGCACGGTGTATTTAAAGATCAAGGGATTTTTCTGGTCTAAGATGTGAACTGGATATTTGGTTACTTAAGGTTTTCACGGGCAGTTCTGTTGATACTGTGGTGGAGCTAAAGTCAGTGTTGAAGCATGACACTGCTCCTTAATATTGGCTGACCATACCCATACAGCTGTCAACTACATCTAGGTTCCTATAGCAACAGGGGCATGTGTGAGATACGACCATCTATACATCAGCCAGGTATATCAAATTCCTATACAATGCACAATTTGCAGCGGGAGACTGTTCCTAATGTAATTGAATCCATCGACTCTTGCACAATCCTCTAAACACACCGTCACAGGATAAAACGTTTTATGTTAACTGGAAGCATGTTCATTTAATCAATACACAAATTATACGTGATGCACAAAGGTAACCAACCAACACTTCGGAAAGGCGGCCTGGTTCATCTCACGATTCATTCTAACAAACAGCATGGCTGGGAACAGATAAAGCTAGAACAATGCAGGATTGGTGGCTTCTTTACTGAGTTAATGTATTTAAATGTATATAATTGTCCTGACATTATTCCCCTGAAGTCGAATCTTCATTCTGTCTTCGTGTCATTAACAGTCAGTGCTTCAAGTGAGAGACTTCCTGTTTTATGCCTGTTAAACTATGAATTCATAGCATTTTACCAGGTTTCTCAGTAGCTTTGTTTACATGGACATAAGTAATCGGATTAAACGGCCATTTGGAATAAAAATGCGTCATGTAAACACCTCATTCAGATTATTCTGATCCGATTCAGCTCGATCCGAATTAATTTGTAATCGGAATGAGAGGGGTGGTTTATTGATAATCTGAACAGCGTGCATGTAAACACTTAATCTGATCACGTTATTCTGATTGTAGAAAACTGACCAGACTGCGCATGTCTTCTGACTTTCATCCATCAGTTTCTGCACTTTTGTGGAGGGAGGAGCAGCAGCGCTAGTTTCCAGCAGCACAGAACTTTTCCTCCCGTTCTCTCATTCAATAAAGGAAGATAAAAAGCATGCGTTGCTTCGCCAAAATAAAAATCTGTGCATCACCTGCAGCTCGAGAGCAGTAACGTGTCCACAGTTATTAAAACTTGTCGCGGGTCCATTCTGGGAGCTCAGAAGACGTTTGTTTATGTCCATCACTGAAGTAGGACTTCTTCTTCTGTGTTTTATAGGGAAAGTTAACAACTCTGCGCATGTCAGTGCTTTTATTCTGAATAAAAGCCTGGTGCATGTAAACACTCCTCATGATCGGATCGTGCCCTTGTAAACGATACATTCGGATTATTTAATCGGAATACATTTCAAGCCGATCAAAGAATTTTGCGCATGTAAACATAGCTAAAGTCTCTGTGTATAAGTAAACACATGTAAAGTTTGAAACAGCCTCATCTTTTCTTAGGCATACTTCTGCAGTTTTACAGTAATAGTATGTACAATGTGTGTAAATAGTGTCCAACATTAACAGATGAGAGTGGGATTTTGTACATAAAATATACCTACTTGTCAAGTTTAAAATGATAGTTGACAGGTTTAGACATGTTTATTGATCATGCAGAGAAGAGAAACACGTGGAAGGGATTCTTTACATCTATTTGCATAATTAAATTGAGGCATGTCGAGGAAAAAAAAAAATAAACCCTGAAACAATTTGGGTTTTGCCATAAACCCAAGCACTGCAAACACCCCGTTCACATAATAAAGCTCTCTGGTCATACCTTTGGAAGCTTCACAGCTGGCTCGCGGTACTCCTCCTCCTCCTCACTGTCCGAGTCGCCGCTTTGCACCGAGGTCCTGGAGGCCAACGCTAGGGAGGCCTCTTTCTGCTGCCAGTCCAGCACACAGTGCCGCACGTTGCAGTAAACATTGAATGCGGATGGGTTGCTGTGTAGTTTGATATCTGGCACAAAGAGAGCTCCATCTAGACTCTCGGCCTGGGAGAAACCAGAGGAAGAGGCCAGTGAGAAATTTACCACAAGTGTGTTCATTTTCTAACCTCGTAACACTATCAAAAACCATTAATCATATTTTGAAATAATTGGTTTGATGCAGACAGGAAGCATTAGATACGTTTGAGGAGTGTCTCTTCACTGCTCATGACTCAGGTGGTTATTTTAAAACTTATCTGGCTACTCTTCGACACAAAACAGTTTGGTCCTCACCACAAACAAACTCACATAAGCATGTCCAAGAAATGTTGCATCTACTGTAAGAATTCCCCTAAAAACCATGTGCCCGATTGCCAAACCAATGAAGTTTTATTTAATGGCAGTCGACATTTGACTTAATATTTTATATTCAGAAAAAAACATTTTTTAACTGAGTTAAACATTATTCTCCTGTCTAACCCGGTCAAACAAAAGGACACAATCTGTTAAACTTTTGCTTGAAACTAAATTTGTTTCCGTCAGTTTTATATGCATTTTTCTTTCCGACATGCATTTCATAAGAGGGGAGTGGTGGGGCAGAGGTTTGAGCAGGCAAGCTTGTGAATGAAAGGTTGCAGGTTCAAATCCTAGGATTGTCACAAAAGAGAAGAGAAAAAAAGGCTCTTTTCAGCATGACTAAAACTACTCAGAAATGGTAAAGTAAAAAGTCATGGAACTTGTTTTTAGCTAACTGAAGCAGAATGTGTTTGTTCTGAAACCATTATAATATAGATTTTACTGCACTATTATAAAGTGAGTACAAAGCATCATACAGTCATTATGAAAACAATATAAACAGCAATAAGCTTGCTTGCAATAACTCTTTACAAAGCTTGGCAATGTGATGTCACTCCACTGTTTAGCGGGAAGAGAATGACTATGAGTCACCACACTGCGCGGCCACAGTTTTTTGTTTTGGTGACGTCAGCGCTGTCTGCAGACATTTGCTTTTATTAAGGATCCATGCCTCTATGTTTAGTTATTTTAGAGGAAATACGAGAAGATGCTCATCTCTGTGTGATCCCTTCAAATCCAAAAACGGCATTGTTACACTTACACCAGATTTAAATTAAAAAATTCATGACTTAGTTATCATGTGCAGAATAAAAGTAGCCCATTAATTTACTTAATATTCTGATACACTATATAAACAAATACATTTCTGGCAAAGGAAATTACAGTTTTTACTGATTACAGGCTCTCTATAACCAGTCAGCTCTGCTTCTGCTCATTCTTCCACAGGAAGGTACTGTATTCCCGAGATACTATATTATCATATTATTGTCCAACCCTGTTCTGTTTCTCTGGTATGATTTGTGGCCAAACACACACACACACACTACACATCTAGGACTAAAAAAAGCAGTTGATTGTCATATTGTATTTAGGCATGCTTACAAGTTACTTTCTGCTGAATCTGAATAATGTCCTGAAAGTTAGTTGTTTAAATTGGAGCTTTACTGTCCAAAAGACTAAAGGGTTGTAGTGCTTGTGTGAAAGTGTCAAAGTATACAAAAAAATGTGCTTTAAAATATACATTTTACTTAAAATAACTAATGGACTTCAGAAAAAAAAAAGTTATACAAACATGAATATCAATTCAGCATTCAAATTCTTCTTTTAATACCGACATTAGGCAATCAACCAGAGCTATTTACAATGTTAAATATACTGACTCTACGGTTATTCAGAAAATATAATGATTGCAGGCCAACTGGGAAGATTTACAATAAAATCATTACGAAATAGTCTAAGCATTCAAATCCCAATAATGATTATAATCAGGCAAACTACAGTCTACAGAGAAAAGTCAAAGAGAAGCTTTCTCAATCCCACAAAGTGGATCATTTTAACAACAGTCCCACAGAAACCTCCAGAGAATCACACTGATCGATTGAGTTGCTCTTCCAGTGTTGTGCTTTTGGCACCACAATTACTGAGGGTGATGTCATCTTTTAGTGGAGAAAGGTCATTTATTATCAAATGAAACCTGTAAGGAGAACACTAGCTTCACTTTCTCTTACGGTGCTGCATGCAGCTCCTCTGCCTTAATAACAGCGTTGCATTTGTAATTAGAACAGTATAGCAACAACACAACAGCATATAGTTGGGGGAAAAACATTTAAAATAATCAAACCAAACAAATTAATGTTGAATCTGTGCGTTTAGAAAGAGATCATGTAAAGCTGATTAGAAACAAATTCAGAAAACCTGTAAAAATAATTTCTATATTTATTTTATTACTGGTGTAATTTTGATATTTTCTTTACTGGTGATGAATTAGTTCCAAAGTTGTTAAAGCTAAAGCAGCAGGTATTTCTATTTTTGCTCTAATCTGTGCAGGTGTATTTAAAATCAGCAGGTGAATCAAAGGCCAAATGTTACCATTTTAATTGGAACAAATCATCAGAAACATCATTAAAAAGTGACACATTCAGTCTGCGATGAATAAAAAATAAATACCAAAGTTTGCAAATCCTACTGATCTAATCCAATGTTTTGTTCACTTTGAAGGAACCAATTCTTCACCCACACATGCTGCTCATGTGATTTTATGTTTTTTATGTTTACTGCTGGTTTAATGCCAAATAATGGCTTCAGTAAATGTTCTGGTACAGAACCCCTGACAGCACTTACCAACATCTTTAAGATGATGAACCTAACAAAGGGATGGTTAGGTTTTGAAAACCACACAGAGAGTTAAACATGCCATACATAAATACATTCTAGTAGAAAGTGGTATCTTCATGCTAACATAGGTCGAGTGTTTTCAAGGTATCTCACTGTTGGCAACATGAAGATTTTGCAAAGGTTCTCATTTGTCACTTGAATTTTCAACATGTTAAAAAAATTGCCATACTGCCAAAGTGAGAACAAAGTGGGCTGAGGCAGGCACAATGTGAGGTAAGGTAAGCAATATTATGTGCATGGCCTAGAAGGCAGTTTTGCAAGACATGTGCATAAAAAAATGCTGTGATTTTCAAAAAACATTAGCCACTTGAATCATGTCCATGCAGCTTGCTGGTTACTGTTAAATTTAAGCTTTTCTCAAAAGACTTTTCTGATTGCTGCACAATAAACAATATTTTTATTCCCTTTTCCTAGAATTCGTTCATATCCAAGTTGCCAACAGCTAATCCTCAAGTGTGCCTAAGATCTTTTCCTGGAAAAGCATTAGGTGTTGATACAAAAAAAAAAAAACCCACACACTACAGGTTTTACAAATAATTATATTTCACTATTTTTTCCCAGAGAAACAGATGCTTGGTTGTTTCTTGAGTTTAACACGTACGCCAACACACAACACTAACTGGAACTTCTAGCCCTCGAACTTAGCAGATAAAGCGATCAACAAGGTGAAAAAAATACACAATATAGGTCATATTTGTCTTGATCGTGTTATTAACACTTCTGCTCCATGTGTTCAGTCATGTTTAATAACTTCAGTTTGTTCAGGCCCAGTTTTCTGTGTGCTTGAGTTGGCACACCATATTCATGTCATTCAGAAACCAATTACGTCTTTATACAAAATGTGCTGCATTGACAATTAATGCTAATAATTATTTCAAATGCAGGCCGTAGACACACATTTATCCAGTTCATTAAAAAGTCATAACGTAAGCCACAGGCTTGCATGTAAGTGCTTCGTTTTTTTAATTCCTTTTCATGCTTTCTAAATCATGATTTACGCTTGAAATTGTCAATTGAAAATGGACTGCCAGTCACTGGTTTACAAATACTCTATTATTCTACAGAGAAATATGCTCATTCTGATAAATCCAAGGTCTATGTTTAGTCTAAAGTGTCTTGTTGATTAAAAGGTCACACAAAAGCAAATTCTACATAAACCTGTAATGTTTTGATTTTTAAAAATAGGCATTTTTTAAGGAACAAAGAAATCTAAGGCTTATAGAGCAGCAGAAAGAGGTCTATACAAAACACAGTTGGGCTTTCGAGACAAGTACTACTATTTTAGCACAAATGTAACATTTATGTAGGGGGTTCCCCAGACTGCAAACAGGAATTCATAATCTTTCCTCCATGGTGGGCTGATGAAAACTTGCATTAGTTCACACATTCATCACTGCTTTTTTTCTCAAAGTGCCTGCATTTCCTTTAAATACCAAAATTAAAAAAATATATATCTTATTATTTAGGAAATTTGGCATAATACAGATGATTTTACCTGGTTTGTCACATAATTGGCAGATTTTTGTTTTGAATTTGGCACAACCGGTGCAATCAGAAGTGACAACAAAGGGGAACTCCCTGGTTTTCTTTATTTGAGTAGAAAATGTGAAACCAACAAGCAAAGTTGTTATAAAATCGTTGTCAATGTGGTGAAACAGTGTTGTTGTTGGTTGCAGCAATACTGCAACAACAGATGTGAGTTTACACTGATTTCCCATGAATAGGAAGATAAGAACTGTCTATATCAGAGTGGCTCTTTGCTACCAACTGTGTTGTTCACATGCTGGTTTTCCTCACTGTCATCACAAAAGAGTGCAAAAGAGCAGTCCGAGTCTAATGTTGTCTTTCTTATTTGTATTCATCATGAAATCGATGTCTCACGCTCTTTAAGATTAATAAGTTAGATTTTACAGAAAAAATATTGTTTTCATTGGTCTGTTTGAACAGTTTTTAAAAAGATACACTTAATACAACAGATTACACATCTGCCTTTTCACAAGATGTTACATCATCTTCTTTATAAAGATGTTGAGAGTGCCTGCCTGGCTGGTCTTTTGTTCTCGCCCTACTTTTACATTTAATCGCAGTAGCAAACATGGATGAGGAGAGAACGCCACTCCTGTCTGACTAAACCAGTGTCAGAGGAGTGACTGAAAAAAAGTCAGTGTAAGACATGCAAATACAACATGACTGCCCATGTAACATTAGCCAGTGTATTTAAGCTTAACTGCCAACCAGCCATGCCAGAGTTTCACTTCTCAGTCTTTGAAGAGGACAAACAGTGATGCAAAACATCAACTGACTGAAAGTCCAACCTAAAGAAACCATCTTAATATCTCACTGGCCTGTAATTCCAAAGTGACATGGAAGAAATATATACAAAAAAAGTTTAAGAAAACGTGCATCTTGTACAAAAAGTTACAAAACAGAAAATTATGAGGAGATGGACTTTTTTTTAGAAAATAATAATATAATAACAGTTCTTCTAATTGCTTCAAAATAAACTAATGAACAACTGTATGCTATGAAAGGTATCCAAGACAGAAAAACCACAACCACATCGCTTTATCCAGATCTGGTTTCCTCTTTGGATGCAGGAGATGGAGGCAGGCATCTGTTGCCATGGAGATGTGAAACACATTTTGTCACTCGGCAACAGCGCATCATGCACAAGTCAGAGCCACTCCCCCTTTATTTTACACATAACCTCCCAACATCTGCAGCTTTGTGTTCAGATGAGCAAACTGGAGCTCAACTCCAAAAAAGAAATGTAATAGTTCTGCACAACACCCCAAAGATGCCAAAGAACCTAACCTCATTTTTTAATCTATCATCAGTCAGTTCAGACAGAACAACAGAGTCAAACCAGCTGTAAGGATGTAACAACTGAAAAACTGCCAATGATTAAGTAGTTTAATATATTTTCAAAAGACAAAAATATGCTTAAATGTATGATTTGGCTTCTAAAATCTGTCTAAACATATGCATTATCATACACAACTAAAACATAGAGGGAAAATGTAGCATTAAATGAAGTGTCATATTGATAAGAGCACAATAAATCTTACCTTTGTTCTTGATTTGACTTTTGATTTAACCTTTTGTCGTCTTTTCAGTTTCTTCTTACTTAAAGCCTTCTTTCCCCTGAAAGTACACAAGCAAACAGAAATGTAAAAAGAAATACTTTTATGGAACACATAAAAGACTTTGCCCACAATAATTTACAGTATGGAGGTTCAAACCACATAGTAATTGGAGCCTAATATCGCTCAAACATAAAGGCTCCTTTATTAAAAATAAACTAACTCTGCTACAGTAACAGTACCAATGTCTTTTAGCTTGTGGTGGCGCTAAAGACAGTATCTCACTTTGCTGCTCCAGGATTCGCAAAAGAGATGACACTGAAGTCTGGAAACGTTTACAAGTGTTCTCAATTTCATCACACAAGTCGCATGTCTGTGTATCTGTTTAGCATGGCTTTTGAGCATGTTTAAAAATAATTGCAAATCTGCAAGACAAATGTTTTAAAATAGTGGCTAAGTTGTCACAGGCATCTGGAATCTGCATTGAATTCACCTATATTTAATTACTGTAATTTCTCCATGCTATATGTTTTGTCAAGCGAAACCTATTTGTATGGAAACGTGCATATATTTTTAAACTTGCACAAAAAAGAATTGTTTAAATAAATGATAAGACCTGTATCACTGCTAACAGAGGCAACTGATAATGCAAAACAATGAAATATTTAATAATTTAAGTTCAGCAGTTTTTATTTTTCATTATAAAATTGCTGTTAATTATCACAGTAAATAAAAAACAACTATTTTGAATTTAATGATCTTCCACACCCCACATCAACCATGATATAAACCTACCGGGCTATAGCAAAGATACAAAAGTAATATCCAGTTGCTACAACATTGGGTTAGCCTGATTTATCATAAACTTGAAATTAGACTAATTAAAATTGTGCTACATGACATAACAAAAATATTTTATTTTCTTATAAACCAGGTAATAAATAGTAATTATTGTTTAGTATATAATGATCTACGAGTATTTGCAAGCAAGTGTAAACATGCTGAAAGGGTGGAGAATAACAAGTCTGAGGGAGGCTGCAGCATCAAAACTAATCAGTCTACACAACCTGACTGAGTACAGTGACGTAACTGTATTAGCCGCCTGACAGAAAACCCAACACATCCTAACCCAAACATTTAACACCATAATATTTTTTAAATAAGCGTTCTACTGTTATATTTAAGATTTGTTAGTCCCATGATTTTTGAGATCTATCATTAAAATAACCAGGAAAAAGAGCTGATGCTCAACGTGTTAGCTAGTTTAAGGTGACACCCCTGGGCCTAAAATACAAACACGACTATATAAAACGACGTCAACATGGCGTACTATATGCCATTATGCAAAGAAGTTCGGGTTTATTATTATGTTTAAGACAGGTGTGTAAGTAGTTTGTTTAGCTGGGTGGCACCCAAATCATAAAATAAACTGAGAAACTGTTGCGATGACAGCTAATAGTTTGTAAAGTAGAGTTCGCACAAGTTATATTTCAAAAACATTTAAAGCACAAAGAGGAAACTGTTTTATTTTCAGTGCTTTCCTGACAGTGTTTAGCTAAGAACGCCATGTCCGGTGTTGTGTTGAAAAATGCTCCCCTACTGCGAAGAAGACCCCTGTCGTAGGAAGCGCTAGGACAGTTGTTTATAATGGTAAAATTATTAAAAATCAAAAGTGACAAATATCCCTGCGATTTTCAATGCCATCATTACATGTTTATCTAAAAAGGATTTCGCCGTAATATAAATATGTAGATAATTATGAGAGGTTTCCTTTCGAAAAGTATGCTGCCAGGATGTGCTCCGTCATGCAAAGCCTAAGAGCATATCAAAATTAAATAAATGTATTCTTAAGAGCAGCGATAAACATAACTTTATCAATCACTTCTGACTTTAATACTATTTATAAACAAAACAAACCTCAATAAAATATACTGAAGCGATTTCGCGGCAGGGGTGCTTATTTCAATACAACACCTAGGGTAACACCTCGCGTTAAAAGCTAAGGAAGTCAGAGACAAAATTGATATTTAGCAAGCTGACTCCTTGCTCATTTATCAACTCCCAATGCTTTTTGTTTATATCTGAAACATTTAACATACTGACAGGTCAAATTAGACAACACACAGCGTATGTAGTGTTTTTTTTGGCGTGAATTAGCTTCCCGTGTGTTAGCATACGGTCGTTAGCATAGCTAGCCTTTCAAATGACAGAGCAGCTTCTGATATGTTTCATTCTGACACCCACCTTCCTTGATTTATCCCTTGCTCCTTATCATTGATAGCTGTGGTATAAATCCTTCTGTATCTTTCCGCAAGGGCTCGTCCTGAGAATAAAAGCTGGTACCGAGTTCGACAGTCCGACTGGGCTCCGGGTGTCGGACAGTAACCCATTCCCGAACCAATGGTGGAGATATCGGCTCCTACTCCAGAAAAGACCCTGACACCCAGCCCCATCGACGGCGATAAGGACGGCAGTATCCCTCCACCGGCGACCGCTGCCGCAGCAGCACACATCATCGTTTCGCAGAACAATGCATATATCACAATAAAGATAACACAGCCAGATAATATCTAGCCATTAGATGCAGTCCGCATGTCTTAAAATCCGCCACATGTCACATCATTTGTCTGCTCTGAGCTGCAAAAACGCCACAATTAGCATCCACGGTTCTCGGTTATTACAAACGCTAATTGTAGCCTTTCTGCTTGGTGCTGCTAAGAGCTTCCGATCAGATCCAACAAGGCGGTGTTTCTCTTCTCTCCAGAAATTCGACGTCGTCAAACCACAAGTACAAATCACACAGAGCAGCAGAAGAGACGCTTCTCGTGACCTAAACTGTCGTATTTCGGTTTCATTCGTTCCTTGAATATTTCTTGATCCCGAAGAGGCAGCACCCTCAGCAGGGCTGCCATCTTAGCTCCATCATCCCTCCCCTCCCTAACCGAGTCTTGCGTCGCTACCATGCCGGGGATATTGTCATACGACAGAGCCAAGCAATAACATGGATTTATAATTTTAATTCGAGTTTCAGCCATTCTGATGTGAAGGTAATTTTTAAAAATGAATTGTTTCAGACATTATTATGCACAGTTGGAATCTGGGCATCAATACCAGCAAAATAAACATATTCAGCGGAGGTGCAAGGAATCAAGGAGTTCTTTGATCTTTTCTTAGGATAGTAAAAGACACACAACAACAATAACAAAATTCAATATAAGTGAAATCTGAAGGTACAACAGTACCTAAAAGATAAAGCACTTACTAAAACAATACAACCACAAAAACATAAAAATTACTCTTCTAAGGGGTACAAAAAAGACAGTAAACACAGGGTGGCTCTTACTACAAAATGTGACAGAAAATAACACAATGGGTCACATATATGCAAAATAGAATCATTAACCTCAAAGCCAGGCCAAAACACTGTTACAAAGTGATTTCAAATTAAATGATTGGACATGGATGCCAAAATCACACAAAGTTCTGCAAAAACACATGCAGGGAACATAAAATATCTCCATCTTCTTCCGCTTATCCGTAGTCGAGTCGAGGAGGCAACAGGTCCAGGAGAGAAACCCAAACATCCCTCTCCCCAGCAACATTTTCCAGCTCGTCCTGGGGGACCCGTGATGTTCCCAGGTCAGAGAGGATACATAATCCCTCCAGCGAGTTCTGGGTCTTGTCTGGGGCCTCCTACCAGTGGGACAAACACCTCTAAAGGGAGGCATCCTAATCAGATGCCCGAACTACCTCAACCGACTCCTTTCGATGTGGAGGAGCAGCGGCTGTACTCTGAGCACCCCACGGATGACGGAGCTCCTCACCCTATCTCTAAGGCTGAGCCCGCCCCACCCTACGAAGGAAGCTTTTTTCGTCTGCTTGTATCCGGGATCTCGTTCTTTCTGTCATGATCCAAGCCTCATGACGGGTTGGAACGAAGACAGACCAGTAAATCGAGAGCTTTGCCTTTCGACTCAGCTGTTTCTTCACCACGACTAACCGAAGCAACACCCTCATTACTGAGGACGAAGCCCCAATCTGTTGATCCATCTCTCGCTCCATCATACCATCACTCGTGAACAAGACACCAGGATACTTAAACTCCTCCACTTGAGGCAGAGACTGTCCCCCGACTTGGAGGGGGCATTCCACCCTTTTCCGGTTGAGAACCATGGCCTCAGACTTAGAGGAACTGACTTTCATCCCAGCCACTTCACACTCGGCTGCGAACTGCCCCAGTGCATGCCGAAGGTCTTGGTCCGAAGACGCCAACAGAACCACATCATCTGCATACAGCCGAGATGAGACCCTGTGGTTCCCAAACCAGACACCCTCCTCTCCACGACTGCACCTTGAGATCCTGTCCATAAACACTAC
>JARVJO010000061.1:18688836-18728499 GCA_031762555.1 Cynodonichthys magdalenae | reverse complement strand
AAAAAGTATTTTTAAACCTTAGTATCTATACTTTTACTTGAGTAATGAATGTGAATACTTTTGACACCTCTGTATTTGTAGAACTATTATTTATTATTTAGATTGTTATTATTTTTATAATATCAAACAAAATTATTGACATTTTAATAATAAACTTACATTTTATTTCATTACTAATAAATAGAGCCACTCCACCTCTTATCACCTTTTATTGCTTCTATTTATGCTATACAAATTATACCCCTAAATGTGAATGTTACTTGTATATTTATCATTTAACCATGTTTCTGAAAGTGCTATTATACTAAATTTTCTGCTTAATTGATTTAAATAATCTGTTATGTTGCATAGATTTGCATTTGTAGTCCTACTATTAAAATGTATGATGGAGAGACCCACTTCTGTTATATTATTAAATTGTTCTACATTATAATATTCACTTATAATGCAGCTGATGGCGGTGTCCAGCCGCTCACCTGCGGGCTGGCCGATGGCGGTAGTTAGCCGCTTGCATTACTCCACACGTGCATTACATGATATTGCCCCGTGTTTGTTGATGAGCAGAGCCACATACTCTTATGGCACGCAGGCAGGAAAACGTAAAGCCCCGGTTAATGGAGCTTATTGACCACCCTATGCTCAAACATGGTGTTCGTTATGGACAACCCGTGCTTAGTAGAGAAGTCCAATAACAGAACACTGTTTGGGTTCAGATCAGGGAGGTCGTTCCTCCCAATCAACCCCCTTACAGATAACTCCATCATTGCCCACATGGGCATTGAAGTCACCCAGCAGAACAAGGGAGTCTCCAGATGGCACCCCTTCCAGGACACTACCCAAGGACTCCAAAAAGGCAGAATAATATATATATATATTTCTCTGCTATATATATATATATACAGCAGAGAAAATACACATTTGATCCTTTGCTGATTTTGCAAGTTTGCCCACTAGCAAATATATGAACAGTCTATTAATTTAAGCGTAAGTTAATTTTAACTGAGAGATAGAACATTAAAAAAATCTACAAAATCTAGCCATCCAGCCATCCGTTTTCTTCCACTTATCCGGGGTCGGGTCGGGGGTTGCTCCATTCTTCCCTCATTCATGAACAAGACCCCAAGATACTTAAACTTCTTCACTTGGAGCAGGACCTCTTCCCCGACCTGGAGGTGGCACACTACCCGTCAACCAACACAACCCCACAACATCCAGAGCCTTAAGGAACTCTGGGCAAATCTCATCCACCCCTGGCGCCCGGCCACAATCCACTTGGACTGCCAATACCTATCCGCTGCTTCCGGAGTCCCACATGCCAAAAAGACCTGATAGGCCTCATTCTTCAGCCTGACTGTGTCTGTGCCCCACCGGTATCTCGCTGGGATCTGGGACTTACGAAAATACAAATGGCTAAAAAAGTATGCCTATTTGTCCCATAATAACAACACAGCTGCTGATTCCGACAAACAACACCAGGGGAACAGAAACAAATCCAAAAATGTGTCCCACAAAAAACAGTCCTATCCCCAGAATAACTTTGAATCCAACAAAGGCAAATGTTCAACCAGGGCTGGCGGTCTAAAAAGACATCCAAGATATCAAAGGGTCAGCACAAAATCACAGACAAAAAACAACAGGTCCAACATCTGGAGAGCAAACCCACATCAATGGCAAAACATTTGCTCACATTGCCATTCATTTCTTGGTGATCAAAAAAGCAACCAACATTCTTTCCACTAAAGAAAAGGTCCTGGAAACTTTCCAGACAAAAGGTTCTACATCCTACCAACACCATCAAAAAGGTAGTGATGTACAGAATCCACACAAAGACCAATTGGGCTCACAGAGTGTGAAATGGAATAATTCCAGGGATCCAGAAACAACAATCAACAACAAAAAAACAAAACACAAAAAAAACAAAAGGTATTGTTCTGGATCTCAAACAGAGAACTCAGGTACCAAACACTAGACTTCACAAATGCAGAGGGCCCCTGAGGAGAACTTGGTCACAGAAAACTAAAGCCTGAATTATTTATTTTTCTTTTTCTTTTTGTTTCATTTTCATTTCCTTTTACAAAAACAGAAGAACAAACAAACAAAAAAAACAACTTTTATATTTATTTTTAAAATTATAGATTTTTAAATATATTTTTAAAAATCTATCCATCCATGCCCTGTGATGGACTTGCAACCTGTCCAGGGTGTACCCCGCCCCTCGCTTAGTGACTGCTGGATATGGGCACCAGTGACCCTGAAAGGAAAAGCGGGTATAGTTAATGAATAAGTACTTCCTTTAAAAAAAGAAACTAAAAGCATTTTTATGATTGTGTGTGAATTTTTATTAATTATTTTGTATATAGCAACACTATTTTTTAATGTGTGTGTGTGTCCCCTCCACAGAATTGCCACCTTAACGTGGTGGAGGGGTTTGAGTACCACTGTGATCCTGAGGTCTTGTCTGAAGCATTAGATCCTGGTTGGGTCTCCCGTGGCAAACAGGCCTCAAGAAGTGGGGGTCAGACTAAGAGCGATTCACAACACTTGATGAATGGAACAGCATCAACTAGAGTTATCTGGGGGGTCTGAAGGAACGGCTTCCCTAATCTGATTCCAAATGGTGTTCTGTTATTGGACTTATGTGCTAGGCATGGGTGGTCCATAATGAGCACCGTGTTTGAGTGTAGGGTGGTACATAAGTCTACTTGGTACCTTGCAAAGTTAGGCCAAAGGTTGATGATCAATTTTGTAATCATTTCATCTGACCTGCGGCCCCTATGTCTTGGACACTTGGGTGACGAGAGGGACAGAGTTCTCTGATAATTATTTATTTTTATCTGATCTGAGCTGCAAATAAACAGTTAATGGATACAAAAGAAAACAAACAAAAAACAAACTAAATATATATTTATGTGTATATACACAGGAAAACTATTTACTATCAGGCCAATTTAACAGATACTAAGCTGCCAACTAGCCTATATCTTTTTAGCTCCAGAGTTAATATGTACTAATAACAAAAAGAACAGGCGAAGGTGAGGAGCCATTGTGATTGGCCAACATGCTTTCAGGAAGGAGGGAAGGGAGGTGTGCACTTGACCAGCATGCCTGGTTGTATGGCCGCACAGCCCACACTGGCTGTACCATGTGGCGTCAAAAAACTGGCTCTGTTAAACAGCTCTTTAAAAGAATCAACTCCTCGAGCCATAAATCCCAGCTCTGTGGGAGACTGTGAAGAAGTGATTCAACACAAACTGGTGGCTACTTTTTTACATTGTTCTTTTTTCATGTACAGTGCCCTGAGACAACGTATGTTGTGACTTGGCGCTATATAAATAAACTGAATTGAATTGTTATTTGTACAATAAAATCTATTGTTTTTTTTTTGTTTTGTTTTCATTTGTTTATAAATTAATATTTGCCACTTTTGGAATTTTGGAACGGTGGTGGCATAGTGGCACAGCTGTTGCCTCATAGCAAGAAGGTTGCCAGATCAAATCCCAGCTGAGGATCTTTGTGGGTGGTGCTTGAATGTTCTTTCCATGCATGTGTGGGTGTTCTCTGAATCCCTCTCAGGTCAAAAACATGAACATGAACACATCTTGTGGTAATTCTGGAACAAGTGCACCTTTCATTAACCCCTACACACCTAACCTTTCGTAAGTGAAGGTATCACATGAATCTTTATCTCAGCTTCTGATTGGCTCAGAAAGGGGCTGTCACCCTTATATGTCCATATGCCCCCCTTCCTCTGACCTCTCCAGACTGAGATCAGGACAGTCGGCTTCTACAACTGCTGACTTTTCTTTTTAACATCAAATTAAGCAACTTTTTTTAGGAACTCTAATTGCATTGCAGGAATACAGACGATACGATGAGAAACATAATAATAGAATCTAGAATCTTTATCTTTAACATTAGAAGGAAACAAAATTAGAAATCCTTTTGTCTTTTTCTCTTTGAAATAAACCAAATTCAGTGTTTGGTTGAGAAATCCTGAAACAAATCGTAGAAAAGAGGTTAATTTCACCAGATTACACACAATAACAATGTGCTTTACAGTGTTTATACACATTCTATAGAATATAATCTATGAAAACAGTTTTGTGAAACATTCAGCTTAAGAAGTTTAGACATGCAGCCTCTGCAGCCAAAGCTGCAAACTGAAGATCTGGATCTTTGAATGAAAGATTCCTTGATTTGTGAGTTAAGAGCTCTTTGCAGTGAGATGAAAACTAAACTAATGTCCTGAAACACATTAGTGATGCAAACTCAATATTAAAAGAGAAAGAGACAACTCTGTCTGATTATTACCCACAAATATGAGATGTATAAAAAAGAGCTTAATTTTAAAGAAGATACAAACAAGAAAGCAGTTCTGCAACATAAAAATGCCTCAAAATTCAAGCCTTTATCAGCAAACAATGACTGTGGCATGAAAGTCCTAGTGAGGATTACAGTTGCAGAACTCAATTAAAAAGAAATAAGAAAACAAAAGTTCCTGATGGAAAACCAAACAGTGAGAGAAACAGAAAATAGGTCCAACCAGTTCTACTCATAAGAAAGAAATAGTGGTGCGTGTCAGAGGTGGGTAACATATTCAGTAACATTTACTTAAGTAACTTTAAAAAAAATAAATTTTGGAGTAGTTTTACTACAGCATACTTTTTACTTTACTTGAGTTTTATTATTATGATTTATCGCTACTCTTCTTGAGTAAAACTTCTGAATACTCGACCCACCGTAAGTAACTTCACTGAATGATAAACAAATGTGCTTGAACCAGAAAAGCAGAGACACACAGTTTATGTTAAAGTCCGCCATCTTATTTGTACACAAGCTTTGTTGTTCTAACACTATTTTTATCTGCTGAGCCTGTTGAGACATTTAGAGGTCAGGTGAATAAATACAGTTTTCAGTAAACATGTATATAGCGCTTTACCCAGTTCTAGTTTTATAATGAGAAAAACTTGACTTGGAGAAATGTTTCTTCTGTTTTGTAATTATATTTATTTGTATTCATTATCTACATTTTAGTCTTTGAAAACACCAGAATTTACACATAACTTTCTATTTTTTGTCAGTTTGATGACATTTAAAAAAATATATTATATCAGATGTTCTGAGCAAGATTCAAGTAGCCTTTTTAGGAAATTAGTTTTTTCTTTTACTTGAAAAAAAAATATGTTCAAGTAGTGCTATGCAAAGATGCAAAGTGGAAAACGGTTCTGTGGTAAGACAAAAATCTTTTTATAAACAATGGACACCACATACTCTGTCAGGTACTGCCCAAGTCTACCTCTCTGATGGTATATGGGTGCATTCGTCTCTCTGGCAGGGGCAGCTGACACATCCAGAAAGGCCCCACCGATGCAGAAAAGTGTGTACTGGTTTTAGAACATCTGCTCCCCTGACCACATCTTTTTTCAGACAAAGGTCTTGCATATGTCAGCAAGACATGCTGAACCTCAGATACTGCATCTAATACAACAGAGTCTAGGTGCTGAACTGACCTGCCTGCAGTCCAAACCTCTCACCTACTGTAATGTAAACATTTAATCCATAAAACAAAAAAGGTAATCCAATCGGATTTTAGACAAAATCTTGTAAATGGGGTTGTTCAAAACCAAAAACAGATTCTGATTTTGGTTTTAATCTGGATTAAACCCTCAGATTGTGTTGTTCAATTTGTTTTGTAGGATTTGGATAACTTTGATCCAAAAAATCAAAACTATTCAGATCCCAGCCATCTGGTGGATTTAGGGTGCTTTTCAGGAATAAAATGTGATTTCAATTAAAGTCCAACTTGTCAAATGAAGAACATTCACTGCTTTGTTTTAATTCACATTTTGCACAAAGTCAAGTTTTTATGAACTGGGATAGTAGATGATATTTTGTGTAACAAATTAGTATTCAACAATTTAAAGTTGCACAATAATGGATTAAATTTCAAAGTGTCTATGACATGAATTTTCTACAAATAAAAAAGTGGAAAAAAATCTTTATATTTAAGAATTTTGTCATAATACACACAATTTTACCCATTTTGACACATAATTGGCATATTTTTGTTCAACTTGGTGTGGCCAAAGTGAAACAGTTAGAGGAACTCTATGGTCTTTCTTTACTGAAACAGTATTTTTTGAACTCTGATTATTCTTCATTTTTCTCTGATAGTGATTTAAAATAATCTAAAGAAATGTCAAATTCTTTGCTACTGTCTGTGTTGTTAGCCGTGGCTCTGTTTACCTACATGTGTTCCCTTTTTTCATGACTTCCTGTTACTGTGCATGTGAATATCTCAACAAGGGCTCATCTCAGCTGTGTGCAGAATTTTTTTCAATAGTTATCTTCCCAAACATGCATTCATATTTATCATGAAAGTTTAATGTTTAAAGTATTTTCAAAACAACAAAATACAATAGCAATAAGCCCAAAGTAACAAAACACAATGTTATTGAAAAGTGAACTGGATGCTTAATACTAAAGTGAAAGGTTCAAACAGCCTTTTTCTGTTTTTTCAGGATGGGTTTAAAAAGTACTGAGGAAACCATAGTGCTTTATCATCAGGCAGGCTGCTCTATTGATTTCTGGGTGTTGGAGAAAGCTGATTACTGAACAAAAGTAGCACTGAGGGCTGTAGTATAATCTTGCTGTAGCGGGTATTGCAGAAGTCTTTTTTTTTTACTACTCAATTAAAAGTTTAAAAACCTCTGTTATTGAATTCATTCCTCAAAGCTGATTGCTTCCAGCCACAATATCTGGATATTTTTTAATACTTTGGACACATAATAAAGTCTTAGATGTTCCACATGCAATTTAATCAACAACTTATCAACTGTCTTGAATGTTCTAGAGCTAAAACACATTTGTAGATATGAGGACATGTGATGGCAATGACAGCAGTGTTGCACATGCTGGACAACTCAGTTTTTCAGGGTTTCCGGCCGTTGTGTGCATAATAACTGGGTTTCATCCCTGCCAGGTCTATTCGTCCTTGTTGCCTGATCTGTGGCATAATCTTGGCCTAGATACCCAAACCCTCCCCCATTTAGTTGCTGCACAACTGAACTAAACTGAAACAATCGAGAGTTAAACGTGCTGCTTCTGGATTGTTGGATATCCAGCTTTTATTTTAAAGACTGGGATAAGAATACATTTCAACTGAGCTGATTTTTACTTCTTCCTCACATGAAAACTTAATCCTTAAATGTTATCGTCACTGACACGTCAATGATACAGAGCAAAATAATGTCTAATAGGTAACTAGGTTGCAGTGAAAAACACATTTAGTACAATCTGTCTTATATTATTGGGATGACATTATTTTGACCTTCAGAAGAAACTTGATTTGATTTTTGACGTAACTTAACTCACACATAAAAAATATTACCTGGACCACTTTCTTCCACTTACAAAACTTTACTGAAATTAGAAACATCTCTTCCCAAAATGATTCAGGAAAAACACTCCATGCATTTATCACTTCTAGGCTGGACTATTGTCTTTCTTTATTGTCTGGGTGTCTAAAAAAATGATCCAAAATGCTGTTGCTAGAGTTCTGACGGGACTAGAAGAGATGATATGTCTTCAGTTTTAGCTCCCTGTCAAATTCAGAATAGAATTAAAAATGTTATTCTAACATACAAAGCTCTCAACAACCAAGCTCCATCTTTTTAAAGGTTTTATTGTTCTGAATTTTACTAACACAGCATTTTGCTGTCAGACTGCTAATTTACTTGTGATTCTTAGAGTTTCTAAAAGTACTTGTGGAACCAATTCCCAGTTTCTGTCCACAAAGCTCACTTCTATTAGGACCAGGCTAAAGACTTTTGATACATCCTTTAGTCAATGATGTCTTGAGTTTCCTGAGTTATCTCTTAGTTCTGCTGCTATAGTCTTAGGCTGCTTGAGCACAAACGGACCACACTTCCTCAGTCTGCTGATGTCTTTACTCGCTCTACTCCATGTTTAAACATGTACTTATTGGATCTGTGTTTCTGTCTTTTCTCAACCCTCATCAAGTCGCGGTGGATGGATGCTTGTCTAGAGCCTGACTCTGCTAGAGGTTTATTCCTGTTAAAATAGAGTTCTTCCATTACACTGCTGATGTGCTTGTTTAGGATGGAGAGTTGCAACAAAGGGAAGATTCAACACAATATACTGGTTTCCTTAAGTTAAGTTTTACTAATTCACTTTTTATGTGAATGTAACCCCCCTTAAGAGTCTTTAAAAGTCTCTGAGTCTCATTATGTCTTCATCTCCTTCTCCATCTTCTATCACTTATTCATAGTCAGGTCCAGGAGAAAAACCCAAACATCCCTCTCCCCAGTAACACTTTCCAGCTTCACCTAGGGGAGCCCAAGGCATTCCCAGGCCAGAGAAGATACACAGTCCCTCTAGAAAGTTCTGGGTCTTGCCCAGGGCCTCTTTCCAATGGAACATGCCCAAAACACTTTTAAAGGGAGGTATCCTAATCAGATGATCGAACCACCCCAGTCTACTCCGTTCAATGTGAAGAAGCAGCAACTCTAGTCTGCGTCTCTCCCAGATGACTGATCTCTAAGGCAACACAGACTTGAATAGTTCCTGGAGAAACTATGAAAGGGCTTGCCACATGCCATCCATTTCATTAGCCATGATGCTCCCAGACTTCTTCTATCCTCACTTGCTCCATGTGTCAGTTGTTGTCACTCCTCTGCCTCCTTTAGTGATAGCGACATATGCAATAAATGTAGCCTTATGGTAGCTTTGGAGGCAAGGCTGTCTGAATTGGAAGATCGGCTCTGCGCTTTTGAAAAGCCAACAGCTAGCCAGGCTAATGTGGAACCACTGAGAAGAGCTTCTCCCGCAAGCGGTCCTCCAGCAGACCCCGAGAAGCCAGGACCCCAGGCTGGCTGGGTGATGGTCCAGAGAAAACACAGTGCTAAGGCCAAAGCCAAGCTCCCAGACCGTCAACCTGTTGATGTTTCAAACCATTTCTCCTCACTGAGACTCTGGTTATTGGCAGCTCCATAGTCCGAAACATGGTACTGGGGGCTCCAACGACCAGTTAAATGCATTCCAGGAGCCAGAGCAGGCGTTATAGATTCCTACCTGAAGTTACTGGCTAATGCTACTGCTAAGTACTGTAAGATTGTTATTCACATCGGTGGTAATGATCCCAGGTTACGCCAATCGGAGATCACTAAAATTAAGGTTGCTTTCAGTGTGTAACTTTGCAAAGACTATGTTGGATTTTGTAGTTTTTTCTGGTCCCCTCCCCAACCTGACCAGCGATAACAAGCTTAGTCGCATGTCGCAGTTTAACCGCTGGGTGTCCAGGTGGTGTTCTGAAAACAACGTAGTCTACATTGATACCATCACAGCCACTTTTTTCTGGTCTTCACGGTCTACCAAGAACCAGGCCTACCCAGTCTAGGTAGGTCAGGTCCTTCGTAGGACCCAGCCTCTGAATTTGGACACAGCCTATGAGGCAAAATCAAGCTCCGCCTCCAGATCGCAAAATCCTTTCACCACTCTTTGTCTTCACTTGTATTGTACAATCCCTGCTGCAGTTTATGCAGTGAAAGCAGAATATGTCTCTTTTTTGCTGGTAAAATGTTTCTGAATTTTTAGCGTAAAGACAGTCTGGTCCTTGTGGACATTTTTTAGGACTGATTTGGGAAAGAGTCTCATCTGTGTGAAGCATGAGCACAAAATTAAAAAAAAGAACTTCCCGACATTTATTTTTAAAAACCATTTAATTTTGATCCATAAAAATATACATCGTCAAAGAGAGAATACAAGTTATTCTAAGTCCTTATCACATTAATTTTAAATATATGAGCTATAGATATTTTTAAGATAAAAGTAATTTTTTTACAAAGTTAAAAAGAAAAAAATTGAGCCATAAACCATGGATTTTGTGAACCATTTCTTCCCTTTCAAATTTGAAATGCTCATCCTGGTTGTTATGTCACTGCAGGGCCATCTGCATTCCTTCTGCTCTGTCAGTGGCTGGGAGGGGTTCGCCTATCAGTCCCAGGCTGACCCACCCACCTCAGGTATGAAGAACGCTGTGCAACTTTCATTCCTCTGATCGCCATGAACACAACATTCCCGACAGCAGACTTCTCATCGCACACCATCCAAAAACATTTAACTTAACGTCTGAGTGTCGAAAACTTCTCTGATAATGTCTAAATCAAAAGAAAATTAGGATTTTGTTTCCTCTTTCCTTTTTTATTTGTTTGAAAAAATAATGACAGCACTATTAACTTTTTTATTTATTTCTATAGATTTTTAAAAAAATTTAATGTGTTTTTGTTTAAGTATCATGCTTCAGTCAGATATAAAGACTTAATATAGGGTCTAATATACCAAATGCTTGACAAGATTGTCACAAACAATTATTGAACATTTTATTTAAAGTGTCACAGTTTTAAGGCTTTAGTGAGAGCCGCTCACCTGTTTCTTTAAAAGTTAGACATTATGATATTTATTGGAGTTTTATAACTTGCCTGAGCTTCTAGTACTTTTATCAGCAAATGAAGTGCAAAGTCTGCTGTCAGTCATGAGGTAAAATATCAACAGGACTCTGATATACAGTAATAATGCAGCTGATACTAAGTTCTTTAACTTGCTTTATATTCATTAAACATTTATATATTTTTAGAGACAATAGTTTAGAGTAGTTTGTGTTAAAATTTTAAGGCTGGGTTAGATGGTTTGCTTCCTCAGCAGCCAAGCTGAACAGCAGGTCCTTCAGCTTTCCACCCAACTCACGTTTATTTTCAACAACGAAACTCCTGGTTGAGAGTGAAATGATGACGATGGAGGCGGAAATGTAAAAAAAAAAACAAGAAGAGTTTTCTTTGATTCTTCGGTTAAGCCACTCCCTTGGGTGGCCTCCCTGCAGGTTAAAAGCCGCAGGAGTGACATGTCTGGGTGTGACTGTGCAGAGCAGCGTGACAGACAGGTGTTCTGACCTGAACCATAGAGATTCTTACTTTTATTTTAAGCAAGTCGCAGACACTTCTGTGGAGGTAGGTTTTCACTTTCTCAAGGCTTGAGTTACTTTTTGTACTTGTACTAAAAAGCTACAAATAAAGTACAGAAAAGCACTTAGATAGCTGGATGTGCTTGTTATTAAAACTTGAAATGAAAGCAGAAGAATTTGGATAAATATTTTAATTATTTAAGGGAATTTTATCTTTCTTCATAATTTTCTAAATCATTATTCTTGAAGAATATTGTACCATTTTAACATAGGTATAAAATATGTTTATTGTCAACCTGGTACTTGTTTATATCTATTCATTATGGGAAAATCTCAAATTAAATTACAATTTTTGTTTCTTGTTTGTTCAATTTTAAAGAAATCACATTTCTTAAAATTCCAACTTTGATGTTTTACACCAAGTCACTCAACTATTTATTATATCAAAAAGAAATGCAATTATAGCAATGCACTGTATACATTTTAGTCTTTATTCACAGCTTACTGTATGATAAATGTTTCATTTTGAAAACTGAACACACGCCTTAAGAATTGTTTGTGCCGATTTATTATAGACAAAAAATAAAAAATAAAAAAAGGACAACAAAATCCCATAAAACTGCTTTTTACATGTTTGTTGACTTTAAAATGAACATTAAACCCTTTTGATTGAAGAAAAAAAAAGTGGATGAAACAACAAAAACTACAAATTTAAGTGAAAACTGGTCAATAAAACAGCACAGGTATTCAGTGAAAGCACAGATTTGGACCAACGATCTAATCTGCTGCACTGTGTGATATGCTCAGGAAATACTTCAAAGTACTAGAAATAGTAAATGATTAACAGTTTATTCTGATTTGATTTGTTTTAGCTTAAAATAAAAATACATTTCAGCTATTAAGATTCGTGTTATCAATTAAAATATAATGCAGAACACATACTTTAGAACTATATAATCTTTAAATTTCAATTAGTGGTAAAAATCTTTAATCAGTCTTTTTTATTATTATTATTATTATAACCTTTAATCAAATGCTAAGGACATGTTACTGTACCTTTGTTTTTGCTGATAAAGGTGTGTTTGGATAAGGAGTGTTATGAAGGGTAGGTGTGTCTTCATGTGGGCAGAGATCAAGACAAACCAGTTTCAGGCAATGATGGTTGAGTCAGGGAATGAGCAGAACTTCAACTGTCTGACCCGAAGACCCGGTAACAGAACCAGCCCAGCAGCATGCTCACAAAAACCCAACCCGCTGATCAGAAACATAAGAGGAGAAAAAAAGGGGGAAGACAAAAATGTGAATGATTTACAAGAAAAAAGGGATTTAAACAAATTCAGTGAGCTCAGGTACAACCATCAGCCTGCAGTGACATCTAGTGTCTAATGTGTGTTCTTGTTTTGTCAGGTGAAAGTCCAAAATGAGCCGGTACTCATCAGGTAAGCACACAAATAACTGAAAAAATATATACAGTAAATATTTTTTGATTTTCAAATTGAGCTTTCTTAACCTCCTGACTTTCTGTATTTAGTGAATTTATTTAACTTGTTTGATCAAACAGATCAAGTCAAAATAAAATATAAAAATCAAGTCAAACATTCAAAAAGATTCCAGTGAATAAAATAAAAACACAGAGGCAAAGTCATACAAATAACGTATACATAAACGACAAAACCATAAAATCAAAAGGGTCTAAACCACAGGTGTCAAACTTCAGACCCTCTTGTAAGAGAGTCAAAAATGTATTAATGTATTTAAAATAAATATATGCAGCTTTAAAGCTAGCAATAACAATAAACTACATCTTCCATATTTGATGCACGTCTATTATTTTACCCACAAAATTTTACCCACAAAATGACGCCATTGTGCATGTAGTATTTATGATGTGTTAAAAGGCTGTTTCTATGCTGGACATACCACATAGAGCTCTGTTATTTCTTGTTAGCAGTGCTCAGCCGTAACAATGAGACGAGGAATGTGGCGTCTTGTGCTTAGTTGAAATTAAACAGGAAACGTTGAAGTTAATTAACCCTTTGAGGGCCACCATAATGCTCACGTGGCCCTCGATGAAAAGTAGTTTGACACACTTGGTTTAAACGGTTTGAACTTTAACTTTTAGTCTCCCCTTGTTTGTCTGCTTTGGTTTTGCAGGCAAGACAAATCTTCTGCAAGACAACAGCTGGATCAAGAAACCAGCCGATGAGGATGATGCTGTCGAGTGAGTGACACTAATGCCTCTCTCTCTCTCGCTCTCTCTCGCTCTCTCTCTCACACACATGCTATGTTTCTTTATCCTTGTGGGGACTTTCCATTGACTTTCATTCATTTACTGGTCATTTCTATAGCCTAACCCTGACACCTTATTCTAAAGTTAACCACTCCAATACATACCTGACCCTAAATCCAGCATAAGCTTATATATAAATTTATATATGTATAAATGTATTCATTTCATTAAAAAACTAAATAACTATATACAATAGAAAACAAAAAAAATACACAAATCAAAAAATCATAATGAAATGAAAGGTAGCAGAAGAAGAATAAATCTTATGTCTGCACCTTTTATCCCCAGAATATAATCACACAAAAAATAATTTACAAAAAACAATACTAAATAAAAACATCAACTCAAACAACAATTCATATAGATTCACATTATACTTTTCCATATACCTTTTTATCTTTCACTTAAATATGTACATAGATCTGGCATTTTTAACATCATCCTCCAGACATTACACAATCCTACACCCTGGATTAAAGTGCACCTTTCTTTCAAACTAGTACAAAACCAAGGCTTCACAAACATTTCCATCCCCTTAAGATAATAATAACTTTTTCTTTTAACAAAATTTGCTTGAATGTTGGAAGGTAACATGTTTTTGTGAGCCTTATACATAAACAGTAAATTATTATAATCAACCAAATCATAGAATTTCAAAATTTTCAGTTGGCAAAATAATGTATTTGATGACGGCTGTAATCTTTTCTAGTGATAATTCTTACGGCTCTTTTCTGTGAAACAAAAATTGGATTTGTGATTGTTTTGCAAGCTTTACCCCAGACAATATATTAAGTGTGGAACAATTATTGCATTAGACACCATAAACAGAACTTTATCATTGAATAACTCCCTTACTTTATACAGTACTTTAATAGATTTAGATATTTTTGTTCTTAAATAATTTATATAAGCTCTGCATGTCAGCTTTTCATCAATGATGACACCCAGAACCTTCACTTCACTGACTCTACTAATATCAACACCTTCAACTTCAAATGAAACATCGACATTTGTCTTTCTGTTACTAAATATAATGTAATTTGTTTTATCCTAATTTAATGACTTAATTCAAAAAACTTAATTCACACCTTGGTCCTAAACCTAACCCATAAAATCATCCAGCTCCCAGATACCCGAAATTAGTCTCCGCACCCACAATGCACATTCGGTCCCAACGAGGCTGCCTTTTCTGGAAATTGGTTCCCACAATGTAGCAAAAACAAGTCCACACACACACATGCATGCACAGTCTCGTACAGCTATCTTTATGGGGGCATTCAATTGACTTCAATTTAATTCAAGATCTTTATTCATTGTTTTCATTTAAAAACAAAACAAAAGCTACACAACAAATAATACAAATCACACATAAAATGAAAGGCAGCAGAAAGAAGAAAAAAATCTTCAGTACTTAAAAACTTTCATTAATTTCTACAGCCTAACCCTGCCCCTTTACTCTAAACCTAAACCCCGACCCAACAACAGCATCGCCCTCCATGGGAACTATAGGCTTAGGTTAGCATAACCAGTTGGTCCCCACAAGTAGGTGGGTAAACATTGTCTCCACATAGTAGGGAATACCCTCCCAAACACACACACACACAATGACTGAACAGACAGGTGCAGCTTGTACTCAGCACACCTTGTTACATTCCTTTTCACATGTCACGCTGACTCATCGCTGCCTGAATGAACAGATCCTTGTCCTTTTTTCTTCTCTCCCAGCCAAGACCCCAACTTTGGCCGGAGTGTTTTGGGTCGAACCAAAGCTGATGAGACTTCTGTGAGGTAAAAAGAACAATAAACAAACCAGAAAAGCATTAAAAGATATTTAAGAAATAGACCTTTTTGTGCATTTCATGCTTCTTTGTTTTTCTCACACAGCTCTTCAGAAGCAGAGCCAGTCAAAACCAGCACCACTCCAACCAAATCCTCATCCGTTCTGTCTCTTTCCAAAAGGTAAAACTCTTATTTACTGGTGTATTTCTGAGATTCATATTAAATAAAATATATGTAAATTAACTAAAGCCATAACTTCTGACTGTCTGTCACTGCAGGTTTGCAGGAGGTCTGGATGATACAAACAGGTTTGATCATTTAATTTATTATTCTGCTGAAGAGCTTTAATGTTTCTGTGTATGTCTGTTAGCACAATATCTCTTGAAACACTTGGTTATTTTAAATGAAACTTAAAGAAAGGACTCTCAGCAGGCACATCTCAATGTGATTCACTTTCAGAGTCAATTCCCTTCAAGATGGCCACCACAGCCAGCTCACCGTACAAAACATATAAAAGAATATAATTGTGTCAATTGAACAGATATTGTACTATAATTTGGTGCGGTTGTAGCTAAGAGTCATTCACAACACATACTCCAAATATGACTCATTGTGGAAGATATTTGCTTTAAGCATTAGCATTAATTGTTGGGGGTGGACCCAGTCTGTCTGTTAGTAAAATATCCCAGGAACCAGAGGAAGGATTTTAATGAAACTTTCAAAAATGTATCATCTTATTTAAAATTATAACTGATTAACATCTGGAGCCAATGCAACTAAAGATGACATGTTTAAGCTGTTTTTCTCTTCTTCTGGCAGTTCTGTTTCTCAGACCAAGCCTTCAACCACCTACCAGAAAAAGTATGTATTTTTTAAACACCAATAGCTTTATTGTATACAAGTTTTGTTTTTTGCTTTGTTAAGAAAGTGATCAGAACAATCTGCTTGTTTGTTCTTATAGATACTCAACTGTGAAGACGGACACGCCCAGCTCGTAAGTGCAGCTCCATTAAAACATAATATGAAATAATTAACTGGAAAACAAAAGATTTGATTTGCAGTTATGCTGTTTTAATGCTTCTACAGGGTCACGACTACAGTGAAAGACCAGCCAAAGACGAGGTATGCAACCAAAAATGTGCAGCAAACTAAAAAAAATAATGAGGAAATCTTTTAAATCCCTTTTTCTGTTTTGTTTTTTGTGTTTTTTAGCTCTACAACCACTTCTGTGACCAAGAATGGATTTACAACTGAGACCACCACCACCACCAGCAGCAGCCAGATTATCAAGTACAGATCAGTTTACACACTTCATTATCCAATCTGAGTTTACATCACATCAACAAAACCTTGTTTTTACTTTTGTTTTTAAAAGATCTCCTGAGAATAAAACTTCCACTGCATTCACCGATCGTGTCAAATCTTCAAGCAAAGAGTAAGATTCTATAATTGTACTTAAACGATACAGATGAATAATAATTGTCATTTTATTTTATGTTTTAAGCTGATTTATAATTATTGGTTAAAGAACTCCTTATAACATTAACTTCACCTCAACAAAGAGCTGTTTAACATCTGTTTATGTGCTGTACCCCCTCAGTTATCTCTTCAGGGTCTTAAACCAGGAAGACTGATTTTAGTGTGAAACATTCATTTCTGTATTATAATCAATCTATTTATAAATTTTTTTATTAAAGAACTTGAAGTTGGTCCATAAAAATTACATTTTGTCTTTACAGTATAGTGGGTTTTATTACAAATCTGAGCGAGCGATCAACAAATAAAATATCTGCACCTATAAGTTATATACTTTCCTCACTATCTTTTCTCTTTTTACACCCAGTGCCCAGTACTCAGCATACTCACCTACCAGAACAACAAAAGTGACTGAGAAAACTGTCCCCTCCACCAAAGAGTAAGATGTCTTCTTTTTTTATTCTTCTTTCAGCTGTTCTCTCCATCCATATGTCTCCTCTTAGGTCTTACTTTTTGTCTTTTTCCTGGCAGCAGCATATCTAAAATCCTTTTACAGATATAGAATTTTAGATTGGATTAGATTGAACTTTATTGTCATTAAACATGTACAAGTACAAGGCAACAAAATGCATTTTGGCACCTAAACACAACGCAGAAGATATGGAATTGCATTGCTGAGCTATGAACACGATATACAGGTAAGGATAGGTAATAAATGAATGTGATCTATACAAGATACACAGATTAGTGTGTTACAGACCTGTATACAGATTGAAGTGTATAGTTTATAGACATAATATACAGTGGTATGTACAATCTGAAAACTGTAGTAAAATCTTAAATCAAGAGGAGTTGGTGACCAGGCTGGAGGTGGTGGTCCAGGACAGGTTCTCTAAGATGAGGAGAAGTCACAGAGAATTTGAAGCTGGAGACACGTTCAACAGCTGTATTATTGATATGGATAGGGTCGTGCATGCTTCCTTACATCCTCAAGTCTACAATGAGCTCTTTGGTTTATCTGGTTTTGTTGTCAGTGCACCAAACAACCAAGTGCTTTAGCTCCTCTCTGCAGGCTCTCATGGTTGTTGCTGATGAGATCAATCATCGTGGTGTCGTCAGCAGATTTTATGATGGAATTGAATCCATGCAGAGGCTTGCAGTCCTAACCACTGTCCCTCCTCTGGATGTGTCCCAGCCGTCTCAGTCTGGCCTCTCTAGCTTTATCTCTCAGTTGTTCAGCCTGTGCTGCACCTGTAAACCACAGTGGATTTGATTGTTTAACTTGTGTTTCTGTGCAGCGCGGAGGACAAACTTTTTGACACTCTCACCCAGTCACCTTCCAAGGATGATTTCTCAACTACAAACAGGTAACATTTAATTTTCTTTTAAAGTCACTATTAAGATTGTAAAACTAAGCATAAACTCATCATGTATGCCATGCTTTCTTTTTTGCAGAAAAACGACTGTCACCACAACTGAGACTGTGAAGGTGAAAAGTAGCTCCGATGCTGAGTAAGTTCCACAATATCTGCTGTTTGCTCTGAGTCTGACCTCTGAACTGCTGTAGCTCCAAAAACAAACCCTATTACACGTCAGTGATAACATACAAAAGTGTTTCTGCATCATATAGATATAGTTGCTTGTGTTAGTGCTTATATAATATTTGTTTTGTCTCATTTTATTTTTTTATTTTTTGGTAGAATAAGTCAATTCAATGCCCAGATGGTCTGTAGGTGTGTGACGGGATGTGTGAGCGTTCAGTCAGCCTGCTGTCTTATTCAGTGGGTTTCTTTGCTGCACAGTATCACAGCCAGGACAACAATCATACAAATTCAATTTTATTTTTTGGTAGAGGGTGATAAGGGCTTTGCCTATGTCTGTAAATGTGTTTGTGTGTGTCTGTCTGTTAGTAAAATATATGAACCACTGAGCAGATTTTAATAAATCTTTCATAAAGTAATTATACACTCTAAAAATGACATGTTGGATTAACTTAACCATGTTATGTCAACTGGTTCCACTTAACTGAGTTGAGTAAATTCAAAGCAACATACTCATGTTCTTTGGATAAAAAACTGGTATATTGCTTTGAATTTACTCAACTCAGTTAAGTGGAACCAGTTGACATAACATAGTTCAGTAAATCCAACATTTCACTTTTTAGAGTGTAGTAGCTGAGAGTTGTTCACAACACGTACTTTTAGTGTGAAATCTCACAAAATTATACATGAAATCTGCTCATCCATCTATCTATGAATATCTGAAAATATTTAGGAATAAATTCTGAATATGTAGCAGTGATTGAAAAAAGGTTTTTGTTAATGCTTCACGACTAAAACGGTTTGATTTTATATTAGCTGTTGGTTTTGTAATAAATATGCAGATATTTGATGATGTCGTGATCCCCCCCCCACCCCCCCCACCCCACTGTGGTACATTTTACATTTATTATCAGTACAAAAGTGTGCAAGTATTACTTGTAGCTGAGAACAAACACTTTTCAGCTTTTACTACATCCTGTTTTTTTTGTGATTTTTGGTCATCGAACTGATAGACAAAATGTTTTTCCCTCGTAGTGCTGAGAACAAACTGTACGACTCACTCATTCCCAGGTCTATCAGAAATGATGTCCCAGACGGGTAAAGACCACCTATAAAAATGATATCTTTACCATGTTTTTCACACATAATAACCCGTTATTAAAAACTCTAAACACACGTGTTTTATGTCTTTTTCTTTTTGCAGCAAATCAAAACTCACCTCAACTGAAACTGTGACGATCAAAAGTAGCTTTAATGATGAGTAAGTTTCATCTCATCAGATCACGCTGCATATATTTAAACAGTATTTAGATAAAAGACTACAATTGTTAAACTATTTTTTGTACCCACTTGTAAATCTATGAGTGGTTATACTGGCAATAGAATAAAATCTACAAACCTTTTTGTTTTTCCTGACAGTGCTGATGACGATTACACTCACAGCTCCTTCAAAGAGTCTTCCTCAAACATGTAATAATCCTTTATTTCATTTATTATAGCTTTAATAAACACTTAATAAACATTTACCAGATAGTTTAAACTTATAATTTTGTAAATTTAAAAATACTACATAAGAGATAATATTTGACAATTTAATGCAGCATTTAAAAAATCAACATAAAAATGTATTAATGTTCTTCTAACTGCATGATATTGTGTTATAATTCATATTAAGATTTTATATATATTTCTCTATAAATACCATAATGCATTGATTTATCACTGCTTATTTTGAAATGAATACTCTCCTTTTCTCCACAGCAAAACATCTGTGACCAGTACTGAGACTTGGACAGTGAAAAGCTCCTCTAACATGTAAGTTCATCCAGACTCTGCCTACACAGTACCTCAGAAAAAAATATAATTTTAACAAATGATTTTATCTTTTTTTAATTATATTTTAGAGACTCTAAAACAACAAAGACTTCCTTTGTGTAAGAGAAAACTCCAGCAATTTTCATTTCATTCCTTTTCATCAAAATAGTTGAAGTGCAGCTTTGATGATCGCACATTTGAAATATTATTTTTGTTTTATAGGGCTGAGGATCAACTGTACGACTCCCTGCTGCCTAAAGCCATCACATCTTCTCCCATCAGGTGAGCTTTCTAAATAATTAAGAACGCATTTAAAAAAAAGGAAATTAGTTCCTTTTTAGTAATATATTGTCTCTCTTACACAAGCAGCACAAAGAAAGACATCGTCATCGTGGAAAACAGCAAAAGGTGAGAGATTTTAAATGTCTTCATCACTCCTTTCTATATTTTTATGCTCAAATGTTAACATTGTATTTTGTTGTTTAGAAGCGAAAGCCCGACTTTGTCAACTCCAACCTCATTACGCACCAGCAGGTAAAAACAAAAAGAAAAACCCTTTAAAGTGGTTCAGAATAAGATGTGAACAAGTCTTCCTCTGGTTTCAGTTTATTGCTCTCAAGTTAGGTTTGGCCTCTAATGAGCGTGTTGGTGTAACTAACACACACAGGCCCCGTTCAGCTCCTAATAGCTCCGTGAAGGACCTAGTGGATATATTTTCCAAGTATGTAAATAGAAAAACTCATCTTATTGGTGATTTCAGAATTGATCGTGTTTCAAACAAATCTGAGGTAATCACGTAAACTTTGAAGTCTGACTGTACAAATCTCATAATTTCATGATTTATTCCCATTTGATGAGATAAAAAAATCAAAGATCTGGTTTATTTGATCTTGAAATAAAGGATCAGTCACTTAAAAACTTATAATTACAGATAAATTGCTAATAATCATTCATTTATTTTAATTACAACTTTCTTGTCAATCATAAACACGCATGTTTAAACCATTCAGTGTCAAGGAAAATGTTTTGAAGTGTGGTTCTGTGAAAAATGACATCATTTAGAGGAAAGTTTGTTTCTGATGATCTAACAGCTAGTTGGAGTTGGCCCGAGATCAAAGAGGATCACTGCTGTCTTATATCCAACCACAAAAATATGAACCTTTAAAAAAATAACATTTTACATTACTAGATAAAAGCCTCATAACAATTTGGACTAGCACTTTTCAAGTAAATTTTACTGCTGTATTATCAGGTACAATGTACTTGTCAGTATAAAGTAAATACTTACCACAGTAACAAATTTACTAAGTAATTATTACTCAATTCATTTCAAATTATGTCATATTTATGTAAATAAATTAAGTAAATATAATGAAAATTGTTTTTTGTTTTTTTATTTGGATTTTATCTAGTTACAAGTTATTTTTTTTAGTGTGTGGTTATTTGCAAGTACAAATTGCAGCAGCAGCTACCTGTAGCACCTTCCATTCAGCCTGAGAACTCCCTGCAGGAATATTGTAATATATTGTTTCTGAAATTTTTGAAACTGAAATAACTTTACCAAGCAATTTAGGTGAATGGATTTTTTTAAACTTTCTGCACCTGTGTATTTTTACAACTTAATTCGTTTTGGTTTTTTTTTTAAGAAAATTAACCTTTTGTTTTGGGCTTTTGAGAGAAAATAAACATCTTAAAAACTGGTTTGAGAAAATAATTATCTAGTCTCTTTCATTGATTTAGAGCTCTGTGATTTATGCAATCAGTACACCCGAGTGAAAGTTTCAGAACCATATTTCTAAAACAATAAAGTGAAGTAAACTCAATCACTACAATTAATGTAGTAATTTTCCTCTTTAACGCTCAGTTACAGCTCATACACTGATGATACTCCATCCACTCGCACCAGCTCCTACAGGTAACACCTTCAGCTAATATTTATTGTCAGGAACTGTAGTTGTGTGGTTTTTCTGTTGTCTCAAATTATTTCTGCATTTGTTCACTCAGCAACAACTACAGTAAGACCTACTCGTACTCACGACCAGACACCAGGTAAGAAGCTGAGCAACACAGGACCTGATATATAATAACACAATAAATAAGACCAAAAAATACATTTGACTTACACTCTGTGGTTGTCTTCTTGTAGTTATGAGTACACCAGCATCACCAGTCCATCTGTCTTCACCTCACCATCATACAAGAGCAGCAGGTATGAAACGGTCGTCAGCATTTTATGGTTTCAAACTGATTCTCATCCCTTTTGCATAAAAAGTAAAACAACTCTGTCACTCTCACAGCTGGACAGATGATACTCAGACAAGTTTGAGCTACTCTAAATCTTCCAGCGTGTATACAACTCCTGAAAGGTAAGAAAAGAACAAGTGAGATAAACATCAACATGCTCACAGTGACATTGCTAACATGTTGATGGAAATCCGTCCTCGTCTTTTCACACATCAACTTAGGTTAGCATGTTGGCATTGAAAAAAGAGAGTGAACACACACACAAACACACAACTGTAAACTGAAACTGTGACATGATGATAAGAGTGAAGCAGCCCTCAAATCACGTGTGATCCACATAACCTTCCTTTATCTGAGGGACTTTGGTGTCTTAAATAGCTTGTGGTAATTTATCAAGGAAGTGAAACAAGTGAAATGTTTCACCTGAAGTTGAAAGCAGAAATCTAAGGTTTTCCAAAGGGGTTGCTACAGAGTCTGTCCAGTGACATTGGATAAAATAAAAAACTAATGTTGGCCACAAGATAATTATTGTAATTTCCATGCAGAGACTGTTGGTTGTTTACAAAGACAAGTTTGAACTAATTTTATTTTAATATGGGAATGAATGACATACTTTCATCACTTGCTCTGAATTATGTCACATTCAGGAACACAGTAAAAACTCTGTTTCCTGTCATTTATGCAGGGCAATATGTCATTTTGTAAATACTAGTAAACTACTATGTAAAATTAACCATTTAGACTGAATCATGGAGGTATATTCATTAGATTAAACATACACCCAATTAATAATTATAATAAAATTACTAATAGTATTAAAAAAAATAATAATAATAATAATAAGTGTGGGATACCTTTGAACAGGCAAAAACAAACATGGCATATTCCTACATAATCTCACTCCAACAATGTCTGTATCTCTCACAAAGACACAACTCAAAATTACCTAGTGTCCACGCATTAACTAAGTTAATTACGCGTGGCCATGAGTTATTATCTTGTGACCATGCATTCATATTTTTCATCAAATGTCACCAGACAGGCTCCGTAGGTTCCTCCTCTGGCGACTATGATTATCTCTTAGTTGCATGTCTCCGTTCTTCAAGCTACTGCTCCACAACCAACTATGGTTTTATAAAATATATCTTTACATTGTTGATATTTGTCTATTAAACACAAGATAAATTCTTGTTATCCAGAACAGTGCTTGAGAAAGACCTGTGCACTGTCTGCCGTAAGCCCTTCACTGAAGACGCCAAGATGATCCTGGACGACATAAAAATCAACTGCCACGCGACCTGCTTTAAAGTAAGCTTTTTGGGTTAGAAGGCATGACTTTCCTTTAATCAGGCTGTAACAACTAACTAAACCTAACATAAAAAGTAAGAAAATTTGTTTTTGGTAAATAACTTCTTCATTGGAGCAATACTTCTTGGCAATAAATCTTACTTTGGTTACCAGAGGCTCAAAACAAGCATCAACAACAACAAAATAAGTCGTTTGAGAAGATTTGGCACATTTTTTATGTGTGCAACCTACATACTCAGCTCTACTGCTCATCCCACAAATGCATATTCCTTACAAATGTTGCACCATTTAAAAGGGAATGACCAGGCTTTCCCACAGTATAAAACATATTACCAAGAAGCATTGTTACAAACAAAGAAATAATCACACATTTCTTTACTTTTTGTGCTAAGTTTATTTTAGTAATATCTAACTCATAGTTTACTTGAATATAATATGTTTGCAAAACCCCACTTTAATGTTTCTGAAATGGATCAAAGCAGCTTAGAAATGCTTACATAAATGTATTAGTGACATTCAGCCAGTAGCAGTCATTAGCTGTGTGTTCAGCATGTATACATCCTTCATTTGAACATCTGTTTGTGTTTTGGCAGTGTCACGTCTGCAACGGCTCTCTGAGTAACATGAAAGCCGGGGACAGCATTTGGATCTATAAACGCATGGTGCACTGTGAGAACTGCTTCGAGGACACCAGAGGTAAAAGTTCTGATCCATCCGTGGAGATTACGCTCAAACGACTCTTAAAAGCGTTTGCTATTATTACAGAAATCCTAATGACACTGATGTTATCTCATTTTCTTTCCCCCAGTGAAATGGCGTCGCTGAGTCCTTCCTTGAAGATTATTCAGCTTGTTGCATCACAATGTTACTGGGTGACGTGGGGCCTTATGCTGGCATTTTACTAAACGGAGACGTCTTTTAGTAATGGCTTTGACAAATCACAGTTATATGATCTTTAAACATGTTGTGATGTTGCTGTCTCTGTATCTACCTCTTTATAGTTTTCTTTTCTGGGGATTCTTGTGGAAAACATAAAAAGAACTCATTACACCACTTAGGGCCGGGGGCTTTTTCCTTTGTGCAATAGAAACAAAGACAAATATCTTCATCTAAAATTTACAAATGATTGAAAATGTCCCTTTTTTTAAGTTCACTTCTAAATTACTGTGAGACACCCCCCCCCCCTCAAAAAACAAAACAAAACAAAAAAAACAGGATGAAACAGAATCTCAAAATGTAATGAATTTTATAGAATTTGTTGATGAATACGATATAAGATTATATTTAATATCGTAACAAAATGGAGTTTATTTGAATGTGAGTTTTTTGGATTCATCACAAGAATCGCAATTGCCTATTACATGCTGGGGTGGTTTGTTTGTTTGTTTGTTTATTTGTTTGCATCATTTGTTCACAGGTTTGTGGCTCTTTACTAAAGTCTAACATACAGTACGTCAACAACAATGTATGCTTAATGCATTTGCAACCAAGATATACCAAATCATGTGTAGTTTTGAAATGCGCCTTTAATTATTAAACAATAAATGTTTTGTCAACATCATGGGAATCTTTGAATTTCATTTACATTTAGTTTACCTGTACCCAGAGTTATACATTTTGTCAGATAGCATAATTTGTGTAGTTTTCAACAAGTTTTTAAAGTATGTTGTGTTTATTATGATCGGCAGTAAGTACCAAGGATTTAAATCTCAGCAGTTCTCATGAAGCCAATAACAGCCAGTTATGCACTAGTGTACATCTAATCTGGATAAATCTAATCTGGTAGGAAGACAAAGAGAAAATGATGTGCGTGACAAAAGAAGGCTTGTTGCAGGCAGGTCAATTAGTTACAAACTTCTGTTTAATTTACATTGAACAAAAATATGAATGCAGCATTTTTGATTTTGCTCCCATTTTTCTTGAGCTGAATTCAAGATGGATGGAATTCAAAGATCTACGTTTTCTATGTACAAAATAGACCTTCTTCCTTCAGAAATTTGTGTAAATTTGTATTAGGGGGCACTTCTCCTTTGCAGAGATATTCCAGCCACGTCAAGCGTGAAAAAAATGCATGTGTCTTTTTATATAATGGATGTAAACTTCTGGTTTCAAATGCATACACAAACAAAAACAAATAATTGTGGCCCTTTCAATCAGTCAAGCTGCCCATTCCTGATATATGTGGGGGGGGGGGGGGGGGTTAAGAAAATGTACATTAAACATCTTTATATAAAGTGTTTTCCATTCACCTAATGAAACAACAAGAAAATAAAAAGGAAAGGAAAAAATACCAGAAAAAGATTTCAGAAATAATTGCCAGCCGGTTAAAATAAAAGAAGAAGCAACCACACCATACTATTAGATGTTTTTCATACAGTGTGACCATGCTGATATTGTTTTAACAGGCTTTCTATTCATACAGGGTTTCAAATTCTTAATAAAAGACAAATATATAAATATGTATAATTTTGTCACCAGAAATGCCATTTATTTATAGGCTATATCGAACTGTGTATTAATAATGAATAAGTTGAATATATAAACTAAGTTTCCTTTTTGGAGTTAAATGTATGCTGTGATGCTGGAAGAATTACTTCCTGGGAAGTGGTGTGATGGGAATTAAACTCAGAGCTGCTGACCAATCAGAAGGCGGCTGTGCAGTCATCCCAGCAGCAGCATCACTGAGTGGTGTGTGTGTTGTGGCTTTAACGGGGAATCTGGACAGTCTGTCTGTCTGAAAAGGACCCTCTGCAGGCAGGCAGGCCGCGCTTCACAGCTCCTGCTCCTCTTCTTCTTACCTAATGGAAGCAGAGGTGTTGAACCCCGCGATGATGGCGGACGTCAGCTGCAGCAGTAAAATCACCAACGCGGAGCTGGAGGTGTTAAAGCTTCAAGAACTGGTGCGAAAGCTGGAGAGACAGAATGAACAATTGCGGAGCCGAGCCGGCGCTGGGAACAATTGCTCCGCCGGCCCTCGTCACCTCCAGAGCCCTCTGTCGTGTCTGCACGGCGCCACGGCGCGTCTGGGGGACAATTTCTCCCTCAAATATGACATTTCCAGTCCCGCGCCGTCCCTGCTGTGTGCGTCCGAGAGCCGGGGGTCGGCCGAGGAGCCGTTCGCCTATTTTCAGCCGAGCTCCGCGTCTCCTGACGCCGCCGAGGAGGGGGACGGAGGAGCCGCCACTGTTCTGGACGAGGTGGATGTTTTGGACCTGGACACGGTGCTCTTAGTTGGAGAGGCTGAGAGCTGGTGGGCACTTGTTTGTCTTTAGTCATTTATAACGAAAAATAAATCATTGTTTTGTGCTTTAGTATAGGCCAAAAGACAGAGAGCTTTAGTTTGTGTGACGTGAAGCTTTATATGAGCTGAACTCACACGCAAATCACTCCCTATTCTCCCCCAGTTTACAACTGCAAAATATAAACAAAGGAATGCATAGGCTATCACCCTTAGCCTTTCATGCTAAAGTTTTATGAGATCACATAAGGTTGAAAAACAATCAAATCTTGCAACATATGATTCAAAATTAATCCTGATATTTCCTGTTCAAACTGTTGACAGTTAATGACTCTCAGCTACAAACAGGACAAATCTTAATGCAGTATCTGTATAAGTTTTGTGTTGGTGAAGTTTGATTAGCAGCCATTTTAAATAGTTTACAAGTTAATCAGTGTTAAAAGTACCTGTGTGATTCACTTTCTGAGGTTGTTGTGTCATGAGATATTTTGCTAACAGACAAACATGGCTGACTCAAGCCTACGTTTTAAACAAAGATGTTTTGCAAAGCACAGTGTATATGTTCTGAATTAGTCTCACACTGAGTTTTAGGAAAGTAGTCGTGAAATTGATTAAGTTAGAACCAGTTTTGTGTTTGAGGAGGTTGATCAGCTGCGGTGACCATTTTGATTTGAGTTGACTCCAAATGTTAATCTGTTGTAGATGTGCATAAATTAAATTATTTTCCAGAGTTTCATTAAAATCAATCAAGTGGTTAATGAGATATTTTGCTAACAGACAGGCAAGCGCAGAGAGCAGAGCAACTATTATCGCCTGTCTCTCATGGCTGCAGTCAGTAACAAACACGTAACTTAAAATGATGCTGGTTGTGCAAAGAGACATACTTTTTTGAGGACAGCTATATTCATATTTTGGACAGAGAAGATGGATGGTTTGAAGACCCCAGTGACCCTCAGGAGGGAGGGTAGGGAGAGTGATATGCTTGTGAGAGCTCCTAACCTTTTAGTTTGAATTCAGAAAGCTCCTCACATTAGAAGCATTTGGCTTTTTTAGAAAAAAACAGCTCTTAGACTGTGAGATGCTAGCCTGTCAAGCAGCTACTCTTTGATTATTGTATTATTTTAATTATTTATTGAGCTTACAGCCTCCTGATATGAGAAAATGCTCCTGTATGCTGTTTGCATGCAGCATAGGTAGGTGTTCAGAATAAGTCTGTGGGATGAATTTAGAAACAGCCCCCCTTCAGTGTGTGATCAAACAGCTTCACTGTGCGCGTGCTGTTCAGCCCCGGGCTGAACTACTTTGAGGCACAGTGGCTGCTGACTTGAGTTGCTCACACACCGACGAGTTTGACTACTGAAGCATTACACCAGCTTTATGTGATGATGTGGAAAATGTAGCTCACAGCTGAGGGCTGCACTGATGGGATCCAGCATTTATCTCCTGCATCCAGTACACGCTGGCCTCCATTTAACATGACAAGTTCACCTTAAAGTCAGTGGAACACTGGCCTAGTTGTTGAGTTAAGGGTCAGCTCTGCCTGCTTTGTGTTTATCCACTTGAATTGTCAGGAATAAACATTTCAGGACTCAGATAGTCCATTTCTAATTCTAACACAGCCTGCAGTAATACTTTATTGAATAGATATGGTCCTTGAGAGTCAGCCAGACAACAGAAAACTGAGGTCCACTTGCAATAGGTTTGTGTGTTAGCAAAATATCTCAGACAGTAATCATTGGATTTATACCTGCAACTATTTAACTTTTGATTCAACCCAATTCAAAAAGCAACCTCAGCTATTGGACCTTAATAAACACAAAACATCTGTGTGGTAGTAGCTGAGACTTATGTGTTAACAGAGTGTGCCAGATTTTTGTGCATGGAAGAAAACAGGTGACACTTTTTAATTTGAACTTGTTTTTTTTTTGCTTGTTTTTGGACAGAACAAAAATGTGTTTTTAGTAAACTTCATCATTGTCTAGATGGAATTAATTTATAATCTTAAAAATATATATTTTGATAAACAGCCTAATGCTTCTAAATGATTTATTTTCTTGTATTTCTGGTGGGAATGTATGAGATGTATAAGGTTTTAGCAAACTATATTGTAATGTTAAAATTGTTGCTGCATTTTGTTGAAAGGTGTTTGGATTTCCCAAAAATCTCACAGGGTGATTTTAAGTGGTGTCACAGTTCCATAAGACACTGTTAAACTCTCCTGTTGAGGTCGTTACCTGTAATTTTTTGTGGTAATTTTTGCTCTAGAAATGAATAAATGCACCATTTTGAAACTTTTTACCTGGATGTGCAGATAAGATTGCAGAACATGACTTACTCTGACTTGTTCTTTTGTTTTTCCAGGCTTTATGTGTCTCCAAAAGCTAAGCTCAAGAGTGAGAGCATCATCAGCCCTTTCCAGTGGTGCAGGCAGGTCCTGGACCATCCTGGGCCTGAGGTGGAGCTGGCTAAGATGACCTTCTGTCACAGACTTGATCAAGGTTAGAGGGTTTGGAACAGCTGGCCCAGCATCTGCACCCACATCTGCAAATGTTGACTGCTGTGATGTTGAATGACTCAAAGGTTGATCATGTTAATTCAAATTTGGTTCTAGGTAAGATAAAATATAATAATTAAAGTAGCACTAGAGATGTTTTAAAAAGGGTTATAAATAATGAATATCTTACCTGCTGTAGATAGCTCTTTGAACAACGTGTTTAGAGGAATATTATTTAGTTTTTACCATAAGAACAGAGTTGGAAAATGTTGATATTTTTACGAAAACAAAAAAAAACATAAATTTGATTATTTTATGCCTGGAGACGTGATGAGCTGACTGATCATGGAGCTTGCATTTGTTCTGGCAGAATGCATCCCATCCTCATTTCAGTTCAAACACGTTTTCATCTTGTGTTCCTCACACTGGTCAGTCACAGCTGGTTATCTAATATAGGACAAGAAAAAAAAGCAGCCCAGGAGGATGCTGATGAAACACTTGACTTGTTGAAAATCTGCATCTGTTTTCAGAGAAAAAAGATCATCCATTTGTAGTTATAATCTCATCATCTGGGTTAAGGGATTATTGAAATTCCAGAAATTATATGATTTATGTATATGGATCAAGACCATAACTGGTACATTTCTGTGGCATTATGTGCTGCTGGACCCAGTTTTAGATCTGATGCTTTACAGTTTCGGCTCACATGCGTGGGGATACGGTTGCCATAGAAACACTGGTTACATTAAGTGGGTTGTTAAAGCTGATTTTCCCAGCTGCTCTTCACATGAAACAATATAAAAGCACATCCTTTTGCACCTGCAGCTATATGTTTTGGTTTTAAAATACCGTCCTGTGAAATGTTCTCATGCTGAAGTCGTGTTCACTGTGTTAAAGAAACTAACATCAGTAAGTGTTGGTGTTCGATTGTGTCCGTTTCAAGGTTCTTTAATTAATCAAAAGTTGGGTTCAGTGTAGGCTGGCTCGCCTCCTCCGGCTCCTGAATGCATCCTTGTGTGTGAGATCTAGCTGAAGCTGTTGCGTAACCTGTTGAATGTTTATTTAGCCAGTAGTAGTTGAACCTAATTGTCTGAGAAATGTCAAACGAGCATATTTCTGACTACCAGTCAGTGGAGGTAAACAACATGTTTACACATTGAACAAAACTTGAAGTTTCAAGGCTTAAAGGAATAATATAGATCTTTTAAAGCTGTATTTTTTGTGGAAGAAATATGAACAATTAGTATCTTACTTGTTGTGGATAGGTCTTGGATTTACATCAGTTTGGAAAAATGTTTTTTATTTCTGACCAGACTGATGAACTAATCTGAGCAGGACTAAGACCAAAGTGGATTGCTGACATCTTAAAACTGCTTTGATCTCCAAAATTTCTCAGCAGGTCATGCAAGTGCTACATCACACTCTTACATTGTCGTCAACTTTACATTAAAGAAGGTCTTCCAGTATGCACTGGAAGTGCTACAGCTAGTTGTTGCTGCCCCAGTTTGCAATGTAGAAATTCAAAAACTTTTTTTTAAAAGATTCCCACATAGCAAAATTGATCCGGCCCACATGTCCATACCTGAGCAAGTAACACTTGGTCTAAATATCTCAAAGAATGATGACCCTTCGGTGGCCCAGTTGGATGTTGCCAGAGGTGGTCCATGCATGGACCAGTACCAGCATATAACAACCAGTTTTGGCATTCCATCATACAAACAGTGCCATCATTGCCAGACCTGGTCCCCATCTGGCTGACAAAACATTTGCCAGCAGTGTCAGCTTGATACCAGGTCTGGCCCACACCTGTGTGGGTTAGATCTGTTTTAAGACACCAGCAATCCACTATGACCTTGTCCCGACTTGGACTAACCTTTAGCTTGTCAGTCTATTCAGGATTACACTATATTTCTCCAAACTGAGGATGTATAAAAAGCTATCTACAACAGGTAGGATATTTTTTGTTCGTAACCTTTCCACATGATCTGAACTATGGCTTTAAGGGTTTACCTAAAGCTTACTGAAATGTATTGATGAGTATTTGAGTTTAAATACAAGCCTGGCCAGAAAATAATCCAGTGTCAAGCTTTCCAAATCAGTGATTGGCCTGCAGACAAGTGGCTTATGCTGCTTCCAATATGAAACCCATTAGTTGTCATTCTGTTCAGCAAATTAATTACAACGTGAAATTTAAAGGAAAATAACAAAGAAATCAGTTTATAGATTCCCTTGTTGGAATAAGATGTGACCTACATGTACGATCCCTGTTTATAAAAAAATATGCTTTAGTCTTTTAAACCCTCTTCTACTGTATCTGCCTTTTCTGACCCAATCACTTCCATCAATACTGATCTGTAAGAGGCAGATTAACATTGTGTGGTCATGCTGTATGTGTGTGTTACATGTTGAAGGACTCAGTCTAACACGTGCCTCACTCTAATCTTGTTCCTGTAGCGAAACGGTGGCGAGGAGTCTCGTCTGTGCGTCCGTACAGCTGCATCGAGGGGCTCTCCACCCTCAGCTGTCCTGTCCTGCCTTACACTAAATCTGCTTCACTAACTGAGAGCCCAGGTACCACACACAGTTTAATCCTAACAAGAGTCACGCTAATGTACATCCTCAGGTCATTTGAAGCCATCAAAGTTTTTTAGTTTTATAAAAAAAATGCTGTGATTTGTTAAAAATGGATGGGGTAATAAATCCTAAATTTACATCCTGATGTTTCTTTAGACTCGCCAACATATCTAAGTCATTTTAATATTTTTAATATAACTTTGAAATTCATACTTTTATTGGATTAGAACTTGTGTCAGATCTTCTCCTTCCAACCTAAACTATATTAATCGCAAATTAGAAAAGATACAATTTTTTCTGATAAGTTAAAAGTATCTGTATCTGATGAGGAAGGCACATTTTTCTGCATACACATCTTGACATATTTCCAGTAGAGAGCTGGAAGTCTGCTTTTTTTTTTTTTTACTATTTTTGATGCAAGTTCTTATTGCTTGCATGAGGTCCAAATTAATCAGGACTTTGTGCCAAAAGATTCTGTTTCCTCTAAAACACTTGTGGGTCTTACTACTCAAACATAACCTAGATTCTTAAATATGCTGCAGCTTGGATTGTACAACAGATTACAGCAAACTACAGAGAAGAGATTACAGTGTCAGATCCTGAAGACAAGCAGGCTCAGATTTCATCCAACATGACTGTTCATCTGTATTTTAGTCAGAACAGGTGTAATGTTATCTCACTTTTTTCCCCCTTTCCCTCATTTGAAGCTGCGTTGGCGTCATCGGGTCAGCCTGTTGTCCAGCCGACTCCCCCTCTCAGGACTGGCTGCAGCCTCAGCGACAGAGCGCCCACCTTCCTGTCAAACGCTGCTCTTCTCAGTAAGACCTCACTGACATCACCGTTTGTCTGCTCTGTCCTCTGTAGTGAGTCTCCATCTGGGATTTATAGTCAGTGTATGTTTTGGTCGCTGGATTTTCCTTTTAGAAACGGGTATTAAAAAACAAGAAACAAGAGACTATTTTATTTTTTGTTTTAAAATACAGAAATTAAAAAACAAAGTATTTCCCATTCTTACTGTCAAAAAGGGATGGGTAAAATTTGAAAAAGGATTTGTTTTTTATTTTCTGTTTCCGATAACAAAAAAGAAAATTAGTTTAAAACAGAAATGAAAAAAGGCTTGTTTACTGTATCCTTAAAATAATCTGTTCCACCACCAGAAGGGACTCTCACAATATCAAAGTTATTCAATGAACGTCCCATTAAAAATAAAAAGCTTTATTATCGACTTCGCTATCGAGTATATTTGCCGAGTATTTACTTGGTATCAGATTGATATCAAAGTCGTAGTGTCGCCCACCCCTCGCTGAAAGGAACACTCTGGTGATGCGAACTGACAGAAAAAAGCACAGATTTTGTCAAAAGGTTGAGAAAAAACAAACCCTTCTGCTCACAGAACAACCGTACAACACACTAATGAAAATACATTTTTCTTCTTTATCTTTTTATTGAGAGAAATGGAGGTGAAATGGAGGCAATACATCAATAAAAGCGATTTATTTGGCAAAAAAAAAAAAACACACAAAGTACAGTAATCTGGCACCAAATGAGTCTTTTTTCGTTTCTGTTTCCAAGTAATTGTTATTTTGTTATCCGAAACAGAAAATGAAAAACAAATCATTTTTAAAATTTTACCCTTCTGTTTTTGACACTAAGTATGAGAAACTATGTATTTTCAGATTAATTTCTGTGTTAAACAAAAATCAAATAACCACTCATTTCTTAATTTTTAATACCCGTTTCTAAAAGGAAAATCCAACGACCAAAAGATACACTGACTATTTCTACATATAAACATCACATCTGTCAAGTGAAATGCCTCGTAAAATCCGTGTATGGTTTATTATTTGGTTTTTTGAAATAAAATTGCAAAAAAGAAAACAGACTTTTTTTCTGTTTAATTTAAAAATGTAAAATAACGTAATTAAAAAAAACATAGTGTTTGATTTTTGCTTTAGTTATTTAAATGTAAAATAACATATTTGGTTGTTGTTTTACGATAGCGATACCGGAAGTGACAGAAGTCTCTGAAGAGGAAGAGTTTATAGCAGCTGGAAGACTGCTTAAAAACAGAAACCAGTCCTAAATATATTGGCAATGGCTGCACTCCAGCTCTATTCTGTATAACTTGGAATATTAAAATAATTTTGTTTACGGTCAGATCGTCAGCTCTCCATGAGATGCATCGACTTCCTCTGACTAACATATCCGTGGTAAGAAGTGAAAAAGTGAGAAGTTCAGGAAATGGTTTCCAGTTCCCCCAGAAGATGCCAAATAGTGCACTAACAAAACATAAAGCTCATCTTTGCTTTAACCATTATTTTAAAAAAAATCCTTTCCAAGTGGCTGGGGAGAGGGAAGTCTGGGTTTCTCTGCTTAGGCTGCTGCCCCCGCGACCCGACCCCAGATAAGCTGAAGAAGATGGATAGAAAAATTCTTCATTTGCAACTGTCCTTTTTCTAATTAAATAAAAAAGAAAAAAAACACCCATTCATTTTTTGGAAATCATAATTTGAAATGGGAAAAAACAAAGATCAGACCATACATGGATTTTGTAAAACATGCCTGTCTCCTGCTTTTTTTTGTTTCTTTACAGACGTAGGTCGCCGCCATGCACCCATCACGCCGCAGTCGTCACTGGACAGTGAGGTGGGCGTGTCGGAGCTGGAGGATGACTCCATCTCTATGAGCTACAAACTGCAGGACATGACAGACGTGGAGGTCATGGCACGACTTCAGGAGGAGAGTGAGTCGACAGTGATAGTGTATTTTTATAGGACGTATACAGACAAAATGTGACTTTTAACCTTAACCTGTTAAGAGACACTTATATTTAAAAGACCACCTTCATTTCAGTCATTCTGATGTTACTATAAGAACAATATTGTCACATTTTTGTCTGATGAACATGTCATCTTCTAGAGGGTGATGCATTTCCAACAATGCTACTTTAAAGCATAAATCAGCATAAGTCTGGTTTTATCTGTGCAGTTACTGAATAATTAATCAGAGTTTTCTTTAAATGGAAGCGTATCATGTTCCTGTCAAATTTAGATTTATGTTTTCCCACAAAGAAAAACCAAACCCACTGACGCGCCCTCCTTCAGGTCTCCGACAGGACTACGCCTCTACCTCAGCCACAGCCGGCCGTCGCAGCTCCAGCTTCTCCCTGCACTCCTTCAGACGCAGCAGCGAGATGGACCTGGAAGAGGAGGAGGAGGACGACGAGGGGTACGACCAGCTCCCGCCCCCGCAGCCCCGACTGTTCCGCACCGGCTCCACGCAGCGCAGCAGCCTGCCCCACTCCCACACCTTCTCCAGCATCAGGGACTGCAGACGCAGCTCCCAGTTTTCACTCAGCGGACTCTCTCAGTTCTCCGGAGCCTCCGGCCTCATCGCAGAGAATCACTCAGCTTACAGGAGCAGTGTGGGTGAGTGTTCCATAAATCCTGTTATTTCCAAATAATGTTAGTTTATCTTTTGTTTCGATTACGTCTCTGTGTCACATATTGCCTCACTTTTACAAGCCCTGATAAGAGCTGTTGATATTGTTGCATAGACAAGCTGCAAAGAAGCATGCCCAACCTGATCCGAGCTCCCAGCATGCCCGGTGTTCCCAGTATTCCATGCCTGGTTTCCCCCGTCAACCCGCCCTCCCATGGCCCTTCCTCTTTGCCAACGATGCCCTCCCTCCGCAGCAGCCAAAGTTTTGACTCCTCCAGTGGGCTCGCTCGCCTGCAGTCCTCCAGTAAGATGCTCTAAACCAACCTCAAAGCTCATATTTCTCGGATTATTTTAGACATAGCATCTCCTTCTTGTGTTTGTGTTTCAGTCCCTCCCCCGGGTCAGCTCAGTCAGCGAGTCCAGAGCGTTGGAAACTTTCCCTCCACTCCCCGACACCAGCTGAAAGCCACGGCCTATGTGAGCCCCACTGTGCAGCAGGGTCCCACCTCCCTGTCCACCTCTACCAGTTTAAACTCCATCCCCAGCGGTGCGGCGTCTTTTCAGCCCCTCAAAGCCAGCAGCAGCAGCAGCTTGCTGCCACTTAGCCTTAAAGCCAGCACCAACCAGTCCGCTGCCCCCCGCAGCTCCCTGCCTCGCCCGGCCTCCCTGATCGGAACGAGCGGAGTTCCTCGTGCGAGTAAAATCATGCAACCCACACGCAGGTGAGGTTTAATAAACAGAAATATAAATCTATGGAAGAGAAACTAAAATAGCTCCAGGTTCAATTGATTCGACCACATTTTATCCAACACTGTTTTGTTTTAATGTTTAATTTTTACGGCACTCTAAAGCAATAAAGTATTTTATTTTTCAGATGGGAAATTTTACTGAGATGGGTCTGGAGGGGTAAATATCAATGGCAAACCGCTGCTCTGTTTTTGTGGATCTAAACCAATGCATTAAAAATGCTTATCATCCCCTTTGCTCACTAAATAAAACAGAGCAACCTGCCACAACTGTGCCCGCCCTGCTGGCTTCACTACATTCCACTGGGTGGCATTTTCTGTTCAGTGGGGGTAGTGACCCCTCTGCTAGAAGCTTGAAACAAAGATAACACAATTTCTTTAGCGTTTTTTTAGATACTACATGTGAAAAATATTGTTTTATACAATACTGAACTAAAAAAATGGATTATTTGTGACAGTTCTTGGTGTTTCTATATGTTGGGACAAAAGACGAGAGAATATTTTATAGCTCGTTTTTCCTTTGACAAAATTAAAACAGTTAACAATAGAGTGGTTTCTAATGTTTGGAAAAAACAATTAAGTTTCCTACTTTAAAATATTACAGCATAAAGTTAAAAATGAGATACATTTTTTGCAATATTTGATTTTTTGATTTAATTTAGAAACCTACATTTGCTTCAACTTAATGCATTGATGTATTCTGATGTATGTAGAGTAAACTTTTCCTTATAAATACTGTTATCAAATTAACATAGATTTTTGTAGAACCCTTTATTATAGTGAATTAGATTTTTTTTCTTCCTCAACAAACTGCCTTAAATTTATTTTTAAAAGTATTTTTTGTGGATTTCAGAGCAAGAGTCCCAGTATGGCTGAAAATAGGATTATAGCATTAATGCTAACAGGCTAACAACACTCCTAGCATAGTCTGATGGGTATGTTGCTGTCCTTTGATTAGTATCGTCGGCTACAAAATAAATAGCCTTTTCTGTCATTCTATGAAAATCAATAGAATAATTTCCATGTTATGTTTGGGCAAAGCTACAAAGAGCCACTGCAGAGGAACCAAAGACCCACTAGTGGCCCTAGAGCCACAAGTTGCAGACCTCTGATCTTGAGTAAAAGCATAACTGGGTGCAAAGAGACAACTGGGGTTCTAAAGAGGAAGTCACTTTTTTTAAACAAAACTTTATTGTAAGTCAGAACATCGGAACAAGAATATATATTAGATAAAACAACAATAATATATTTGAAGTCAACAAAATAAAAACCAATCAAGTCAAGATGAAATCAGGAAATCTAAAAAGTGAGCAAGGCTTTTTTTTTTGCTTTGCTTTCTAGGATTGCCTATACTGTGTAACCTTAATCATGAAGGTGGCAATTTGTTATGATTTTTAATAACAAATTCCCTTGAGGTTATTTTTATATTTTGCCAAACACTGTTTCCAGAATAATTGAAAGTTAGGTTATATTAGTCGTTCAGATTTGTGTGAAGTCGTGTGCAAACAGCAACTACAGAAAAAAGTACAAACTGAAAGGTTCAAACGCTTTCCTTAAACTCTCCATCTTTATTTGTGAAAAAGGCTTGTGTGAGCTGAAATATAGAAATTTGATGGTTTGATAAAAGTTAAAAAATAAATTAAAAAACTCATAAATACAGTTTTGCCTGTCTGAAGACAACTTTTGAACTCAAGTGAAAATAGTTTTGATGAAGCGTTCTTATCAAGTTTAATTTAACTTCAGATGTTCAGGAGAGTTTGTTTCCATCTGTCTGCAGCTTGCTGGCTCCTCCGAAGAGCCTGGCTGCTCTGAGCGCCCTGAGGGACGGCAGCTGGAAAGACGGCTGCTACTGAAGCCAAAAGAAGTGACGTCTGAGAGGTGCACACAGGGTAACGGTGCTCGGGACCCCCCGCTGATTTAAAGCTGCCAGGAGTGACTGTTAATGTGAATAAAGAAGCACTACTAAAGGACAAAACGGACCAGAACAGTTCTGATCCAGCAGGCTGGATCTATACTACCTGCTTAAACACAGGTTAACACATAATGACAATAACAGGCAATACTCTGACAAAAACAGTTGCAAAATGTGAAAAGGATCCTCTTTGGTGTAGTTTTTTTTTTCTTTCATGTTTTTTTGTTTTAGTCACAGATTTCATTTAACAGGAAGATTTTAAAAAAATTATCCCACCATTTTTTTTTACATCCTGTTTATGATTTCATATGAAAATTTTACAGTATTTTTATTTCTGTTGTCATACATGATGATAAACCTGAATTTAGAGTTAAGTTACTTCCTGTGCCTGTTACTGTAATTCATGCTGATGTTATTTTGTGTTTTTTGTTTTGTTTTATTTACCTTTTAGCACTTTGAGTCAAAATCACAGTTAATATGTTGAAATAATTTATCCGTTTTATCCCCAAGTCAAATAAAGTTTTCAGTTGTGTCAGTGTATGCAATTCAGCTTGAACAGATAGGTAAGATCTTTTAAACTGGGGTTCTGTGTAAAAGGTAAACAGTTAATAATTTACCTGTCATAGATAGCTGTTTGAACAAACTAAATTGGGGAAAACTGCTCATTTCTGGAAAGACTGATGAGCTAATAGCTAGTCTAAGCAAAGACAAGACCAAAATGGATTGCTGCCATCTAAAAACACCTTACATCTTAAAAAATGTATTATTATTTGTTTAAACAATATAATACAAAGAAGCCTGCATTACATCATTTTACATTCATGTTCCTTGAATGTTTTATAAATATTTAAATGCAAATAGCAACAACAGCTAGCAGTAGCACTTCTTGTGCAGTCTGAGGCACTGCTGGCTGGAATAGCAACTTTTTTGCTAAACATAACCATAATGGAAAAATGGCAGAAATGTTAAGGTTTAAAAAATAGCAATAACATGAACTATAGTGACATTTTTGAGACAAGTTATTTTAAGATGGCAGGAATCTCACCCATGTTTGACTAGCCATCAGCTCATCAGTCCTGTGAAAATTCAAAATGCTATCTGCAGCAGGTAAGATATTGTTTATAACATTTCCACTGAGCCCCACTTTAAAAGACATCCAATTTCCATTTAAAGTTAAATACTTTGAATTTGTTTACATGAAATTGTCTAATAAACAGAACTGCTGCAGAAATACTGCACATAAATGCTTTTTATGGTTAACATGAAGTTAAAGAGGAGGATAATTTTTAAGATAAATAAAGCTTTTTAAAGCCTTTCTTTCCAATTAATGTGTTTCTTTCACTTATAGTTAAATAACATTTGAAAATTGTTAAAGTTCAGATTTCAGTTTTGCTCTAATGTCTAAACTCATTATTTTAGGATGTTGAAATTAATACTGAGGAATGCTTATATCTTATCTCAGTTAAGATTAATATCTTAATTGAGATGTAAACTGAAGCAAGAATGAATAAAAGCCAAAAAAGGCAACAATTTAGAAAAGAACAAAACAAAAAAACATGACACTTGAAATCATTTCTGAAAGTTTTAAAAGACAGAAAATACAATTTTATGGAACAAACAAATATTTGACATGTCTGACAGACATATATTTAAACAAAAAAATAACATAAATTTCCACAATATTTTTTATTAAACAACCCGTTAACACATCCACATTTTATGAATGATACTTTATTGATCCCATGAAGGAAAATTACAGTTTGGAACAACCCGTTCAAGAGATATAGACAAAACACAACAGACTGGGAGAACAGGTACCCCGGGTCC
>JARVJO010000061.1:18670151-18688609 GCA_031762555.1 Cynodonichthys magdalenae | reverse complement strand
GTTTGTAATCACCCAGGTTCTTCCACTCCCCAATCATCTTCAGTTGTATTTAACCGGTCTTCTGTCTCCATTGCCCCTTTTTTCATGTCCCAAGCCTTGTTTTTTGTCATAGTTGTATTTTTGTATTTTGCTGCCACGTCAGCTGTTTTCTTTTGTTTCTTTAATAAACCAGTTTTTGTTTTCTCTACACCAACTCCTTGTCTGCCTGCATTTTGGGTTCCTCCAAGCCACCCCATCGTGACATAAATACAGTATTTCAGGAAACACAATAGGGCAAAAAAAATACTGTATATTAAAGAAAATACAGTAAAAAAATAAAAATACAAGTCAACACAAAGCAAACAGCAAAACTATTATGTCCTCTGAAATATGTTTTGCTTATTTAGTTTTATTAAATGTGCTTTTTAATTCACCTGAAATTTCTTGCATTTCGTTAAACTTTTTGTTTCATGAAACATGATTTTCTCTTTTTCGATTTGACTGAATCTTATCAAAGGTTTTGGTTTCCAAAATCTAAAAATGCAAAAAAATAAAAAAATACAAACAAATTTAAAAAAATTAAAAAGCTGAACTTTATATGTTGAATTTTGAACAAACTGTTGCTCATTAATTTCAATCAGAGATTAACAACAAACATCTGACAGGAGAAAACAAGTAATGTTTAACTCTATTAACTATGTTCAAAATGTTTAAAATAAATTTATAAAGCAAAGATGGTCGTAAAAAGTGAGGGGAAATGCAGAAAATTTAACTAACTTGATTTTAAAAGGGGAAATATGAAACCCTAAAAGCAATACAAGTACAGAAACATGAATATAGTTTGATGTGCTGCAACAAGATTATTATTATTAGGACATGTTTGTTCAAATAAAGTACTGAGTTCCCTCTGTTACCTGTTTATAAGTTGTAGCTGCAGTGATCCTAAAGCAGCTGAAGTGTCTAATCGTTAACATGCTTGTTTGTTGATGCTGAGTCTCCTCAGTAACGCCTAAACCTTGTAAAGTTTCATACACACCTTTAGACCAACCTCTCCATATCTTCATAAGCTGTCTGGTGGTTTTATCTTTAAATGTGTTCAATATTGTTTCTTTAAATCTGCATTTAAGAAGAGACGGATTCCTGATAATGCCCAACAAAGCACAGGAGGTAAACTCATTTCCTTTTTGTGAATCTCAGATCAGTGCAAGGCATTCCTCGTGCTGTTTTGTTTCTTTGTCAGGACGCCGTTATTAACCTGAAGACACTGCAGGAGATTTCCAGCCAGCTCTGTTTTGAGTGGACGGTTCTGGCGTATGAGCTTGGCTTCAGCAGAGCTGAAATAGGCCGGTTTCACACCAAATCCACAGAGAAGACCGTGCAGGCAAGAACCATGTTGGAAAGCTGGTAACTTGACCCTGTTGCAAACTTTATAATTATAATTAATATTGATATATGATCAGAATATCACCATTATTATCTGAAACTGCTGCATTACTTAAATTAAACTAGATGCCTTTTAAAAAGTACCAGTATGCCAACTCACACATTAATGTTTTAAGTACTTTTTGTGCTCATAGTACGTGATGGGAATGAATCTCAGCTACTACCATCTTCAATTTTAGCTCAGTATTTGAAAATCTGACTGAGTTAACCGTTGTTGTGTTTGCTAACGTTGATTTACTGTGACAGTCATCTTGAATCAAGTTGCCTTCAAAAAATTAATCGGTTCCAATTAATATTTTGAGAATTATTAAAATCTGTTTTGTGGTTCATTCATTTCAAATTCATTGTCACATCACATAGCACAACGTACAAGTGAGTGAAAAACTTGAGTGCAAATTCCCACTTGTATGCAAGTCACAATAATCACCATACTAAAACAGATAAAAGAAAACATTTAAAAAATATATACTAAATATTATATTGTTATATAACATGAGACATGTTGCTAAGAAACAATTAAATGCACACAGTAAATACTTGATTGCCAGACTTTCATGAAGGTAGGCAAGGACAATCAAGGTGACTCCTCATATAATTTAGTTTAACAATTTACTTGTGATTTTCTGCACACTTCCTCACGTTGATGAACTGGATTGCTCCACAGGTATGAGAGGTCATGGGACAAGCCAAATAAGACCAAACTGTTGCAGGATGGACTGGAGCGAGCAGGGAGATGTGATCTGGCTGAGAAACTGCGCTGTCTCCACTGGGGTCACCAGAAGTTGAGCAAAAAAGTGGAGCTTCCCTCTGCGTTCCCCTTCATTGTCACAGTTCACAAGACCATTCGAAACCGTGATGCTCTGAGCAGAATCAATGACCTGAGCCGCAGATTCACCTAAAACCTAAAGCTATAAATGTTAACGTTGATATTTTTTATGGTAAATTTAAAAATCTTTGTAAAGTTGAGCTACATCAAACCCAGTTTTGTGATAGTGACTCAGAATTACAACTTACTGAATACAAACATTTTGTTGTTATTGCTGAAATGTGGATGGTATGTATTTAATAAATCATTGACAATAAAAGTTATATGTAATATTTTAAACTTGATGATAGCTTCATAGCATTTATTTTACACACATTAAAACACAATAGTGTATTGCGTACCTCAAGATAAACAACTGCACTGAACATACTGGCCTCTTTATTGGCTTTTTAAAGACCGATGGCACTGCAGCCTAAAGCAATAGTTCCCAAAGTACAGGTCAGGACACCACTGTGTGTCACAAAACAACAAGTTGATGGTCCTGCGATGATCTCAAGAAATCAAACAAAATGCAATAATTTCAATTAGCAAATATAAACCATAAATGGTTTAAAAACACAAAAACAGTAGTTATGAATAAAGTAGCCCATATGTATTCATATTTTTAGCAATATAATATAATATAATATAATATAATATAATATAATATAATATAATATAATATAATATAATATAATATAATATAATATACTGAAATCAATTATTTAAAAGAAAATCACACATCAATATGCATTAAATCCAACCTACCTTGTTGACCTAGTTTCACGGACCAATCACGTGGTATACTGTTCAGGCAAGACTGGACAGTGCGCAAGTGCGGAAGTTGAGTAGAATTAATTTCAAAACAAAAAGCATTGTTCACTTAACCTGCCCAAATATCGTTTTTATAAATAAAAGAAAGTTGCAGTCATCGTAGTATACATCAAAACTAGCTAAGCTTTTATTTAACTATAAATAAAACACTCAGTGAGCATTCATTTTAAAATGTATTTTTTTAAATTGTCTTTTAATTCGTAAATTTCCGGAAGCAAAGCTCTGCTGATTTTCCTCCCATCATAACAGAAGGGAGCGATGTAAAAATATCAATGAAAACGAGTCTGTTTTATAAAAGTGCCTCTCTCGATATGGTGAATATATTATATTTATTTTAAAGTCGACGATATGGATATTTAGAGATCGAGAAATGACGGATGTCGGGTCCACAGGCGAACGCTCAGCTTGTTTAAGTCGCTGGTAAATGTATCGACAGCTTCTCAAGCGGGTGTATCACTAAATAATAGAAACCCTGTCGTGTCATTGAGCATGTTTGCTGTTTGACAGCGTGTTCCTAAGCTACTCGTCGGTGTAAACTTTGAAAATTTCTGGGAGCAAATGGCTTCTTCGGCGCTGAGTTGCTTCACTGGTCCGGAGGTGCTGGAGGACGTGACTCACGCTCGGAGTTTAATGAATGAGCTGAAATCCCTTTACGACTTCCGGCTGCTCGGGGACATTACTATCGGTGTTGAGAGCGAGGAGTCCCAGGAGCCCGATGGAGACTCCGCCAGAGGACATGACATCGGTCAGCTCTTCCTGTGCAGCCGCAACGTTCTCGCTGCTGCCAGCCCCTACTTCAAAAGCATGTTCACCGGGGGCTTAAATGAAAGCATGCAGGAGAGTGTGGTCATCCGAGGTGTGGACCCTGAATCCATGTCTGTCATTATAGATTATTGCTACTCAGGCAGGGTGACCATCACTGAAAGCAACGTCCAGAGGCTCTACTCAGCTGCCAACATGCTGCAGATCGAGTACATCAGGAAAGCTTGCTCCAGCTTCATGACAAGGAGGCTGGATCTCTCAAACTGTGTGGGGATACTCAAATTTGCAGACACCTACGACAATCCTGAATTGAAGGAGAACGCCAAAGCTTTCATCGCCAGGAATTTCAGCCAGGTGTGTAATGCAGGAGAGCTCTGTGAGCTGAACTTGGTGCTGCTGAAGGAGCTGCTGAGTTTGGATACTCTGGACGTGGACTGTGAGAAGAAGGTCTGCTCGGCTGCTCTGCAGTGGTTGGAGGTGAATGCACCACTGGATAAAGACAATGCGCTCCAAGCCCTGAAATGTGTGCGCTGGAACTTGTTCAGCGAGAAAGACAAGTGCTACCTGGAGGGTCTCATGACAAGGCCTTTCATGGAGTCATTTTTTAACAGATCTGTGGAGGACAGCTGTAGTATGTCTGCAGCTCTGGAAGTACCAAAACACAGAATTGGTGTGAGCGCCAAGGAGATGATCCTCTTCTTTGGCCTGCCAAACGACAACATAATGTGCTTTGACCCTTACTCAGAGGACTTGTATTTCATGGCTCCTCCTTTAGAAGATCTCAGCACTCAGGATTACAAACAGTCCACTATGGAGTCATTAATCGCCTGTGCCACACCAGAAAACAACTTGTACTTAGCTTCCCACCTTTCCAAGCAGTTTTGGCTGTACAATCCTGTCCTCAACAGCTGGCAGGAGCTGGCAGAAAGGCATCTGGGCAGGATACACTCTGGAATGGGTTACCTGAATGGCCATGTGTATCTTTTGGGAGGTAGAAATCCTGTAACTGATACCAGACTGAAAGAGGTGGAGTGTTACAGCATCCAGAGGAATCAGTGGACTTTTGTGGCTCCTCTGCCTCACTCTTTGGGTAAAATGCAAGTGGTGACACTGAACGATCACTTGTATGTGGTGAACAAAAGGAGGATGCTTTGCTACGATCCCAAAAGGAATCGCTGGCGCCACTGCGGTTCACTTAGAAGAGACAAGCTTCACAAGGCCTGCGTCTTCCAGGACCAGATCATCTGTGTGTGTGATATCCCCGTGGTTAAAGCCTACAGCCCCACCAGGGGGGAGTGGAAGAGGCTGGGGGACATTCCTATCGACAGCCGGGCTCTGAATTACCAGGTGATCCGACACGACAACAAGCTGCTCCTCCTCACTCAGACTTTACTGCAGCACAACAAGAACAGGGTCCTTATTCATGAATATGATCCCGCCAGGGACACATGGAAAAACATCATGGCGGTGTACGTGTCCACCCTGGGACCCGTGTGCGTTTCAACACGCGTGTACCCAGCATGCCTAAGCTCCGCTCGCAGCTTTTCCACGGAGGAGGACGACGACAGCGGCTCCAGTGCCGACTGGGACTTGGATGGGTTGACAGACATAGAATCCGATTCTGGTAGCTCTAGTTCTTTTTCAGACGAGAACTGGTAGTGAACGTGGCAAAGAAAAAAAACGTAATTAATTTTAATTTATTTAAATCATTTGTTCTCTTGTACTATTTAGATCAGTATTAAGGGTGGTTCTTGAAAGCACAAACTGGTAAATGTAATTTTTTCCCAGTCAGTTACAACATTGAAACTGTGTTGGATAAAATAAGTAACACTTAACAAAAGAGTGACTCCCTGTACTGTGAGAAAGCACTTGGGTGTTGAGATTAATTGGAGGTCAATTTCAGTTGTACCTCTATGTTTTTAAAACTTCCCATCATGGAGTGATTCCCAGTTGGGTCTTTGGCAGGGTGTAATTAAAGTATTTTGTTTTGTATCTGAGAAATATAAACGGAGAACAGGTGTTGCTAATAAAACAGGTAAATGCTGCACCTACTAGAACTGAGCCATCAGTAACGTCATTTTACTTCTATACGTGTTCTTCCTGCTTTGATTTTAAACAAGACCTCATCAGTGCAGCTCTGATGAGATTTACTACAGTAGCAGATGAATATAGTGTGAAAATAAGTGTGTGCCAAAATGCACCGTGACAGTGGAGTAAAATAACACAGCTAGGTCACGTTTTATTCATTTCCATCATTTCCCTTAACTTCCATGTTCCCTGATAAGTTGAATTTACATTGTAGCTTGACGAGACAAAACATGTGACAATAGAGGCTAAATGTTTTGCAACACTGGCTGAAAGTTTGTCACACATTGTGTTTAAAGAACACTCAAGATTTATTTCTTGCTCAGTTTGTAAAACAGGCTGTTAGAAAAATGTATGGTTTTGATTTAATGGTTCAACCAGAGCTGTGGGAGTCACTATATGTGAAGGAATAAAGCAGATGCCAAATAGAGCTTGTAATAGTGAACAAACATTACATCAGTGGAGGAACCCTTTAATGCTTTAAAAATCATATTTTAAGGATGTGTCTATAACATTTACCCAAAATAAATGTGCACACGGTTGCTTCCAATTGGTGCAAAATCCTAACTGATTGGCAATTCATGCGCCTCGTATTTGTGAACACAATGATCTAAAACAGGGCTTTAGGGTGTTTTTTTTCAGTCTTGTGTTGATGTGATGCTGCACACAGCTGGCCTTTTAAAAACTGTTAGAAATCTGAAAACCAGACTTCTGTGCTCCCGCTCAGGTTTTTCTGCCATGTTCAGTTTATTTACTGTTGTATTATTAGGGGATCTAATGACAAATGATGCTTTATTAAATTTATTTTTGGAACTAGTTTGAGTGCAAATTAGGATTTTGTTAAGCTTATTTAAGGCTAAGTACAGCACATTAGGAAAGCAGTATGTTCTTCTTTTGTTTTTTAGTATCATTTAGTTATGGTAAATTATGTCATATCTCTAAACACTCAGTTGTCAGTTTATAACCTAAGCTGAAACCCATAATTGCTGCTCTCAGTGATTTATGTAAAAAAAAAATCTAAAACTGTTGTGGTGCAAAAACACTAAAAGTTGAGTTGGTACATCTGACAGAACAATCTTTGAAAGTGTGACTGTAATCTGTTGACCTGACGGACTTGTGTATAATGTGACTTTATTATAGAGCTGTATGTGTCAAAATAAACATCCATGTCCAATGCAGGGCAGCATTTTTCTGTGTTTTGGTGTTTACTAAATTACCTCCCTGTGTCGAAACTGAAGACAAGATGATACAGTAGATAAATGCTGACAAAAATGTTTGTATGTTTTTTTAAAAATCTGTATCGTGTCTGACAATATGACACAAACATTTAAATATTGAATTATAGTAATCAACTTATTTTAACACCCACTTCTTGTGTTTTTGTTGTTTAATTTGTCCTCAAGTTATGCTCAAACAAGCTCTATTTTTGTCATATCTTAGTAACTTATGACTTTTTTTTTACAATTTGGCAAACATGAAGGCAGTTAATTTTAAAATGAATGATAAATAGAAAAATGTTTAGATTTTTCCTCCTTTTTAAGGTACTACAAATGAACACAAGCATGTGTGCAACATAATAGAATACACAAGAAACTTCTGTTTTATTGCATAAACTTTTCAAAACAAAAAATGAGTTATTTTTACCGAAATGTATCTGCAGAAAGTCAAACAATGAAATAAAAAAACACAAATAATGATCTAATAATCTGCAAATTTCTGCTATGTGTTTGAACTGTTTTATTCTATTTTATTTTCAAGCTACTGTTTTTCTCTCTGTCTTTATTTAAACAGTATGAACTATTCTACTACTAGATATACTAAAAACATAGAGAAAAACAATAATGTTATAATAAAATAATTTAAAGAAATCATAAGTAGGATAGACAATGCATAATAAAAGTGCACATAAAAGCAATAAAATTTAATCTTTATGGCTTTATTAGTTCTTGTTCAGTCCCAAAGTACACTTTTATTTCAGCCTTTAATTGATTCATTGACTTTAGAACATTAACATTTACAGTATGTGTATAACCTCTTTTGATCAAAATAAAAAAAGTTCAAAATAAAAGCATTATGGTCTTTTAACTGTTTTCTCTTAGGCTAACTTTGATATAATGAAATAATTCAAAATGTAAGTCCAGAAATTTTAATATGAAAACATTAATAATTAAGACATATGTTTTTTTGTTAATAGTATTAGAAAAGATAGATGATTCATCTAAATAATTTGTGTGTTTTTTAAAATATTATTGTAAGATCCTGCAGATTTTCAATTGTCATAAAATAGCAATTCTGTTAAATTGACTGTGTGGACAACAGTGTATTGAATCTGAAAAAATATTTTTCTAATTTTGTTTATTAACATTTAAAATTGTGTATATTTTGTCTGCTTGTAAGACTCGTTCATGTCCTAGAAGTCTTACATTGCAAAACAAAATAAATTTGCTTAAAAAATTAAACTGTATTCTCCAACAATTATTGGATACAAAATTTCTTCATAAAATTACCTTTTAATATACGTAAATATTGTTATTTTTGACCAAATTCCTAAACAAAATGTATGTGTTTTTGTGTTCAACATACATTAGTATACTTGCTCTAAATCAAAAGTATGTTTGTTTTACGTCATTTTCTGGCGACATCTAGTGGTGGTTTGTAATATTCTCGCGAGATTTGTCATGTTCTTGCGATATTTCATCTTAACATGCGATTAGTCCGCGACAACATGAGCAATGGCAACAAAACGCCAGAGGAACTGGACACAGTTTTCGGTGAAAATGTCTCTTTAGAGTTCTCCTCCTCCTATAACGAACATGACGGCGCAAAAGCTCGAACCTTTAAGATAATAGTCATCGGAGACTCAAATGTGGGGAAGACGTGTTTGACTTACCGGTTCTGCGGAGGCACTTTCCTGAAAAACCCAGAGGCGACCATTGGAGTGGATTTCAGAGAGAGGACGGTGGTCTTGGATGGAGAGAGCATCAAGGTGAGAAGTCCCCTGTGCTTAATTTTTAAAATTAACAACTATATGTTACACATATAAGACATAAAAAACCCTGTATTTGTTCATTTTTAACATATTCCCAGAATAGCCTACCTATTTCCACTAGTACTTGTTTTATATGGATTGTATAATCTTAAAAAGACACAGCGAAGCCGGTTGTCTTTCTACATTTCAGTTTTCCTCATATACAGACAACACACAGGTTTACCGAATTGAGTAGGTTCCCAGGTAATCACAATACTTGGTAAATGATAATTACCTATCTTATGATTTAAGTCTTTACTTTTCTGAGTCACAAATGATTGGTTTCTAGTGGGTCTGTTTAGGGTAGCTGGTTTTTAAATTAAAGTGTTAAATGTAATTTTATCTTTTTAAAACCCTTCTGCAAGATGAAACAATTATATCTGTTATGTTTTTAAGATTCAGATCTTCATTTTAAACTTAAAATTTTGTATTAACAGACTGTAAGAAGGCCAAATAAATTTTTATCGTTTGTTGGAGGCCCGTTGTTAAATATCTATCGAATACTTTTTAGTTTGGTTTTGCTTCTGTTCTAGTTGCAGATTTGGGACACAGCAGGTCAGGAGCGGTTCAGGAAGAGCATGGTGGAGCACTACTATCGCAGTGTTCATGCTGTCATCTTTGTTTATGACATGACCAGCCTCCCTTCCTTTGAGAGCATTCCAGAGTGGATTGAAGAGTGCAGCCAACACTCAGTGGGGCCCCTGGTGCCTCGCATCCTGGTAGGAAATAAGTGTGACCTGAGGGAACTCCGGCAGGTGCCCACATCAGCTGCCCAATACCTCGCTGATCGATACGATTTCCCCTTGTTTGAGACTTCGGCCAAGGACCCTGCAGAGAAGGAGCACATTGATGCTATCTTTCTGACTTTAGCTTATAGGCTAAAGAATCACAAACCACTGAGACTAAAGCAGCCGAGTGAGAGCAGTCTCAGGGAACTATGGAACCAACAAGAGCAGGAAGGAAGGTTTTGTCAATGCTGAGGTCTTATGGGTGAACTCAAAGGGTGCACAGAGACTGCTGCACCAATCCGGAGTAATAATGGTGCTAAAAAGGCATTGTTGAATAAACTGTAGCATTTAATTTGGTTTAACAATAAGGACAGATTCTGGGATTCTAAAATATTTTCTGCTTTATATCTGAGGTGCAATTAGTCAATGTAAACACAAGTATGCACAATGATAAACTAGTATTTCTGTAAAATGAAAGCATGGATGTGGAAAAATGACAAGTATTTGCACTTTAGTCAATGAATGTTTATAAATGATACACACTCATCTCAGTCATTGTCCATCTTACAGGATTACACACCAATTTCAAATCAAAAAATGAACAGTTATTCGTGACAGTAATTTAGTTTAAAGTGATCAAAACAGAAAAGGAAAGATATACATGAAACCAAGACAAAATCAGATTTTTTTTTAAAATGCATAATTTAAAATACTTTTAAAAACAAAAGCAGAACTAGAAGAAATGTCTTCCTGATGTGTTTTTGTCAGATTGTTAGCACTCATGCACTTAAGCTGAGAGAGCTGAATAGAAACAAGACAAATAGTAAAAGCTGTCTTTTTAGACAGAGTCCAAATCCACACAATTTATTTGCAAACAAGTTTGAATGCAAAGTTTGTGAGATGGAAAAAAAACATGTTAGTTCTGTCTGATAATTCTTATGTGTGTACATTGATGCAGACGCTTCAAGATGTTTGACCATGTAAAGCTGCAAATCAATAAAAAAATGTTTTATCTGTATTTGTATTGTGGTTGTTTAAGGTTTCTGGTAAGTGTAATGTTTGCAGTGCAAGAAGCTCATTTATTTGTCTGGCAAAGAAATTAACAAATTGCTTGGTAAATGTATTGATTTGTTGAATATGATGTTCAGTCTAGTTGTTTGATTTAACAGTATTTATTGAAAAACAAAGTAAAAACGTACATTTTGTCATTCATTGCATGCTTTTTACTATGCAACTAAATTTTATTTGGTTGAAAGTTTGCAAACAGTGAAACAATGATACAAAATAGAAATGACAGACTGAAACTACTATAATTTGACCTAAGTTTAGTATGAGTTTAGTGACAACTAGTGGCCAACTCTTGTATCGCCATAGCTCTAATGATGCGTTCACAAAATCGCGTAAAAATATTCACGCCTTGTACTTCAGGCTAAATATTTGTTCAGCCTGTGCGTAACGAACAGAAAAATAAGTAACCTGTGCACATATAGCACTTTTAAAAAAGTTGTTTGAATGGGAAGCCTTTCTAGTAGTTTTTATTTGTTAACCTCAATGTATTTGAACAATCATTTCTACCCGTTTTTTATGTGTAAGTGAAAGCAGCACGGTTAACCTGGCTGTCTGCATTCCCCACACGGCGTCTCTGCGCCCATGGTAACACTTTTCTCAACAGTGGATGGCTGATTCAGAAAATACGTCTATTTTCACATGCAGGTATGAGGATTACTCTCATCATGAACTTGTTGTTGAACAATATACTTCGCGCCGTCGGTCGCCGCCTGTTTTTGTCTACAGGCGTGTTTATATGCTGGGAGGATTTACTCACTGACTAGACTAGTGTCACACGGTTTGTTTTTGTCTGTGGCCTGACCGCTCCAAGCTACGAATAAAAGCTAAAATCTGTAAGACACGCTGTAAACAAGTAAATGAGCTATTTTAAACAGGTGACTTTATTTTGTCTAGCGGTGAACCACTCTGAGGTTAAAAATCACTGCCGCTGACCCCACCAGCTAGCTTAACAAACATGTAGCAGGTGTTGCCGTTTGATTCAGACGACCAGATAAGATAATCGCTGTTGCATTTTCAAGATACCTAAATGAAAGATAGTAGCTAGTTCTGTTTCTCAATATCCTGGATTGGAAATTTCTTTGTTATGCTTCTCATACAGTTAAGTTTTTTTCCCCTGTAGCTGTTATTCGACATGAACTTGGCAGAAATATGTGACAACGCTAAGAAGGGCCGTGAGTTTGCCCTGCTTGGGAACTATGACTCGTCCCTTGTGTACTATCAGGGCGTCCTTCAGCAGATCCACAAGCACTGCCAGACCCTCAGAGACCCAGCTCTGAAAGTCAAATGGCAACAGGTGAGTCTCCTCCCCCGCTGGTCCTTGAGGGCCACTTGCCTTCATGCTTTAGAGGTTTCTCTGCTCCAACACACCTGTTTTAAATGAATGGGTGATTAGCAGCAGGCTTCTGCAGGACAGAAACAGGTCATTTAATCACGGAATTAGGTGTTGGAGCAGAGATACATGCAAATTATGCTGGATGGTGGCTCTGTCTCAGAATGTAATGTGTTACAGGTACAGCACACAAATAAATGTTTTTGTTTTTTTAATTTTTGAAAAATAAATAAAAGGTTCAGTCATGAGAAAACACTGCATTTCTTGTTGAAAAGTCAATTTATTAGTGGAAATGTATGGATATTTTTTCTTAGAGTTTTTAATGGTTCATTCATTTATTTCATAAAACTTGTGATGATCGTTCATGCTTTTATTTTGTATGGACTATTGTAACAATTTTATTAGACGTAGGGTTTTTGATATTTTGTGTTTTAAACCCTGTTTCATGTTTTTGTGTGTTTGTATAGAAAAATATATGGTTACACTAACAGGACACAGAAAGAAAAAGTTTGCCCCAATAATTTGTTTGCTATTTTACTATTTTATTAATTTAACTTCCAGCCATACAATGTAGTTTTTCTCTGACATGATGTGCAGTTTTGCAGACATATTACATTCTGAGTTATTGAAATCAGATGTTCTGTAAAGATATACCAAGTCAATCTGAGATCATCGATAATAGTTGAGCTTTGTCTTTTGTTGAAAACTTTTTAGCCTTCTAAGTAAATTAGGGTATCTGTTGTTATTAGAGAAAGATTCAGTGTCATAATTAAAATCAAACAAACTGTTAATTTACTAATGAGTTAAAATTGTCCATTGTTCACATAACCCAAGTCTCCAGTAAATGATGATTTTATTGAATTAAAAAGACGCATTTTAAAAATATTTTGTAGTAGCTACAAGGCAGTTGAATGTTGAGGTCTGATTAATATATGGCACTTTGCTGAAACTCACTGAGAAAGATCTGCAAAGATTAGTGTGGACCATTTGAAAACACTCCACAGCACATATAAAGAGCTTCATCTTGACATGGACCAATCTGCGAGGATGGTTTTTGAATGGTCGTATGCATTTCATTAAAATAAATTTATCTATTAAGAAAGGCTTAGGTGGAGGCCAGTGTTTAGGAAAAATGCTTTAAAAGACATGTTTGTGTTTATGCTGCCAGAGAGAATCCATTTATTTGGAAATAATGTTTTGTGGACAGAGAAGAGAACAATAAAGCTCATTTAAAATGCTGTTATTTTCGCTGAAGGTGCTGCGCCATGGAATCATTTGGATTTATTTCTGGAGAAAGTATTTATTCTTCAGTTCACAAAGCACCATTTTTTTTTTCTGACTCTCAATGCCGTAATTAATTTGTTTGTGTCCACATTTAATTGACTACATCTGGTAAATGAAATCTCCCTGTTTAGAACATTAGAGTGTAACTTAAAACCCTGTGTGGTTTCTTATTGCACAGACTGCAGAGGATTCAGCCGCATGCTGCGTGATTCACTGTGTCTCCTTCATCCTGTGTTTGAGCAGCTCAGGCAGGAACTGACTGAGGAATATGAGCAAGTGAAAGGCATCATGGGAACCCTTGAGAGCTTTAAGTCCGAGAAGCCTGTTGACATCCTGGTCCCTCAGCTGGAGGAGCGACCTGAGGATCCAGCCGTCTGGCCCCCACCTAACCCAGTAGAACATAGGTGGGTGTAGCTCTTAACACCAACAGCATCATGTTTTTATTATTATTCTGGGAATCAGGAATATATATATATATATATATATATATATTAATTTTATGAAAGCAAAATATGGTGTTTATCGATTACTTGCATGGTCAATATGTTGCCCAATATTTTATTAAAGGCCTTTTATCATCATTTTTCATCTAATTTCCCTCTGGGATCAATAAAGTATTTTTGAATTGAATTATCATTCCACCAATTTGGAAACATTTCTTTTGTGTTTTAATCTGATCGAAGATTACTTCAGATAATATTGCAAATATAAGCAAAGAAAATATTTGTAAACAATAAAATTAACATTTTTTGTTCAATAAAAATCAGAAAATTAAAACTGGATTTAAACTATCTTCTAGAATAAGTTTCCAGTCCTCGGTGACCAGCTGTGGTGCAGGTCGTTGTTTGAACTGGACTGTTAGAGCTGAAGGTTAAAGGCTACGCAGAAACTCTGGGGCAGAATGGGTAGAAGGAAACACTTTGAACTCCAAAGAGACATATTTGCATAATAACTTTTATCTCTTTACATGAGCAAACTCAAAACCTCTACAGAGAACTAGCAGAGCTGGTTTTAAATGGTTCAAACTTCTGCTGTTTTTTTACTTTAACACGGTTCGACTGTCTGGATTTATGTTTTTAGATGTACGATACAACGGTTACCCATCAGCAGATCTGTTTGTCGCGTCTCTGTAGGAATCCTGTTGCAGTGAAGCGGCCCAACAGCGGCGTGAAGCAGCAGCAGCAGCAGAAGAAGGAATCTCCTGGTCTGCAGCACCGAGGTGCAGGACCAGGGGCTCGCGCTCAGGCCAACCCTAAAGCAGCAGGGATCCGAGAGGCTCGGGGAGCAAAAGCCAAAGACGAAAAGGTCAGAGAGTCGACTGGCAGCTGATTCGATGGAAATCTGACCTGATATGATTCTTAGCTTTTTATCTTTTTATAATTTCTTCCCCTGCAGGGTAGAAAAACAGATTCACAAGGAGATGGAGAGCAGAAGAAGTTTGACGGCACAGGATACGACACTGATTTGGTGGACTCACTGGAGAGAGATATAGTGTCTCGTAATCCTAATGTGCACTGGTACAGTGACACACACTGTGACTGCCAGGTATTTGTTTTGTGCTTCTTGCTGATTTCTCTCTGTGGGCTGTAGGGAAGACATTGCTGATCTAGAAGATGCTAAGAAGCTGCTGAGAGAAGCAGTGGTGCTGCCCATGTGGATGCCCGACTTCTTTAAGGGGATCCGTCGACCCTGGAAGGTACAGGCTCAAAAACAACTTGTTTACACAGATGGACGTGTTTTCAGAGTGTGGTTTTTAAAACGTAGCTGTAAATCAGAAAGACTTTTCTATAGATAAGGTAAAGGACTTGTAACTTGTTTAAAAACTTATTTTAATGCTTTATGATGTCATCTTTTTTTAAGAAATTTGTCCACACAAATTTGCCTAAAACCACAAAATGTCTGCTTATTTTAAATGAAGTTTTCCCTGCCTCAGGCTCACCATGTGAGAGAATCAGTATCATCATCTGCTTTTCATAGACAAACAAAAGAAGAGCTTTTCACATTTTAAGCAGATGCAGTACAGATTTTTAATAGAAAACTAGATGAGCCGAGGAGCAAAAGGATCAATAAGGTTAAAAAATGGGAGCACAAGTCGGCTGATATTGCCACATAATTTACAGGCTGTTACAGTTTGTCCACTTCACCTTTTCTGCTGACACTGCTCAATTAATTTAATCTGTTCACTTTGTTTAATCAGTCAGTCTGAGACATCTTAAGAGGAAATATGTTGATGCGAATCGACTGGGGGCATCAGGGGCTGCAGTTTTATAAAAATATGATCAAAAACTTTTTTCCCCCTGTAGGGGTTCATGTGATCTCCATACCAAGAGACACAAAACAGATGCAGTAACACAAACTATACAGAGTTGAGTTTAATGTAGGAGTATCCTTTACAAGTATTGTTCCATGGATTTGTTTTAAATAAAATATCTTGGTACTCGACTTAATGCAGTATTGATCCTTTTGTCAAACTGTCTAAATTCAGTTAGGGGTGGTGACGTGAACACATAGAAGCAGCAAAGAGTTTGACCTTTCGACCGTAACAGTGTTGATACAGATTATTTCAGTGGTGCTTTCTTTGTGATTATTTACTGATTTTTATTATTTTTTAAAATACAAATTAGTTTTTGCATCTGATATAAGCGTTTCCTCTCAGGGTGTGTTGATGGTCGGCCCACCAGGGACTGGGAAGACCATGTTAGCCAAAGCTGTGGCCACAGAATGTGGGACTACTTTTTTCAACGTGTCCTCCTCCACTCTCACCTCCAAATACAGGGGCGAGTCTGAAAAACTTGTTCGTTTGCTGTTTGAAATGGTGAGTGTAAATATAAACATGTAAAGAAACCAGCTGTGGATCTTTTTATATGTTAGATGTTTTTTTTTTTTCTTTTTGGTCCACTTCTCATTGTGTGTCTGTGTGTATTTTAGGCTCGATTTTACGCTCCAACAACCATCTTTATAGATGAAATTGACTCTATTTGTGGCAGAAGAGGGACGTCTGATGAACATGAAGCCAGCCGTCGGGTCAAATCAGAACTTTTGATTCAGATGGACGGTTAGTGCCGTAGACACGAAAGCGTTGCTAAGGGTTTACCCAAGAAAGGAATTTAATGGGTCTCAGTTTAAGACTTTAAAAGTAAAAAATAACAGTATGGATGCAGTATAGAGAAGCATAATTAACCCCAGATAAACTAATGCATCAGCTAAACTGCAGCTTTTATGTGTTTTCTGTTTTACTAATAGATTTGTTTGGTTTCCAGGTGTGGGTGGAGCCCTGGAAAATGACGACCCGTCTAAAATGGTGATGGTTCTCGCTGCTACAAACTTTCCCTGGGACATCGATGAGGCGCTGCGACGACGGCTGGAGAAGCGGATCTACATCCCCCTCCCCTCCGGTGACTTCACACATCTCAGGCTAACGGCACACACTGCACACATACACACACACAGGTCTGGTTTGTATATCCCCGTGGGGACCGTGCATTGACTTCCATTCATTTTTTGGAAATTTTATAGCCTAACCCTGACCACTTACCCTAAAATTCACCTCACAGGTACCTGCCTGACCCTAAAACTAACCTAAACTCAATTAACACCTTGGTCCTAAACCTAACCCCCCACCCGTAATTTGCATGTTCGGTCCCCACGAGGCTGCTATTTTTGGGAAAATTGTCCACATGATGTAGGACAACCAAGGCCACACAAACACTAAATGGAATTAATATTGATTCACACTCTGGGCAAGTGCTTTGTTTACTTCTCAGATTCAGTCACTGTTATATCTAATTAGAGGTGTGTCTGTGTGTGTAGCTGTGGGTCGTGTAGAGCTTCTAAAGATCAACCTGAGGGAGGTGGAGGTGGCTCCTGACGTAGACCTGGACCTCATAGCTGAGAAGATTGAGGGCTACTCAGGGGCAGACATTACCAACGTCTGCAGGTTTGTGTGCACACGTGTGTGTTTGTGTTTTCTTTAATTTGAAAAAAAAAAGTCCCTATTGGTTTAGTTTCTGTTCGTTTGTAAATATGTTTCAAAAATCTAATCATAAGCTCTACTTGTTATATAACAAGTCAAACTGAAGCTAAATCTGTATGTCTGACAGGTATTAGTGATACAGGAAGTCAGAAATCTGAAAATAAAAGTGCTTCAGCTCTAATGACTGGTTTAAATTACAGTTTTTGATCAGCTGTAAAACAGAGACATGTTTTTTATTTACGTTTCTTCTGTACAATTCTGCCCAAAATGATCCATCCCTCATTTCTTTGTTTTCTTTTCCCAAAGAGACAGACTTTTCTCTTCTGGTCCATAGGTTTCCAGGGTTCATGAAGGTCTTTCTAGTTTTTTGTTTCATTTTGTCATTTCCTGTCAGATGTTTGTTTTGCTACTTATTCCTATATTATCATATATAATCATTCAAGCATGAAACAGAACTGAGACAATGAACCATTTTTTAATGTTTCAATCATTTTTTGCACCTTTTTTTCCTCATCTCCAGACTCTACATAGAAAATAGCAGCTTCAGACTTTTCCACAGGTCTTGAACTAAAACAGTTCTACTACAGTTTATTTTTCACATGAAGCAGACAGATAACATAAATGCAAATGGCTTCTTGTTTTACATTTTCAACTAGAGATGCATTGAATAGCATCAATAATTATACATCTGCTCATATATTTGTTGTATTTTATTAGTCAAATTAAATTATCAATGTTACAGCACCCCCTACATCCCACTGACAGACCTGCACACTCTATTTAAAATGTTCCTTTTTTAAAGAAATATAAAAAACCAAAAAATATTGAGCTTGCATGCATCTGGTCAGGGATGTGATCTGACTCCAGACAACCTGTGAGCTTTTCTGGAGACTTGCAGTGTGTGGATTCTGTCTCAGGCATCAGATTGTTTCTGCAGCAGGAAATTTGTTTTGCAACAACTCTGAGTATCAGCAACATTTAATTCAATTTTAACTTTGCACAGACTTTGGATAACTTCATACTTTTTTCTAACTATTTAATAACTTCACAATTTGGCCTATTTACAAACTCAGATACACATTCAGGATGATCTTTTTTAGAAAGTATTAATTCTCTTCTTTCATCTTCATTATAATATG
>JARVJO010000061.1:18638517-18655456 GCA_031762555.1 Cynodonichthys magdalenae | reverse complement strand
TCACTATCATGATCAAACAGATGCCGCTCAACCAACCATTTCGCCTCCCAAAACAGAAACATAAAGCTAAAAAGTGGAAAATAAATATCGGATGTTAATATCTGCCCAGTTTTATATATCGGACCGATACTGATATTCTAAAAAATGACCAACATTGGCCGATACAGATATTAATGCCGATATATCGTGCATCCCTAATTTTTGTTTTAGTTGTTAGAAAAGAGTGAGGTTAGTATACTGAAAAATAGATAATGAATATAGTTACTATGCCCTTTGACCTATTACCAATGTTTATCAATCAAAAATGGTTCAGGGCGTAGGTCCCTGCTACTGTTATCTTGTGGGTCAAAAACTGAAAAGTTTAAGAACCACTGGTCTGTAGGGCCGACAGCGCCATTCAAACAGGACACCAAACACAAAACAAATATCACAAGTCAAACCTTTAGAGGAAGAAAAACAATTTTTTTATCCACGTTTGGATAAATTATAACTCAAGGACTACAAGGTCATATATACCATAACAATCCCAGTGAGAAATCTTTCAAACATCTTCTTGTTTTTTTGAATAGACAAACCAGCACAGTGTTGTCATCTGTGAGGCTGGAGTATAAACTTAGGAGTCAAAGCTGTTGCACAACAAATCTAAAACCACATTTCTCCTGTGAATGATCAGCATCACATCGAGTGGCTTCCCATCCTTTCCAGGAGGAAACAAAACAACACAATAAATCTTTCCCCTACAGGTTGATGGAAAAACAGGTGGGAAGCAAACTGTTCAGAATGTGTCGTTGTCATGTGAGGCGGGATAAAGGAACTGTGTGTTCTTGAGTCATTACACAGCTGAGCTTTAGAGAGGCCGCTACAACTGGCAGTTGATCTTTGCTGATTTGCAAATGACAAATAGTCAATGAAAACAAGCGTGTCCGAAACAAAAAGGTGTCATATCACAAATTTTAGGTACAAAGGACTCAAAGATTGACAGCTGGGACATTTATTTAAATGGAAACTGTTTCATGTTTCAGACAGTCTTGCAATCTGGCAGCAATCATATTTCTTATTTATCTCTACGGCAAAAGTAGGACACAAGATTACCCTCCTAAACAGACGTTATCTTCACAGATTAGCATGTTTTTATGACACTGGTAGACATTCTGACTCCATGTTGGGATTTTTTTCTGGGGCTTTGTGACATTTACCAACAAAATCACTGATAATCCTGACACTTCAGATTCATTAGTTTTCAGCCTCTGCAGTCTCCTCCACATTAAGCGATGACATCATCGCATGGCAACATCTTTGCTGCCATCTCTGCATTTAGAAAAGTCCAGAAAGGCTTGTGAGCATAAATTTGAGCATTATTATTATTAAACATAGCTGTGACCGGTTCAAGGATATCATTCATATGTTGTGCTCATACCCAGGTCTATATTTTATTTCTAAGACTTCAACACAGTGGCTTTGTGTTACTCACATTCTTTCTTCCTTTTTCCATTTATGTAAGTCTTTTGTTCATCTAATAACTAAAAGAAGCTGTTTCCTAAAGGCCCCCCACTTCCTAAAAGCCTGCTCTCTATTCATCAAACATTTTCCAAAAGCCTGCGGAGAGGCAGGACTCACTGCTAGTGAGCTGGACTCCTCGGGCGAAATATATCTCTTTCGAATGGAAAGAATGCGTTGTCTTGTTGCAGAATGTGATTCCTTAAATTAAAGTCATTTATATTTATGTTTTATTTAATCCATGCTTTAGGGGGGCTGCGTAAGCTCAGTGGTCAGTGCTGTGGTTTTGTAATTGTGAGACTGCAGGTTCGATCTCAGGAAGGGCATCCCGTTTAAAACAAAAACCTTACAGTTTAAAGAACATTTGTTAGTCTTTAAACTGTAAGGTTCCATTGAAATGCAACCTTCTCCCATAGAATCAAGGTCTGATAAATATTAAAGAAGTTGTCATAGATGTAAAATACATGCATACATTTAGTTTATCTTACCAACTCTCAGCATAAACATTCATCATTCTAAGATTTCAAATATAACAGAAATTAAGGAGAAGCATAGCTACTGTATGAGTGCTCAAACAGAACTGATCATTTATTGTCTGTTATCAGTTGCAAAACCAGTTTATCTGTCTTTTTATCAACTGCTGTCATGAAATGCGACCATTAGTGTAACTGCTTGTCTCTGTGTGTACAATATGTGTATTCGTTTATCTTTGTTAGCAAAAAATCTTCTGAACAAACTGAACGATTTGAATGAAAAGCTCAGATCATCGTCACTTGATTTACGTCAACTGAACAACCTTTAGAGTCAACCCTATTCAAGATGGCTGCTGCAGCTGATCAACATCAGCAAACACAAAAATGGCTATGATTCAGTCCGCTTTAAGGACACTGAGCTAAAATTTGGTGTGGCACAAGCTGAGCCTTATTCCCAGTCGATATATTGAGTGCTAACACAGGAGTTCCCAAACTTTTCCATGCCATGCCCCCCCAAACAGCATTCTGGCTGGGACACCCAGCCCCCCACACCCCAAACAATACTACAAAACTTGTAAAGAAACAATTTTTAGAATGTTTTTTCTCTCTTCTAGTCACCATTACATTTGTTTAGCGTAAGAATTGTCTGGTTGGTTCTTTCTGTCTTTTTCTTGTCAGAAATTTGTCCATTTCGAGCTCACTATGCTCGCATGAGGAGGGAAGCAGCCAATCAGGAAGCTGGGCATGGCGAATAAATAATAAAATAATGATTGAAAAACAGATTTTCATTAGATTTATTTTTCTTCTTTTTTGTTTCTTTCCTTAGTTTTCCTCCAGCTTTCTGAGCCCCCCCCCCCCCTTTGTGTCCCCTGGTGCCCCCCCAGGGTGATGTGGCAGCCACTTTGAAAGCACTGTGCCAGCTGATCTCTAAAAGATCTTTGTTTCAAGTTTTAGCATGCAAGGCAGTGGATGATGCACATTCCTTTATTTTCAATGTGCTGTACCAAGTTTGAGAAATATTATACCGATTTAAAATCAGAACATTTACAGAAACAAACAAGGATTCAGACATCAGTTCAAGTCAGAGAACACTTTAAAATAACTTCCTCAGCTCTGTGTGATCAGTCTGGAAATAAACAGATTTCTCACCATAGCGCCTACAAGTTATCAATAATATTTGGTTTAAATTTAAAAGGAAACTGACACTAATTAGGTTTTTGGAAATTGTTTCCTGTCTCTTGATGATCATTTGACCAACTTAACCTTTTAATGATTAATCAAAATGTGAGTTACTGGTTTAAACTGGTCTTTCAAAGATTTTATTGTGCTTCATTCTTTCTCCCATGACTGTCTTTTATCCACTCCGTCTCTGTCAGACACTGCCGAGTTTTTTTGTTTTTATCGGCCCTAATGTGGATATAAAAACTGATGTGCAAAAGTCTGTTTACAGTGCAGTTTTAGGTAGATGTTAGAAGAACATTTTGTAGCTTTGTTGACAGACTTTAGACAAATACACTTAAATAAAGCAGCAGTGAAACTACACACAGACCAGAGGCTTGCTATGTTTTATAGCCCAGTTTTTATTTGCAAACCTTGCCAAAAGGAGCAACATAGAAATACATTTGCAGAGGCAAATGTGCAGTGCGTGCAAGAAAACTTAATTACTATTTTTCAATCCTGATCCTTTTTTGTCAGGGACTAATAGTTAAAAAGAAAGTCCTAACAGCAGAGTGTTCCTTCTGTAATCAGAAGGCCTAGCAGAAGGATGAGCTTGGCCCTCGCCGGAGTCAGATCATCAGCAGCCGTTTACCTCCCCGCGCTCTACCCAGCGCCGGCAAGACAAACCCAGCTGAGGCACACACCGCTTCAGCTGCCTCGAACAACGCGCTCTTTTATCCGCGGCGCTCATTTGAAATGCTAAAAGAGGCGCAACAGGAGGAAGCGTCTCGCCTCGGATCAAAGCACCCCTTTGATTTGGTCCCCCTTCCTTTTTATCCGTCTCTCTCTGCGCGGCACATTCATAAAGCGGATGATTGGCACCTCGTACTCCAGATGATTTTGTGTCTTCTGTCTTCCAGCTCCTCCTCCTTACGCTAATTGCTCTCCTTTTTGTTCCACCTTGATCCTTTTCCCTCTTCTTTTTTTTTGCTGAAAAAAAATGACACATCTGTTGAAATAATGCACAAGTGCAAAGATAAAAGGGCCTCTTCCCTGCTTTCATTCTTGTCTCTTGTTGCTCTACCCCCCCTCCCCCCTATTTAGATAACAGGAGCCATCCTGCTTGCCGTTGGAGTGTGGGGGAAGCTGATGCTGGGCCCATACATCTCTCTGATAGCTGACAACTCCACCAATGCTCCGTACGTCCTCATCGGCACCGGAACCGTCATCATCGTTTTTGGCCTGTTCGGATGCTTCGCCACCTGCAGAGGAAGCCCATGGATGCTGAAGCTGGTGAGAGCTGAAGCTGTTATGTTGCAGGGAGAGAGCGAAATGTTCTAGATGTTGATTAATTAGCCTCAGGACAAGCAGTACAAAGAATAATGACTGACCTCTGTTCTGTACAGAGGGATGAGAAATCCAGTGGACGTTGCAGGACACTTAGTTCAGTTAATGATAGTTAAGTGTTTGAGCATGTGTGTGCCGTCATACGCAAATGATTTTCACCTGGGGCAGAGGTTTTTTATGCAAACAATGAAAATGTCCCTTTTGTTTTTATAGTATGCCATGTTTCTGTCGCTCGTCTTCCTCGCCGAGTTAGTGGCAGGGATCTCTGGCTTTGTGTTTCGTCATGAGGTCAGTATCACTTACTACTTACTTACAGTAGTATTTTTTTTCTTTTGTTTTGCACAAAGGCTGAATACGTTGGAGTTGATTAATTAGGCCTTTACATTTTGCACGCTGCAGATAAAGGGAACCTTTCGCAGGACTTACACCGATGCTGTCCTGAACTACAACGCTGAGGACGAGGCGAGCCGCGCTGTGGATAACCTGCAACACAAGGTGAGAGGTGACGGAATAAAGCGTTTGATGTCATTATCACAAGAAAGCATTACTCTCACCCATCTAGTATATTATTTCATCAATTGAAATTCTTAAAGTTTTATGAGTTGGTTGATTATAATATTCTGCAGGTTATGTATAAAGCTCATAAAAATGTGTTACCTTCGAACATTCAATCAACTTTTGTTAAGAGGGAAAGCTGCTATTATTTGAATGGACTGGAAATGTTTGTAAAGCCAAAAATCCGAACAAATTTGAAGGACAGATGTACTTTGGTTAAAGGAATAAGACTATGGAATTATTTAGAAAATGATTATAAAAGTATTGATTCAATAAATTTGTTTAAAAAAAAGATCAAAGTTAAATTGTTAAAGAAATATGTAATTGTTTAATTTGTATTGTAAGAAGTAAGAATTATTGTGTGAGTAGCTGAATTTTTTTGTTTTGTTTTATTTGATTATTATTGTTTGAAATTCATTAAAAATAGGGGCAGATATTATAAGATTTTTTCTTCTTCTGCTACCTTTCATTTTATTTGATTTGTATTAAATTGGTGTATGAAATGTGTTGTTTTTTTTTAAATGAAATGAATAAATTTTTCTAAAAATAAATAAATAAATAAATAAAGTTCCTGTGACATGCACATCCTTCAAATATATAAAAAAAGAAACTTGATATAATACACAATTTTACACATTTGGCACATAGCTGGCATATTTTCTTTTAAATTTGTCTCAGCTAAAGTAAAACAGGAAGTGACATAAAAGGGGAACTCTTAAAGAAAGTGAACTCCCTGGTCTTTGTTTATTGATACAATAATATTTGAAATCTGACTCTTCTTCATCTCTCTCTGGTAGTGACTCAAAATAATCTCAAGAAACATCAGGTTCTTCTCTACAGTTTGTGTAGTCAACTATTACACAGTAGTAATACTCTGTTGAGATGCAGACATTCCCCTTTGACATCACTTCCTGTCATTGCACATGCAAATATCTCAACAACTGTTCATCTGAGTGGCGTGAGTTATTTTTGTTAGCAAGGTTGTCTTTTCAAAAATGCATTTCACAAAATTATGTTGTCACAGGTTCTTTAAAGGCAACACTAGTCTGCTGTGCCCAGTTTAGTCTATTTAAAACATTAATTACTCATTAACTTCTGTTTTAAAGCCAAAACTACAAAGAAACAGACTTTAACATAAATTCTGATGTTCTGTTAATTCAGCCGTTCCCTGAATTATTATTATTATTTTTGGTTTTAGCTGCGTTGCTGTGGAGTTTATAATTACACCAGTTGGTTTGCCAGCGTGTATTATCCCTCCAACGGAATCCCTGCCAGCTGCTGCTTTAACACCTCTGACTGCAACCAAGAAGATCTCCGCAATGCAACTGTAGCTCCGAACAAAGTCTACCACCAGGTGGGCTTTACACTCTGTTTTCTGTTTTTCTCTTTTCCACCAGCCTGCTGCTCAGTAATCAATAAATCTCACCAGTTAGGCATATGACACTTTAAACTAGGGGTGTCCCAATACCAGTTTTTCTTAAACTGACTACAAGTGCAAATACTTCAGTTTGGGTACTCGCCAATACTGAGTCCCTATACCAAATACTTACTGAGTTAGAATTTAAACATTATACATTAACTTTAAAAACACATTTCATTTATTTAGAACAAAGTGACTCTCCTTCCTCATCGGCCTGCAGCCCCTCTGACTGGATCAAATCTAATATGCAGTATGAATTATAGTAGTGCTATTCAACTGGTGGCCCATGAGCCACACCCAGCCAACGGGTGACTTCTGTTTGGCCCCCCAATGAAAAAAAACATTTTTTTACTCAATTTAATATAAAAACTAATTGTAAATTTTAAATTTATGATTCAATGCGACAAAATATACAAATTAAAAGGGTAAAATATAATAACACTTGTTCTGTTACATACTGCAGTGTTTCATCTACCTTTAATAGACAACATCCCCACCCCTCCCCTGAGGATATCCGGCTCCTGAGCTGTTGGCTTTGAGTAACTCCTGAACAATTTAGTTGATTAGCCCTGATATATACGGTTCAAAATAGATAAAAATAACATTTTTTTTTAACTTGTATACACTTCTTAAACAAGGAAGTGATAAACTTTTCACTTGAAATGTAAACTTTGACACATGCAATGGAGTAGCTACTTCTACCCTCAATTTTCAACCCCCCTGCCCTCTCCAAACTCTAACTGCTGCCTCAGATATTCTCCTGCATTTCTATCTTGCACCTTATTTGCACATATAACATGTCCCTGTATCCTTTGCGGACTGATGTGGCCCCCTGTGTTTCAGGGCTGCTTTGAGTTGGTCACTTCGTTCATGGAAACCAATATGGCCATTATTGCTGGAGTTACATTTGGAATCGCCTTCTCACAGGTAAGAATTTTGAGGGGGTTTTATTGTAAGCTTAAACAAAGTAACAAATTTGGCTGGAATACCAATAAAAAGCAGCTTAAATGAGGCCTTATGTTTTCAGCTGATTGGAATGTTGCTGGCCTGCTGTCTGTCCCGGATCATCACAGCCAATCAGTATGAGATGGTCTAGCTGATGTGATGTGGCAGGTGAGAGGTGAGCTCTACCCCATCTACAAAGACACTTTAAAAACTGTGTTTTCACTCTTACACATTAAACTTGTTTCTGTTTTTAGGGAGATGGAGAGAAGATGAGACAAAAAGAGTAAATTTCTAGAAACTCCATCGCACATGTGAAGTGGAATCGACCTCCGTCTGTCTCTCTGCCTGCGATCTCAATGTATTATCTTAATGTAACTTATTGTAAAGCACCATTCCTTGACTCACTGCGATCGCATCGAAGCCTACTATACCACACACACCACATCGCTGCTTGATGTAGAAGTTGCTCATTAGATCATTTCTGATCAGCACAGCCCATAATAAGCAGGTGAAGCAGAGTTGTTTGAGCCGACAGCCTTCAGAAGGTCATTATTTAACACTGACTTAAACCTACAAGTTATTTGATTATTGCTCATCTTTGTATTGTTTGTGACTTGATAACGTGTACTAAAGAGGAGCGTTTATGTTATCAAAAGAGAGAAAAGGGAGAATTACAGTATTTTTTTATCATAGCATAAAGAACAATATTTTTTTGCCCAAAAAATTAAAAAAGCTAAACCGTGATGAATTCTAATAAAAGGAAACAAATGTGATTTTTTTTTTATTAATTTTTTTTGGGTGATCGTTCTACTGTGAAATTTTTAAACATGTTCAAAGCTTAAAAGTACCTTCAAATTAAGCCATTTAATGAGTTTTATAAGGGAAAAAACGAATTCATCAGAGTCGAAGAGGCTGCGTCACATCAGTTGTCTCTGAGTGGTTATTCAAAATGCAGATTTATAAACTTAAATTCTAATTCTACTAAAACGTCTCTTTGCTACACAAATTGGCAGTATAAATAAAAAAAGCTTAAAAAGACAGCAACACAGCTAAAGACAGTTTTCATTTGTTTGGATTTTAGCTTTTTATTTCAGTCAAAATCAGCACTACTTACTTGTGCAATGCACCAGTGCCACAGCATGATGTTACCACTGCCGTGCTCGACCATTGGTACAGTTATTTTACTTAAAACAAGTGAAAATCTTTGCTGCCTTTCTGAACCTTTGACTCCACTGAAATGTTTGTTTTTGTGACCTGGTCTTCTCAGGCTCTCAATGAATTTGTTCATTTTTAAAGTTAGCATGCTAAGTGCAGACTTTCTGAACAGTCTGTTTTTAAAAAGCACTAATACAGTCACACCTTGTTGAATTCAAATATAGGCTAAATAAATTGAAATACAGTTGTGGTCAAAAATTTATACACACTTATCATGGACATGGATTTTGTCAGTTTTGGGGCTTTTATTGGTTGATTTGAAAATTTCAACAACATGCAACCTCTACAGGTTTTTAACAACAAGGACTTGGTGCATTAGTTTGATTTATTGTGGATTTTATTTGAAAAAATACAAGCTCAGATTTCTATATGTTTGATTAAATGTTCTTTAGCAGGATTCACCTCAACCACAGGCTTTTTGTTGCCATCAGCAAGTTTCTGGCTTTGATCTCTGACCACTCGTATAGCCAAAATGGTAGAGTTCATTTAAATTGATTGGAATCAGTTTTTTCGGCATTGTCCACAAATTTTCAGTAGGGGTTATGTTTGAGAATTTTAGGAAGTTCATTTGTGATTTATTCAGACAGAAACCAGTTCTGATGTGTATTTGGGTTCATCGCCCTGTTAGAACACCTAAATGTGTCCCAAGTTACAAACGCCCAGCTGTTGATTTGAGTTGAAGTTGAAGGATTTAGAGGTAGACCTCCTTTATTCCAGTCACTTTGTGCTATGCATTAGTACCACAGCACCTACCCCCTCTATGCTTGACAGTTTGTAGAGTGTTTTTGAGGTTTGAAATCCTCACCTTGACTCCACCAAAGACACTTCTCATCGTTGCCCATGATAGGTTTATATAAATATCTAAGACAAGCTGTAGTTAATGTTGGTTTTAAGTTGCCCTAATTGCACTGATGATGACTAAATCATTACTTTGTATGAAGGGATTGGACACTGCCAGATGATTCAAGATGCATTTTACATTTTGAGTTCTGTTTTAGTCCTTGTTTTTCTGTCTTTTTGTTAAACCAATTGTCAGGACTTTGCTAAAAATCTTGTTTTTGTCAGGAAAAATTCAGCAGATCAGTTGTTTTCATCTTCAGGGTCATGAATTGTTTTCTTCTGATGGAGTGGTTTAATGAGAGATGAAAAAAGATTTACGGTATTCCGTGTGGTCCATCAGCCTGCTGCTGCCATCATCGTCACCCTCATCTGTAGATATGTATTGGAAATGTAATTTATATGATGTGACGTTTCACTTACTAATATGCTACTCAGTATAACTGTTGTGTCACGGTTTTAAATCCACATTTTGTGCTCTGAATCAGTATTTGTTTGATAGTTTATAAGAAACTTGCACTGACAAAAAAAGAGAATTGTAGCTGATGATTTTGTTGAGACTAGCACACAGTTTAGCTGTTTTATGGTTTTGTTAGGTTTACAGTTTCACTTGGACGTTTTCTATCTCCCGCTCCCGTTTTCTGTGCGTGAGTGTGTGTGGGTGTGTGTGTGTGTGTGTGTGATTTAGCTACTTTAAGTAAAAGCGAGCATCAGTTAGTGGCTCTTGCTGTGTTTCAGTTTTTTGGTCAGTATTTTGTTGTGGCTTCTTTTAGTTTTCCTTTCCGAACTGTAAATTTAGTTTGTGAATGTATGTTTTCCAGCACTCTACTCCCAATTTATTGTTCTGTAAATACTAAAGTGTAATACCATCTAGCTTACACATGGGGTCACTAGACGCTCATGAAGAATTGCACCATGCTGTCTACATTTGACTAAGTCACCATCAGTGGTCTTATTATCAATAAATATACACAATAACAGTTTTGTTTGAAGCTCATTTATTTCATTTTTGACTATGATGATGGTTAATTCATGTATGCTTGTTAATATTAATAGATGTTACAATAAAGCAAATTATGTCAACTTCAGTAAGGGGTTCAAAAATTAAAACTTGGTCCAAGACAAGGGACAATTTCTGTCAATATTGAAGAAATGTTATAATAAATTAGTCATATAGAAGTACAATTGACCTTTTCCAAATTATGTTTTGTGTAGCATTTAGAACAAACACCTTAAAGATACTGTTTAATATAATCCAGCAAATTAGGTGAAGAAAGAAAAATCTCACAAAAATCCAATTATTTGACTTTAAAATGGAGGAGTACAAAAAATGATAATTGAAGTCAGTTCTCTGTTGCTCCTTCCTCACCAAAATCAAAGATTACTGAAAAATTCTAACTTAATTTTCTTGGCTTGAAAGTTGGTCAACTGTCATGAGAAGAATGCACTAAATACAGAAACACAAAAGATGAACCACAAAACTATTTTACATTTAAAATATTACCTTTAAGACCAGATTAAATGTAAATGAGGGCCAGATTTGGCCCATGGGCCTTGAGTTTGACACATGCATTAAAGGGTAAGCTATAGAAACAAGCATATGTTGATGGAATGCATACTGCCCACCAACTTGCTTTGGGCCCATAAACACCAAAAGGTGTATACTTTCACCAAACTGGAAATGAATATTTAGTAAAACTGATCAGGTTAACTGAAGGGGAAAAAAATACACTGATCAACTTTTTCCAAAGCTGACTTCCAAACACTTATCGAGAGAGCAGCAGTGCTGTTTACCAGCAAGAATTAAAAACAGGAAACATATATATTGCAAAAATCAATTAATATGTGCCTTCTTACTGCTCATTAGTTTCATCATAGCTTGGAAAATACCTTAAAACATTACCATCAGTTTCTAAAGGAACATTTGCAAACTGAATAATGTCTCAAGGGATCTGAGTTATTTAACCTTTACATGTTAAAGTGCTTTAAAAGTTTGTTCTTCAGTCACACACTTTCATTCTTCATTAAAAGATCAAATCTAACCTGATCAGTGGTGTTTAAAGAGCAAGAGTGACGTAAACGAGTTCATGCAGGAACACTGGTTCCTGCACCTCCCATCCAGTCCCTGTTCAGGGTCGAGAGGAGCTGCTATCTCTGGGGTCAGTGGGGTACAACCAGGGCATCCATCACAGGCTGGCTCGTTATACAAAACACAGAAAAACAAGGTTTATTTATACAAAAATCAGCAAAGCAAAACTTCATGCAAAAGAAAGAGCCTTTAACAAGCCTAACTTCACACATCCATCCATCCGTTATTTTTTACTCTCTACCTTTCAGGGTCACTGGAACTCATATCCAGCAGTCTCTAGGGGTGGGGGACACCCTGGACAGGTCCCAAGTCCATCACAGAGAAAAACAAGACAGAAAAACATTAACTCTCTCTATTACACTTAGAGACCTTTTAGAGTTACCAATTAACTTAATATTCATGTTTTTGGTCTGAGGGAGGAAACCAGAGTACCCTGTGAAAAACCCACACATGCATGAAGAGAACCTGCATTTAATACTATTGAAAAATACTTACTTATTTAGCCATTTATTTACTGAGATAAGGCTGTTAACTTCATGAATGTTATGGGAAAAATCACTCTGGATAGCAACAGTTGTTTTAAAATGTGCTTCATAAGCTAATTAACTAATTAAATAATATATGATTTAAACACTTTTTTAAATGTTTTCTGTTTTTGTTTTAATGTCACTAAAAGTAGATAAAGAAATAAATAATTATGAACATATTGAGTCCTCTTTTTCAACTATTTGCAAGTGAAAAGTAGTTTTTCCCCTTAAATACAGAAAAGAGGACTGCAAGTCACTGATTATCAGCGGTCGATGTACATGCAGTACCATTTCTGTCCTTTTGGTGGCGCTTAAGCATCAGCGGAAAACGGACCTATGAGGCGCTGGAAATATAAAACGGATGGAAGCCAATAAACACACACACACACATGCAAAGCTAGAACGTGTTTCTGTCTGCCTGTCCTCCACCGCTCCTGCGGGCTGGATCGGAACCAAGCCCGGAAAAAGCGCGGAGTGAACACGGGGCGGAGGGAGAGCGGCTCGGCAGCGGCAGCCAGCGGGGCTCGCTCCAACCTCGTTACGCAAATTAGCGGCAGCGCGGCGCGGCAGTGGGTCCGCTAATGGAGCGTGTGTACGCCGCTGCTTTCCGCGCTCCGCCTCGCCCTCGCCTCCGCCTCTCGACAGCACATAATGGGTTTTGGGCTGGAGGGAGGCGCACACCGGGGAAGCGCCATTACTCACATACATGCACGCGCACGCACACACAACAGGCTCGAGAGCACTTACACTCAGACACCTTCATGTGCAGCCAGCCTAATTAAGAAAAGAGTGAGGGCCCAGGTTGTTTTTAAAATTGTTGTTTTGTTGTTACATAAAAATAAACAACTCGTGGTCCTGTTTTTCCTTTATAGAAAATCCTAGAAGCAGTTTACCTCGAGGTGCTTGGCACAAGTTGCAGTTCTAAAGTTTCAGCAACACATTTCAACAGAGGAGCTTCAGTAACCACCTGTTTGTCAGTATAATATTTCAACAGCACCACAAAGTCCAGTACAGTCATATAACACCTTTAACAATCTTCCTCAAAAGGCACTTCCACCAACAGTCTGTGAATTTTAGTCCAAACTACATGTCCCATTATAATCATGGCTTTAGACAATTTTATTTAACATATTAGGAAAGTATTTGCTGTAAAACTACATACTTATTTTAAAAAACAATGTTTGAGATAAACTTAAAGTTGTGTGTGCATTTTTTTAAGTTCTGTGGACTAATGGTCAGAATCTTACCTGCAGAATATACAGGAGAGGATATATTTGAGACCTGATTTTGGACATCTAAAACAACTCAAACCTTAAACATTTGAGACTCAATCAAACACATTTTTTAAAATTTTTACTGTACATAATTTAAAAGAAATGCTCTATTTTACATTTTAACAGTCACATTGAACATTTTGCACTGCTGTATAAAAGTTTACAAAATATAGTTTGCTCAAACCTGTGAATCTTATTTTAGAAGATTGTGTGGCATGTTTAATTCTTCATAGCACGTGTCAAATTCAAGGCCCACTGGCCAAATCTGACCCACTGTAACATTTTATCTGGTCCTAACCTTCCCAATAGTAGCAACACGTTCCTGATAAATTCTCTCAAGTTTGCAACTTCTACTTCCTGTTTACTACAGACATGCGTCTGACGTAATTACACTTTGCATGGCCTGGTTGATTTGCTTCAAGCCATTTGAAGGAAACATGTCTGATTCGCATTTTGTCTTTTTTCCCTTTTTACAAATGTTAAAAATTTGCTCAAAACATGAATTAAAATTGGATTGAAACACGGCTACTGTTTCTGTTCAGGCTCTATAAGAAATATTTGTTTGTTTTAGGTGTCAGAAATACATTTTAGAACTGTCTCTATTCTGTTTAGTCAAACTGAGATCTTTCTGATCACCATCATCTGCAGGTAAGATACTGACTGTTAATTAAACATAACTTCATTTGAACACATTCAAACCATCTCTTTAGACTTATGAGAGCTGAATTTAATTTAACTTGATCAGTTTTGGACTCCTTCCTTCACAGCTTTGTTTCATATTCATATTTTGGACAAGATTAAAATAATTTTAATTGGATTTATGTCAGGGAGGATTATTAGCTCCCTGTACACAACTTTAGAAGAGGCCAATCAGCTGTTGTGTCACAGGTTTAGTTTAAAACAAACATGTTCATCCATTTTTAAGATAATTATTCTTTAAAACTGCCCAAGGACTCAGCGTTTAAGGAAAAGCTCTCTGACTTGACCGACTCTATAGCCTCTCCAAACCTGTTTTCATTTGTAATGAATGAAGAACCCCTTGGTGTCATTTTTCAACTTGTGGGGTTCCTCTGGAGCTCTGAAAGTGCCCTCACCGTTAGAGAGGTGTGCTTTAGTCACAACATTTACTAATCTTTAATAATTGTATCTTGAATTAAGCATTAAAATCATGCAAAGTTGAGCAGCACCCTAAATTAAAACTGAACTGATACAAACTGTTTCACCAAAGGCTCCTAATCAGAGTTGGAAGAAATACTTTGTTGCTCTCACAAGCTAGAGCCACTTTCACTAGAAAATGGGTTATTTCAAATAAATTGCCTTTTAATATACAAAGTAATTGTTTAAATCAATAAAAACCTTTCTTTGTTGTTTACCTTTTTTACTTTCATAATTATTGTTCAGTCAAGATCTGTGATTTATGATTTCGTAAGAGTAACACATTTGGACGAATGATACCCTTTCTTTTTAACTTTTCAATTTTATTGTGAGTAAATGAGGAATAATGAGACTCTCCTGACAATGTTTAGTGCAGAGAGCAAAGCTTTGAGCTTAAATGAGAAAAAAAATGTGAGCTAAAATTAAATTGGGACTCCCTTCTTCGATGACAAATGGTTTTGGAGCCAACTATAATGAAACATGAGTAGCTTACTTACAAAACAGATAAATCAACCACTTTTATACTTGGAATATGTTTAGAAGCTACCGTTACCTCAAGATCATTCCCAACTTCAGAAATCAAATTATTCAAACTATTGTTTTTGTTTTGTTTGTCTTTTCCACAGGGCTTTAGTAGCTCCAATGTCTGTGCTTACCTAATTTAGGATGGCCCCACAGCTACCTGACCTCAGCTAAAAACAAAAAGCATTATTTTTATGCATTCCTTCAAGGTGTCATGATTTGTAGAATTGTCTTTAAAGGGTTTGGGCCGGAAATGCAGACGGAGGCCAGGAATCTTAACCTAAAACTCAGGATTTATTTGTAAAGTGACAAAACAAAAAGCTGCTGTGGCAGCTAAACAAGAAAAACTAACCATGAGTCAGGAACAGGTCAAAACAGAACATGAACCAGCCAGGATCTCACCCGACAGAGCTAATGCCAGATGGCTTAACCAGAGCAAAACAGTAGACTATAAGGAGTCAGCGCTCATCAGGTAAGTCCAAACACCTGCACACTGAGGCAGAGCCTGAGCAGGTGGGCATGGTAGGAACAGAATACACACTGAACTGAGCAGAATAATCAGGAATACAAGGAAACAAAACAAATAACTAAACAAAAAGAGCACCGATCTTAACAGAATATTAATAACTGAACAAAATAACAGAATCTTAACATAATCCTCCCTCGAAGGGACAGCTCCTGATGTCCCAACTACCACTAGGGTGGGTGTTGGGGAAAAACAGGACAAAGGGAAAGAAGCAAAACAAAGAAACAAAATATCATGGGGACAATGCAGGGCGCGTCCAAAACCTGAGAATAGCTCTGGTGGATGGCCCAAGGTGCATCCAAACCTTGGGCAGAGTTCAGGCAAATAGCCCGGCACCCGTCCTGCAAGATACAAGAGTTCAGAAGGACGGACAGGAGACATTGTCCTAACTGACCATCACTTTTGCTGACCTAGCACAAAAGGTGCATACTCAGATAATTCAGGAACTGCCAACTTAGACAACTCACCAACTGACATTAAAGAGGGATTGTGGACAAATGGAGGTTGTCACTGATGGGGACCTGGAGGAAGATGCCGGAACTGTAGGGGACCTGGAGGAGGTTGCAGGATGTTAATGGGAAGCAGAGGAAAATGCAAGATGTGAAGGGGACCCGCAAAAGGTTGCCAGAGCTGTAGAGAACTCAATGGTGAAAGCAGGTGACAGAAGGTACCCGAAAGCAACAGCAGCAGTTGACCTGAACGCAACAGCAGCAGATGAAGGGGACTCAGAGATGCCAGCAGCTGAGCCAGGCCACACCAAGGGACAACTAGAAAAATTGCATTTCCTGCGAAAATGCAAGTGTGAATGCCTGTTGCTGAAAGCTTTAGCTGAAAGCTGCTGAATGTAAGCTGAAAGCAACTGCAAGGAGCACAAATATCATAAAGTAGCAGAAAAAGCATTAAAAGTAGAAAAAAGTAGAAGAATAGCAGAAAAAAAGTAGAATTTTAGCTGAAATAGCAGAAAAAAGCTAAAAGCTAAAATAGCTGAATTTAGCAGAAAGCCACTGTAAGAAGCATAAATAACTCAAATTAGCAGAAAGAGCCACTAAAAAGCAAAAATTAGCAGAAAAATAGCAGAAATGAGTAGAAATATAGATGAATTAAAAGGTAAAAGCTAAAAATTAGCTAAAAAGTAGCTAAAATTGACACGGTAAAATGAAAAGCACCTAAACCAAAACAAGATATGTAAGGTTCTGTAAAAATTTAGAAACAATTTGAAGGATTTTAAGGATGTTCAATAAAGCTCCATTCACTTTAATGGGAAATTAGTAGCTGAAATAACTTTGGCTACTATAATGTATTTTTAATTTAGCATCAATATGTTATAGAGCTTGCTCTCAGCTACCAATACATCCATTTTTGTGTCGATACATAAAACATTGGCTAAGTAAAAGCCCTT
>JARVJO010000061.1:18608857-18623990 GCA_031762555.1 Cynodonichthys magdalenae | reverse complement strand
TATGTATGTATGTATGTATGTATGTATGTATGTATGTATGTATGTATGTATGTATGTATGTATGTATGTATGTAATTGTAATGGATTTTGCATTCAAACTTCTTTTACTAAAGTTTGCAAAATTCAGCAAATTGATTAGAATCTGACTCTTAAAGTATAAAATAAATAGTTCTGTAAGTCAAACAAGTATAAACTTAAACTATAATCACAAATTGTGTTTCAATTATGAAAATAAGAAGATTTAAGATAGTAAAATAGACGTGTGTTATGTAACACTTTGCAGATACAACAACTAGAAATAACAGATTTCATTCATTGTTGCCTGACTAACCCACAGTGACGAGCTCAAAGGCCTCTGGGTGCAGCTGGACTTTCAGGAACACAATAAAATTCAGTAGAACACACCTATCCACATTTCAATCTCCACCTGTTCTGCACATAGAAATGAAACAATCTGACAAATTCCAACAAAGATTTTTTTTAGTAATTAAATTTCTTTAAGTGGAATCCCATTAGTGAAATGAGCACAAGGACTGCTTGAAATACCTCAAGATGTTTATCCTCACCCTGACACTACACACAAAAAAAATGTCATGTTATTGCCTCTGTTTGTGCATGTTTGTGTGTTAGCAAAATATTTCATGAACTCACAGATGGACTTGTATAATAGACAGTAATCACTGGATGTACATCCACTCTAACGTTTGTGATGAGGTGGACTCGAAAGAGGCAGCAATTTGGTCCTTCAAAAGGATTTAATAAATGAAAACACAATCAAAAAAGCAAGAAAGAAAATCAGGAAAGACTGGAAATTTAAGTACAAGTTGAGATCATTACAAATGAACGAGAGATGTGTGGGACAAAAGAAATAGGGAAGTTGGGTAAAACACAGTTTGGGATTATGGATTAACAAACCTAAAAAGGCTTAACAGATAAAACACTGGTGAGTAATAAAGAGAAAAACAGGCAGAAATAAATTATTCACAAACCTATAAATGTGACATTTCATGTTCCTAGAGTGCAACAGGCTTAAAGAACTACAGCAAATAAAAAGTATCTAAATGTGATCTGAGAGGCATCATTCTTTGTTTAAACCACCTAAGCAAAGCTCTGTTTTTAAACAATACTTTTTATGGTAAATGGCCTGAACTTATATAGCGGTGGTGCCATGCACTGGCACCACTGGACCTTCTGACCCCCATCAGTAAGCAAGGCGGGTGAAGTGTCTTGCCCAAGGACACAACGACTGAGACTGCTGGAACGGGGGATCGAACCGGTGACCTTCCGGTTCCAGGACGATGTATGTTTATGATATTCAAGTTTTTTGCAGATAAATAAATTGGAGCTATTATGTTAGAACTCTTCTTAAAAATATATATTTTTATGATCATGTGAAAATAGTCAGGTACAAAAACTAAACTAAACGTGTGAAAAAGCAGCCAATGTAAAAAAAAATAATGCCTGCTGGTAGTTAAAAATTTGTGGATAAATTCTTAATAAAATTTCTTCTCAATAAAAAAAGCAGAAAAATTAAGGATTTTTTAAAAAAGTAAATTCTACTATTTTGTTACAACAAAAACATTATTTTAGTACTTATTAAAACAAGGGGAGTATGGAGATTTATTAACTGATTGTATTAGAAACTACAGCCTATGTTTTAGAACGGTAAAATACTAGTTTATGTCAGTAACAGAATTTCAAAACTATATTTAAAAGCTAAATATGCAAACTTTCTATTGGCATTTAATGATTTTTATTTGTTTTAAATTAGGAAGGAAGTCTCAGGGGGGAAAAGTCTCACAAAACAGTTCTTCGCGCAATTAAAGGTTTGTCAAAAACGTCCTTTTTATCCCTTTGTGCGCACCGTAGAAACAGGAAGCACGAGGAGAGGTTCAACCAAACAAAAACAAACTGAGGAGAAATAATCACATGAAATTGTCTTAAAATGAATAGTCAGAGTTCTGCGACAATGAGCAACAAATCACGCTGCGTGTTTTTTAATACAGACTCAGAAGACTATCGATGTGTAAGTAAGCAGGTTTTAGTTTTAGCTGTTTGGCTAATTAGCTACATGCTAATGCTCACACGAATCTGATATTAATGTTTGGTGGACTAATTACCTGCTCGAACGGAGCTCTGACACCTGCATATTTCTAGATAATAACACAGACGTATATTTAACTCACATTAATTGTTTTTTTTTTATCTCTGTCCTGTTTGATAAAGTACGTTTATTTCTTGGTAAAGTCCAAAAACAAAACTCTTACAGAAACAGCTGATGAAAAGCTTTATTTTACATAAAGTTTATGTAACAGCAGAAAATTTAGGTTCCAGGTATCAGATTCTTGCATCTTGTTCTGACTGTTGACTGTAAAATATAAATCTGTTTGAAGCTCAGTAGATATACATAAACGTGCAAATATTTGAACTTATATGTCCCCAAACCTATAAAAATGTAACCCAAATTAGCTTTTTTAGATTAGGTACGAGTAAAATGCTGTTGATAAAACATTCATGCAGTCATATTGAAAAAACAGTGTTAAATTGTTATTCCATTAAATTTTTTTTTTCATATTTCACAATAAAAGTCATCTCAGCGTTCTGTATCAAATAGGTCAATTCAAACCCATTTGTAGAGAACAGGACTGCCTGCCCGTATGGGTTCTGATTACAGCTGAGATAAAGAGGAGCTTTATGCAAAATCTCACATATTTGCATCAAATGAATTGAACATTTGATGGTTTATTTTTCCCTGATGGAGCAGCAGATACATGATTGGAAAAGTCACACGTGCTGCAAAAATAAAAGACAATTAAATTCCCATTGAAGCAACTGGGTTGGGGAGAATTTTTCACTGATTCATGTGTTCATGAATATATGTTTTTTAATAGAGATGAGGTACTAAATAGTTTTGCAAAATGATTTTTACAAGAAGTAAATTTTGTTATATTTCAACCAACTGAATTGATTGAATGTGATATGTCAACAAGCTGCAAACACTGTATATTATGAACTTAAGTTACTTGTTATGATTAAGCACATATTTAGTACCAAATATTCTGCATTACAGAACAGTGTGCACTCATTGCTTGAGCTTATTTTTTTGTTTTATTTTTGACATATCTAAGATTAGAGTCAGTCAGACCAAGTTCCTCATTGTGAACATTATTATGGTTTCTGGACAGAATAAATTTATCTTCGACCATGAATTTCTTGAATCACTGGATCTGTGTAAAAATTGTGCTGTTTTGATTATGGTGGATAGAAACAAATCAGTCCTTAAATAGCACAAAAGCTTGATTTTTCATGTACTGTTGAGCCTTTTTAGCATTCCTGTTGTGTCCTGTTGGCATAATGTTTAATTAAAGTAAAGTAATAGACAGAATAAGGTCTTAGTAAAACTAAATAATAAATACATTTAAAAAAAGTTTACAACTTTAGATTTATGCAACACTTTGAGAATCTTGGAATATTCCAGAAATGGGTGTTCCTGCCGACTCATCAATGTTCTTGCACTAATGATTGCAGATTATCAGACTGATCGCAGGAAGTCTTTTTTTTGGTCTCGATTATCTCGCAGATACAGACTTTGACCATAACAATGATGCTATGATCTGCATGCAAGACGGCTGCTGGCCTTTCCTCGTCCCCTGAAGCCGAAACCAAGTCACACATTTGTCATTCCCATCATTCCTTTGCTCTTTTTCCCTTCCACTTTCCTTTTGTCTCTGGGTTATTTGAGTTTAACAAATATGCAAAGCCTCGGTTTCTTGCCTCATTATCACATCTGCATGCATCTGTATTGCACGTCTCTCAGCTGTCACCTACCAGCGCCTCTTTGTTTACGGCATGGTAAAATAGGTTGAGTACGTGCTAACGTGACATTCACAGACACCTTTGAGCGCACGTCTCAGGTGTCAGGACGTTGCAGATGTTTGTGTTTCTTCTGCTTGGGTTCCCCGAGTGCAAGTTTAATTTTGTTATCCCTCCAGTCTTCGGCATGTTTGCACGTACACAAACACACACAGAAGGCAAGCTTAAACAAATGGCAGACTTGTCAGCTCGGTGGTGTCTAAGCTTCTGATTATTTTGATCACAGTGCAGTATTTGCATTGCACTTCTGAATGTGTTTCCAGGGTGTTTTACCTAAAAACAAATGCAAATCACAGGGCAATTCAGCTAACCATTTTAATATGTTGTTGGTAAGAGCCATGGCGTAATCAATTGTTTTTAATTTGCAGGTGGTGATTTTATCAGTAAAACGAGCTACTGGAACCTTCTCCTTACTAGGATGGTAAATATTCCTTTTAATTTTATTTTGCTCTAATAATTTATTGTGTTTTAAAGCTACAATTTTAATTTAGCTCTTATAAAAATGGACATAGCTGAAATTGATGAGCAACACTTTTTTTGCACGTTTCAGGAAATAAACATCAGCAAGGATGCTTCCAAAAATAAAGGTCAAAATAAATCTGCCTGGATTCAGTTTGGGTCCAATTAAGATGCTGGTTTGTTGGAATAAGGGGAAAAAACCTCTCAAAATGATCAAAATGCTATAATTTATTTCACGACAGTCTTCAGTCAAGTTTTTAAAGAAATAGTTCATCACAAAAGGTTCTAATTGTTCACTAAACAGACTAACTCTGAGCTGTTTTTCTTTAAAAGGACTTGATTGATTGAAATTTGACTCCATATTCATAAGCCAAAATGTGTTGGAATGAATTTTCACTGGCCTAGAGAACTATTTTATGAAAATAAGAATAATTTAACAATTTCACAGATTTAAAATATCATCTTATGAGAATTAATGGTGTCATGGCTGTTTTGGTCAAATCTTAATAACAATGTTATTTGTATGTGTTAAACACACAAGGAAAAATATTATCACCAACTTTTTACTTTTTTCACAGGTGGTGAAAATTAGTTTTATGTCATATATTGGAGGGTGAAAATAGGATGTAAATACAGGCACACAGGATGAATTCAGGACTTTTTATTTAACATGAAAACTAAAGTGAAACAGTCTGAACTAGATTGGTGAGATAACTGAACTCAATGCCAAAACTGATAAGAAAACAAGAATCGGACACGAAGCAACTAAAAAACTAAAATAAGATTATGGAACAATCTGGAAGATTGTATTAAAAATGCCAAATTAATTGGTGTATTTAATAAAATTATAAAGCTTAGTCTGTTGGAGAAATATGTAATGGTATAATTTGTATTTATACAAGTTCTAGGAGTTTAACCTTTATTTATTTTCGTCTTTTTTTTTTTGAAGACTAATTTTGGTCAAATTAATTTTTTCGAGAAAAGGGGCAGATATTGTAAGATTTTTTTTCTTCTTCTGCTACCTTTCATTTATGATTTGTATTTTTTATTGCATATAGAATTTATGTTGGGTTTTTTTAAGAAATGAATGAATAAATAAACTAAACTAAAAACTGTAGACTACATGCACATGCTGAGGGACGGTAATGACAGATTGGTTGCAGGTGTGATGATATGAAATCAGGACCAGGTGTTAAGATGAGCAGAACCATGGAACTGATTATGAGACATAAGAATAAACAAAGCCCAATTGATCAGAACCAACAAGTCAAACAGAAAAAATTATAGACCCTAACATTTTTTTTATTTATAATGCCAAACTAGAGTAAAAAATGTTCTAAAATTAACATAGTGTATGGGTTGCAAAATGTTTTTAAGCTTTTTGGTGAGGTTGGGTTTTAGAAATATGTTCTATTACAGCAGTTTAACAGTTTTCATCTATTTAGTGGGACATCCCAAAAGTTAAAGGACCAAATCTTTTGGTCTCAAATAATCCCCAGAACATAAAAAACACTCCTGTATTATATTTATTTTAGAGAAATCCAAAAGGACATAAAGACCTGTTTTACTCAACTGCTTGTTCAGCTTATTGAGACAAAGTTTTAGGAGTAAAACATGACAGAAATATTTTCAAACTCAAAATTTAAAAAACAAGTTTTAAATAGAAATTGACCAAACATATTGAAAGAAGTTCCCATAATCTTGGGAGATTCTGGACTTTTTTTTTTTTGACAAGTGAAAAATGTGAATTTTAACTGAAACTGCGAGAAAATTTTACCTTTTGATTTCAGTTTGACTGCAGTCATAACGAACTGAATTTTATGGCCATAACTAATTATGTGCTAATTGTAGGTTTTCAGCTATGATGTTTCCGAGCTTTTGCTTTGACAGCTGTAAACATATTTCATGTCAGCTGTAATTAAAGCCACAGACAGTGAAGGAACAGAGAACGTATTTTAATGACCTCAGTAGGAGCAAAGTTGCGAACTACAAACCAAATTCATGCTTCTTGCAACAGTCTAGTCCTTCAGGCATATTCTAGAAATTATCTCTGATATTCTTAATGATTATAGTGTTTAGTCTATGTAGTAAATAACAACAGTAACATAACAGTGCACCATGGGAAAGGATCATAACCTGACTTTATCCAGTCTCTCCTCTTGCTTCATTCTTTGTTCACTTATTTAGAATTTTCACCATAAAGTTTAGCGAGCTTTCTGACCACCCTTAAAAAAGAGGAATTGTGACCCGTGGCATCTGCTGGTAAAAATGTAATTTCCTACCATAAATCTTTGTTTGAATGTACCTGGGCAATATGGCTTAAAATGTAACATGATATGTGTTTAAAATCACTTGATTTAGATAATTATTGATTTTGTTTTTTTATTTTACCTATTTGAATTAAGGACCAGGGGGAAAAGTCTCATTAATACTGCCAAACTGATGATGTGACCTTTCCTCTTTTAGACACAATTTCCTCTCGAGGTGTTGAAATCATTTTCTCTTTCACTTCACGTTGTTCTTTTATATTTTTAAGCAGCTATGATGCACAGTGGAGAAACATAAAACTGCCACTGTGCATGTTGTTGCTAGCTTACCAAAGAGTGAGTGATTTGGTTGATGCCACCAACCTTGATTAGCTGTGAGAGGTGGAGCAGCTGAGTATGGGGTCTGCAGTCACTATGTAGAATTTTTTTTTTGTGGGAGGAGTTTGTCCAAGACATGATTAGTCCGTTTGACTTTTGAAAGCATAATTTGCTAAAGATGTGATTGGTTGGGTTGACTATTTGTTTCATTTTAGTTATAGATTGCCTGGCCTAAAAAAAGTCACCACCAAGATCACGCTGAATATTGTTGGACCGCCTTTAGCTTTGATTACGGCACACATTTGCTGTGACGTTGTTTCAAGAAGCTTCTGCAATGTAACAAGATTTATTTCCATCCAGTGTTGCATTAATTTATCACCAAGATCTTGCATTGATGATGGCCTCATTCTTTAAGCTCAAACTGCTGAACCTGGACCTGACCAACTGCAGCAACTCCAAATCATAGCACTTCGTTAAATCCAGGTGGCCACTTCTTTTTTGGCCAGTCAGTGTAACTCGAGACAGGAAGCTGCACAAAATTTAAAGTAATTAATGTTTACATGTTCACAATAATTTTTCTTTGAGTCATTGTTCTGTTATAAACTCCATATAGACAGTCAATAAATCATATTTACATTTTCTCAATAATTTCACTGTTATCATTATTTCCTCACAAGACAAGTCAATCCGACCAATCATGGTTTCGCCAAACTCCGCCCACAGTCAACCTGTTTATTATCCACACTCCGCCAATTCCAGTTAGGACAAACTCCGCCCACACACCAACTCCACCAATCATGTTTAGGACAAACCTCTGCCCACATAACAAGAAACTCCCCCTATGTATTGCAGAAAACCCTACTTGGAGCATCTAAAGCCTTTCCTCTGCCTACATCCCCCAGAATGCCGTGCAGTTCTGGATTAGAGTTCAGTGAAATAATCAACATTCTATCAGAAAAAAATGTCTATAACAATATATATTTATTGAATTATTGCTCAGCCCTGGTCACGATAAAGTATAAGTAGATATTTGTTCAATGCTCCCAACTGGACCTTCAATAAATTAAATGCCTCCTTCTTATTGTGCTACTAATAGGTCTTTCAAAGCTTTTCCTTAGCTGCGGCTTTGATCATTTTTATTCCAATAAAGACTTTGAAAGACCTTCAGAAAACCTGGAGAACCATTGATGGTGCCACTTTAATGGCTCGCAGGACAATCTTACTACATTCAAAATATAAAGAAACAAGAGGTTAATTTAAAACTTTTATAAAGTTCTATAAATTTGGTAATAATTAAATAATTATAAATAATTAGAATTAAGCATGCTCTGACATCTGAGCCTGGATCTCTGGACATCTTTCCCACAATCAGTTTATGAAATGTGTGGAGATGAGTTGAACAAAATAACCCTAATATGAGCTTTTGCTTTAAATTTATTCTTTTTGTTTTATCTAAGTAGTAAATGTTATTGTTTCATAAGTTTTTAGTGATGTGTTGAAGTCTGTAGTTTTTTGTCACACTCTGCATTGTCTCCTGTAATCGTGCATCAGCATGTAAAAAGATAAGAAGATAAAGTAAATAAACAGATTCAATCTGTTGTCACCATGACTTTTAATATTTTTAAAGCCTAAAAATAAAAATAGTTGTATGTTTTGCAGCTCTTTCAAAGTCGTACATGTTGTTTATTAGAGTTGTGATGACGCATTGATGCTCAAATTGTCACCCATATGAAGCAAAAAATGCTGTTTGTTTTTTTCTCCTCAGTCTTTTCATGCTGTTTGTAATCTGGCTGCTTCGACGGTATCACTCCCTGGCTCAGGTAAATTTCGACTTCACTCTGCGCAGTACGTTTCCATCGCCCTTTCCTGCTTCTGTTTGCTTCATTTCCACCGGAAATATGTTCAATTAGCCATGGCAAATCTCAGCATAATTGAACCCAATTAAAATGCACAGATTAATGAATTGGGGGAGCTAATTGACTCACGGTCATTCTGTGATAGGGGCTTCTGTCTTGTGCTTTTCTTTCTTCTCCTCCCACTGCTGTTCAAATGAACCAGTTTAAACAAACTTAATATTTATGGAATTCCCCCCACCTCCCCTTCTTTTTCTTCTTTTATCCAAAAGGATTTAGTTTTCCTCAGGGTGTTGCTGTGAGTGTGAGTCCTGTGGAAGATTTTTTTTTCCTGAAGCCAGTCCAGCAGGTCTGCTAGGTTTAGCAGAGCTGCACGTTATCCTCCTAATCTGAAGTAAATGACAGCTTAGCGTGGGGCTTCCAGTGGATCCCATTACCTCTGGACCACACGGCTGAAAGCGACCTTGCGTCCTCCTGATCCCCCCACCTCCTCCCCTCATTTCTCCTCCTCTTATACAACATAAACCCTCTCCTTACTTGCATCCTCTTTCAAAAGGTTATCTGTCAGTCAATAGTCTTTAGTGCACTCAAGGCCCTCCTGCAAGCTTATTGTGTCCTCCCACCCCCCACCCCCCTCTGCTGTAGCCTTGGCAGGGTCATTGCTAGACACAAATTGAAAACGGGCTCTATGCGTGGGTTTGTCCTTGTGTGCCCACCGCAGCCACAGTTACCAACACTTCCGGAAAATTAGACTGATGTGCATCGTAGCTCCATTTCCATAACTCTGTTGTGCGTAGATTAATAATTTGTTTTAAATCAAGTAAAAATGTGAGTTTATAAGGAGTGGAAACAAGAAAAAAGTCTCTCCTCAGAGCTGTCAGCCACATCACTGGTCATTGAAGCTATAATTTGCCTTTCCTCTGTAAGTGAAATTTAACGCATCTTTTGCTCTGGGTGTTGTGTTAACTAACCCGTCTTCATGTCTTTTTCCTGAATTTTCATGGTGCAGAAGATGATTCTTAGCCTGAGTGTAGCCGCCTTCTTTGACAGCATAGCATATGTCATGGTGAGTCTGTTGCACTAAAAACAATCTCTGTTTTTTTTCTATGTGTGGTCGTTTAAAAATGAAAAAAAAAAAAAGAAATCTGAAAATAAACTCACATTGCTTTTTTTTTTTTAATTCCCCAGGGTGAGACCCATCTGGAGGGATCTCTGTGTGACTTCCAGGCCTGGTGGCTGACTTACTTTGGTAAGACAGACTTTAATTAATCGCTCACTGGCACAACTTTTGCAGCAGAAGACAAGCAAGCAGCCGAAAAACATAGCAGGGCTCCACCGAAGACATCTGATGAAGAGCTCATATATCACTGTGGCGAATAATATTGCTTTATTATGACTTGAGAAGAAAATGGGCCTTAACAGGTTGGAGTGTGGGGCTTAATACATGAACTTACAATGTGATGAAATGATTCTTAGGTTTTAGTTTTTAGGGCTCTCTTTGTTTTTAGAGGTCTGGTTGATCCAACAATGGCAACATGCCGCACACGCAAGTTTGTATTGACTTCCATTTATTTCTGTAGCCTAGAGGAATATTAACTAGTAATTAAACACCTAAAAAAATCAGATTTATAGCTTTAAAAGGATATTCCAGCTATCTTAAAGTGGGGTTGAGTGAAGTACTAATGAGTGGCCAAAACCAGGACCATTAAAAAACTAGTTATTTATTATCTGAAACAAATCAAACTTTAACAGTTACAAATCTAAGATGAACACTAAATTGTGTATTTTTAGGCTGCATAACCTTTGCATCAGTTTTGCTTGTTGACCAAATATTAGACATGTTGCAACACAGCGGGTGATTTAATCAGTACTTCGTTACATAACAGAACAAGTCATGCTGACCAGATTGGTCCACCTGTCCGACACAAGGCTGACACTGAGTAAAAAATCCAAACTAAAGTGTTCCCTTGTACTGTTATGAAATGTTTGAGTTGTGTTAGATAACAAAATAAATGATGGACTTTTTTTTGAGGGGGGTGTATCAGAATAAAAATATTTGTCAGGTAAAAGCGAGCATATTGTATGTTTCATCAGGTCAGAATAAAACTATTGCCAAGTCACTGATGTTGATTATAAATTACTAGAATTTAGTGCTTAGAGATACTACTTTTTAGAAATATTCTTGAATAATAATATTTAGGTGCAGTAGCTTGGTGTTCTATGCGACTAAGGCTGCAGAGTCCAACCCAAGTCGCATCAGGAAGGGCATCCGGCGTAAAAAACAAAAGCCAAATCTCTTCAGCATTGTATTATTTGCATTTTGTTTGTAATTAATGATTTTTACAGTTCTCTCTCCTAGCAGGACTGTAACATGTACTTCTCCTTGTCCTTTTCATATATATTCTCCCCCCCTTCACATCTTACTTCTGTGTTCTTATGAAACCGAAGACTGTGTTTGGTTAAGAAGGGGTTAACTTCACACACCTGTGTTAGGAATTCCACCTTTGGGTACAGTGACTCAGACTCTGTGAAACGCCCAAAACCAGAGATCTCAGCATTTCATCAGCGGCTCGAGTATGAGGAGACAACCCTCCTCCAATGACAGCAAAGAACGTCACATTTTAATCTGGAATAAACTGGAAACGTCTAGCGAAGTCAAACAAGTTCTTAGTGATGTATGTGCTGATTTCTTTTTTTTTTTTCCCTGAAAGAATGTAAGTTGCATACCTGGCACTACAGTGTCAGCTCTTTTAGTCCTGATGAGAATAAAAAGACTGCTAATTTAAAGTGTCCCTGTCAGAATAGGTTAGAAATAACAGTGAGCTGATTCTTTATGGTTGGTGCAAGTCAAGAGCATACTTTGGCCAAGGACAAATATCAGCTGAACGATGACTGCGTTCCAGCTCAGCTCTGTTTTTAAGCCCACAAATCAAATCCTGTTTGGAACTATGGAGAAGAGCAGCAGAGGCAGCATTTGGACAGATGTTGAAGCTGAGCTGTTTGTGTTTCCAAGCTAAAGAAAAGATTTTGGCTGCTCTCTAGCTGTGTAAGATGTGTTTTGACAGTAATTGTGACCTGTTGCAATAACGCCACACCTGTTGAAGCTGTTGCTTAATGTAAAGGTTTCTTAAAGAGGACATATACAAAGTTCACTTTTTTATTTAGCCGTTAAATGCATTTTGTTGTGTACTTGGTGTCTGTAGGAGTGCAGAAAAGTTTAATTTAATTTCTCCCAGTGTTATCTTTATATTCCAATTGGGTCATCTTTTTCAACTCATTTAGTTTTCTCTAATTTCAGTGAAATTTTCTGAACTATTATGTCATAATAGGTCTGGAATTACCAGGTACAATTGTCCTGTGGCTCTGGGTCAGACTGTTGCTCCAACATGTAAGGCTGGTTGGACAAATCTTCACTTGTTGACATCTTGTAATTAATTTGGAAATAAAACGTTTCTGTGCTTCTAGATAGAGGTAACCCCCTCTATCAAACTAGAATGGACTGATCTGGAAGCTGGATGGGGGCAGGGTGTGGATTTAAAGATACAGCATCAAAATGAGTTGATCTGAGACACACCTTAGAAAAGAGGGGCTTGTGGAGCTACAATGAGGCTTTCAGTCTAAAGCATTGCAGTTTCACTTTATATAGATCCCAACTGAATGATTTAAATGTGAAAAAGAAGAATTTTAAAGCATGACATGTCTACTTTAATTGAAAGAGGAGCGTGGTTTGTGTACAGTGTATTTGTTTATGCATATATTGCAGAGGTTTGTTGTTTTGACAGAGTCTGCATTCGAATAAACCAAAACACACACAATATTATATAAGGCTGAATGTTAAGGTAGGAAAAGGAAGGTTATAAATTTTCGGGGGGTTGTTATAGTCTGTATCTTTCTCTTTTCACGCCTTCCTCATTGTAGTCCAGTCTGCCACCATCATCCCCCCGCACTCGGCTAACCTCCATTTTTCCTCCTTCCACAGCCCCGCACTCCCACGTGTTATCTCCTCCTGCTTTTCCACAGTTCATCATTATCTCTCCGTGAGCTCCAACCTCTCATCCATCACCCTAAGCTACAGGTTTCCCTCATATTACCGCAGAATGGGCCTTCATTTATCAAAGCGCGGCGCGCAGGCACACACTCCGTCATATAGAGGCGAACGTGCGTGTCTGAGCACACGGCCGCAGGTGCGCGCTGCACAGCGGGCGAGCTGCGCTGTAATTTGACCTTGGTGTTTTTCTCTGTATGCATCTCTGCAGACTGGAGTGCCTTGGCCTGGGTTTGCCTCATTACGCTGAACCTGTACCTGAACCTGGTCCGAGAAATAAGCACCAACCGCTATCAGATGTGAGTAGGGGCGATAATCGCTCCCACCCCACCACCCCCGAACACACTTATTTTTAATTAGTAAATTAGCTCAATGTGTCTTTAAATTTTCAATAACTTTAATTTGATGTTTTCAACTCAGAAAAAAAACTGTACATCTAAAAAGCTTTAAACAAAGATTTGAGAGATTTTAAGCATAAATTGACTTAATTTTTTTAATAAAGGTGATTATTGCTTTTTTATATGATTTTCTTGCTTTATCACTCGTGCCTTCAGTCAACTTGTACTTTTTCCACGTCTCCCTCACTGCAAGTGTTTGTTTAAAGAGCTTCCCCCTTCGTGTGTGTTTGTGCATGTGTTTGGTCCACAGCAGCATGTGTATCCCCACAGAGCACTGACAGCCCACCCCACACCCCCTTCTCCTCCCCCCTTTTCTCCTCCAGCCAGCTGACACTCTAATTGAAATGGGAGTGAGTGTCAGCCGTTAAGTGTGCCCTGGTGTGTGCGTTTGCGCGCATACACCCTTCTTTTTGCCTGTGTGTTTCTGTCGCTCAGGCTTCTGCTTGTCTTTCTACAGCGCTGTTGAATTTGTGTTTGTGTGTAATATTTTAGCATTTGTTTTCTGCCAAGCTTTTTGGCAGAAACACACATTTAATAAAGAAAAAGAAAATGCAGGCAGAAAAGAAAGAGCCTCCTTCGCTCAAGGTTCTTTCCTGTTAATGTGTTTAGGTGGGCAGATTTCTGTGAGAGCATTAAGGGAGGCGTCCCACCACCACCTATGGGAGTTTTTCTGCATTGATTAGCAATAAGCCAGACAATTTAATGATGGTATAACTCATACGGAGATGGCTTTTTATGTGGAGGTGCAGGCTAAAAGGCCAGGTTCTGTTTAGTTCAGTCAAAGGGGGGGGAAAGTCCACTTTTTTTCAATTCTTGGGTTTTACATAAGGTTCAAAAGGACCCAGCAGCTGGAAAGTTACGCAGTGTAAAATCTCCATTTAGGCATATTTTTGCCATCTACTTTTGCTGTGGTCCAAAAAAAAACAAACAAAAAACTTCTGCTTTAGTTTAGAGTCCTATATTTAAACTCGAACACCCCCTCCAGCGGGAATTCCCAGCCTGAAAGACCACGGTGAAGTTAGTCTTAGGTTGGATATTATTGGATATTCGTGCAGCGTCATTTTCTTCCCTTCTAATCGAGTGCAGGCAGTCTGATTATGGTCAGCTGCCCTCCGGGTATTCGCTTCTCCTCCACACATCATGGTTCACTTAGGGGGCCGTCGTTAAATTACTCCTCTACGCATCGTGGTTCGCTTAGGGACAGTCAATAAATTATCAAACAAACATTTGGGGGAAAAAAATCAATAAGTTTTAGGTCATGTGACCCACTGATACGAGGTCTTTCTGTGTGGAGTTTACATGTTCTTGTGTTTGCGTGGGTTTTCTGTGGGTACTCCGGTTGCCCACAGTCCCAAAACATCTATGTTAGGCTGACTTTAGGCCCAGGCCTCCGTTACAAAAGAGATCTGCGATCTAAATGGGATTTTCCTGGTTAATTAAAGGTCAGTTCACCATGTCATCTCTTTTTAAAGAAAAGTAAATAACTTGTGTGTAAAAAAAAGCACCAAACAAATTCTCCCAGCTGTTTTTGACAATATGTAAATGTTTTGTTAATGTCAGCAAATGAGCTGTTTTAAAAACCTGCGGATTGTTATGTCACAGTCCAGGTGGAACGCCAAGGCTTCTTCACTGGACGACTATTTTTTGTCATGGAGAACAGAGATGCGTGGCTTAATTTTATTTTAATTTTTGATGGTAATGTTCTAGCAATACTGCCGAAGATAGTTGTAGTTTGCTCAAATAATTTCACGATGGACTGTTTTGAAAACTACCAGTTTATCCAAGGACTTTCAACTGAAGGAAACTTATACCCACTGTTCGTCTCACATCTGCAGATGATGGCGATCTACACTCACCGGCCACTTTATTAGGTACACCATGCTAGTAACGGGTTGGACCCCCTTTTGCCTTCAGAACTGC
>JARVJO010000061.1:18577873-18607385 GCA_031762555.1 Cynodonichthys magdalenae | reverse complement strand
AGCTCAGAACAGGCAGAACTGACCAGGTGAAATCTCATCATCTGAAAATGATTTTGTGTATTAAATATAATGAACATGTTTTCTGCAGCCCACAGATGTATCCTAACTTGTTCAACATAATAAGCACTTTTTAACAAACTATTTTTGTGGCTGTTCTTACATGATGCGTTTGAGTAAAGAGACTATGATTTAAAAGGCTAAAATTAAGACAAAATGTCAGTAGAGCTGTTGTTTATTGATTGTGCACAGAGAAGATTTGTGTGTTTTGGCGGATGGGTACGTGCACCCCCCCCCTCCAAACCAACCTTACACCCTCACTTTAGCATTCACACATGTACACATCCAGCGTCGGCTCAGCTTGATGGTTTATGAATGAACAAATCGCCAGAGGAGGTGGAGAACGGAGGCTGGATGATCTAAGAATGATTGAAGTGGATGCAAGAGAGGGTAGGAATAGAAATGTGTGTGTGTCTGCGCGTGTGCGTGCATATTTCCGAAATAAGAATCCAGGCAAAGCGAGCACGTCAGGCGCCGGTGGAGGCGAGATGGCGATGAAGACGGAGGAATAAAAAGGTGGTGTGAGGCGGTGGGGAAATGAGATTGCGCCTTGTGAGATTCAAGTGCGCGTTCATCTGCACTCGCGTGTGGGAGCGTGTGCACGCGTCTGAGACGCAGAGCTGTCCTGCTGCGCCTCATTAAGCCCATGTTGCGTGCAGCTCCGGACCTCGTCATCACTCCTCTCAAAGGGCTCTGCGAGTGTGAACAGAGCGTGCTAGAAAGTGAGTGCTGTGGGGTTTGGGTAAGGGGGTTCTATTAGCTCATGACATTGATTTCTTGACAACTGCGCCCCCCCCCCCTCCCCCCCCTCCCCACAGTAGATCTGTGTCACCATTTCCATCTCCTCTTTTCACAGCGCTTACTTTCTCTGAAGTTTTCTTTGGGTTTTTCCACTCTCCAGTGTTTCCCATTTCCCCCTCCTTCTCCTTTTCTTTTGTTTTCCTTTTTCCCACCAGTCCTCTCATGTTCGGTCCAAACACAACCTCCATCTGGATTCTTTCCCACCTCCCAGTCTGCTCTATTTAAACTGACTCCCTTCGCTCCCCCTCTACCTCCTGCACCCTGAAGTGCTGTCCATCAAAAGGAGGTCGGAGCACGCCCTGCTGACATAAAGTGACATAGTGTGTGTGTGTAGGGGGCACAACTTGAGGGGAATCGAGCGTGTGTCAGCCGTGTCACTACTACTCGATTGACCGTACTTGGAGCAAGTCAGGGGAGGACTTCCACTCTATTGACCAGTCTACGCTGTACGCTCTATAAAATATCGACTCCAGCAGACGCTCCAGTCACTGGACCACACACATCTGTCTGACACACACACATCTTTAAAGGCCGTCGCTAATGCTATCGTATTTTAGTTATAAGCAGCACGAACCTTTCCAGCCTCAACCTTTTCGCAGTAAAAAAAAACACTCCTCATACCATAATTTTATACACCTAAGGCAGCTCTGTCCTCATATTTTACATTCACCTCCTGAATAATCTGAAGACAGAGACTGAGTGCGAATGTACACCCAGTTTATGTTTTTTTTAATACAGACATTTCCTCTGAAAATTATCTTCCCTAACAGTTCGGGTAATTATGGTTCGGATTACCTTGAGTAATTAGCTGTCTGGCTGTATAGACGTTTGTCTGCACCTGAAAAATGACCCTGATGTCTGTGCCAACAAAGGGAGGAACTAAAGGATAAGTCGATGCATTTTTTGGCACCGTTTCTTATGCAGAACTACCTCCAGTCTGTTATAATATTGTAATAAATGTCTGTCGTTTATCAGATTGTACCATCTGATGGCATGGGGGGTACCTTTGGTCATGGCCTCTTTGCCGCTGTTCAAGGGTTACTACGGTCCTGCAGGACCCTGGTGGTAAGTACATCCAAACAATCCTTTTTTAATTGCTAATGTCTTTTCTTTCAATGAAAGCCACAGCTCTGGCCTCATTCTAGCTCCAAGCCTGCCTTAATAGGAGTTAAAAAATTGGCAATTATCAGCACATCTGATCACAGTAAACGCTTCCTCACACTCTGTTGAATAGGAAAAGCATTATTTGTTTGGAGGGGTGAGGATGAGGGGAAGAGGCCGAGGAGTGGAGGTGGCGGAATGAGAATTGGGACAGAGCTTTAATCTCCGGGCTCGTCTCTCTCTCTCTCTCTCTCTCTCTCTCTCTCTCTCTCTCTCCCTCTCTCGCTCCGTTTCTCTCTCTTACCGCTCTCGGCTTATTAATAGCTGCAGCTGCACAGCTTTCCCCCCTCTGCAGCCACACAAGCCTCTCTTCCGCTCACGCTCTCCCCTTCCCTTTTGTGACCCGCTCATCGCTCTCCCTCTCTGTTTCTCTCTTCCCCCAGCTGGATCACAGACGATCACGTAGCCTGGAGATTTGGGATGTAAGTAGACCCTTTCAGCGCTGCCATCAAAGCCACCCCCACTGGGGAAGATTGGGAGGAGCAGGGGGGAGAAGAAGAGCTGTCTCTGTGGGGAAATGTGAAGGGTTACATGTCAGGGGAGGCTGCAGGGTTTTTTTCTCCCTTTTTGTTCATGGCCAAGAAATGTGAGCGTGTGTGTAGATCTGTGTCTACCTCTGCCTAGTCAGATTTAGAGGAGTTTCAACATTGTGTATATAAGTGTTTAGGACAGCTATGAAGGATTATGCCTGTCTACTACTTTCTGCAACCGGTCCTAAGTCTGCAAGTGCCCTGCCAATCCCTCGGTGCACATACTTAAATGCAAATGCACACACACACTTCTCCATGAGCTAAGATAATCGCATTGCTGCTTGCAGCATCAGCAGGGAATCAATCTTTTAAAACAAATAAGCACACACACACACACACAGACAAACAGAAAACAACACATAGCTATCAGCAGTGCTAAACGAGCCTGTGTCTTTTTTTATCATCGCTCCTCTGCTCCCCGGCTCTGTCTAGTTTTCCACGCTGTTGTGGCCCAGGGGGACGCGCCGCTCAGAGGATCAGGGAATCTTCATTAGCTCTAATTACATCAAACCAGACGAGAGATTAGAGGCCAAGGCAGCACCCGTCAAGGAAAAAAAAAAAAAAAAGCACTCAGATACACGCACCCTGCCGTCAGCGTGTGGGAGGGCAGAGTGTGTGGAGTTAAAGGTGAGAAGTGGTAAAGGTGGGAGGGGTGACATACGGGATGCAGTTAGGGAGACGGGGAATTACTCAGCAGGAGAAGGAAAGAGGGGTCGTGTAGCTAAGATGGGAAGGAGCGGGGAGTCAGGGAAATAGATTGTCCTCGTTTCTGCCCACGCTCCGTAGTGTGTCTTCATCAGAGCTCAGCGAAGCGCGCAGGCCGAACAGAGAAGACAGGGGAGGTTTAAAGGAGGAGGGAGGGAATCGGGATGAAAGAGGAAGGTGAATGAAAAGCAGAGGACAGTGCTGTGTGTGTGTGTGTGTGTGTGTGTGTTATGGGGGTGTAAAGTTTCAGAGGCTGAGTCAGCAAATGAAAGCACCAGAGCTTAGCTGAGTCAACGCCCTTAAGAAGTCCCAGTTGGTGTGTCATCGCCGCCACAGACAAATAGGTGTGAAAATGACAAACGCAAATGATTTGCTAGGATTTTTTCACCACGTTGCTTCAAGAGTGGCAGCATTCTCAGCTTCGATACAGGTTGAAACATATCAATATTCAACAGGTAATTCTCCATACAAATCTGCACACGCAGAGATCTTTAAGGCCTTGTTGTGGTTCTTCGTGCCTCGTTGACGTTCATGCTCTTGTACTCATTCTGCATGTGGAACAGCTGCACCACTAAGGAGTCTACAGTTTTCATTATAGCATAATAGGTGACAATAAAGCGCTCATTTTTCAATTATCTATAAAACAATAAGACAAAAAGAAATCTAAGTGATTTCTCATACGGAATGTTGGACAGATTCCCTTGTGGTCTAAAATTGACCAAACATGAAAAACAGTAAATCTCCTGACAGAAAGCATCCTTGCTTGGTGCCACCTTCTGATTGGGAGCAAATATTTCTGCTGATGCACTCAATATGGTTTGCAAAAGGTCCTGACAGATCATCGCAGACAGATGGAAATAAGGAAATCTGTCACACAGAACTTGTGGTTGGAACTTAGAAGTACATATTTTGTCTCACAATCCTCACGTTCTGTTTAAAAGAAATGTTTAAACTCAACCCTTTTTGCAACTATTGGATGCAATGCAGAACAAGACGTTGAATGAATTTGTGATTTGCAGTAGGTTTTGTGAGCCATTAATAAAAGCTTGCGTTAATAAATGCTCAAATATCTGTAAAAGCATTCCTATTAGCCCTATGTGTTTACATTAGACTTTAGTGGTTTTGTGTACACCTATAAAATTGTCAACAGAGTCATAGATTCTTATTTTTCTTTAACTTCTGTTTTCGTTCATTTATTAAAAGACTCGGCTGTTTTTTCCTGGTTCTCTCTTTGACCCTTTTTCCGACTGTCCTATGTTTAAGTGGTTGATCAGGAGGATCACAGTCTTTTCCTGTGTTTTAAGATCTTGAGGGTCAAAGTTGACACGCTCAAGCAGTAGTAACATGCTGGTCCCTATCATCCTTTCATTATCTGTCAGGAAATTAAATTAAAGCCTTTTTCATGTAATCCTCATTCTTTATTTCAAAGCTGCAATGGATAGAAAGCCAGACTAAAGTCAGTATCTCACTAGGCTGTGACTGTTGGTGAAAAAATGCAAACAGCATTTATGAATTACCTTGTGCAATTTGCAGGGCCTTGCTTCTGTATTGCAGAAACTTTGAAAACATTCAAAGAATTGTGTGACAAAATGTATCGCCAAATAGACAGAGTTTTGACGAGCATCTGGAGCCTGTCTCAAAACTCTTCTCGCTTTTGTTCGTGAGTCACTGCAAGAAATGTAACTGGTTGGCAAAATATAAAGCTAAATTGTGACTGATTAGAGTCAAATAAATAGACAAATATTCTCTGAGGTTTGTGACCCTGTCACAGAAAGTCACAGGTTTGACTCCCTGCCATGCTCACGTGTTGTGGTGGTCTTGAGCAAGACTCCCAACCCCTAACTGCTCCCTGGACGCTTACATAGCTGCCCACTGCTCCACTTTGGTGTTTCTCATGTGTGATGGGTCAAATGCAGAATACAAATTTCATCATTGCATGGGAACATGCATTGATGACAAATAAAGTACATTTATCATTTTTTTTTATTTACCCTTGACAGCTGCCAACAAAAGGATTTCTGTACTGTGGAGAGTCCTGGGAAGGACCAATATCCTCAAATTTCAAGCTTTTTACCAGGAGTTTGTACAACATTTGTGCAACATACGCAAATGTTTTAAATCTGTGTGAATCTAAGTGAAAATTTGCTAATTTTTCCACAATCTCATGTTTTTAACTAGACTATGGCCGGCCTGATCATCACAGGTTCCATCAGAACAACACCCACAGCAGTATTTGATGTCCTACTGGACCTGGCACCACTAGATTTACATATCTTAGGAGAGACCACATCCAGTGCAGTAAGGCTACACCAGACTGGTAGGTGGAAATGCCTATCTGACTCAAAGCACACTAGAATCTGGAGACAGAATAGTCAAAAAATTCACATTTGAGCCACGTTTTAAGACAGAGATTGAAGATAGGTCTGCCTGGAGTAATTTCTCTATGGTGGACTTGTCTCCCAATCATTTCTGCTGTTTTACAGATGGATCTATTTTGAAGGGGTTGGTCCAGGGTTGCTGATTTTGCACAACCATATTAAGAGAGAGTACAAAAACCCACTAGGTGGTTTTGTAAATATTTCTCAAGCTGAGATACAGTATATGCAATCCACCAGTGTGTGGCATCTCTCAAAGAAAAAAACATTTATACTAACAGATAGCCAAGCTGCTATTATTTCTCTAAGGTCCACACTTCATGTCATTACTGGCTTGGGAGTGCTCCAAAGCAGTCAACCAACTGGGGAGAGATAACAGTGTTACTGTTAAATGGGTACCAGGACATACTGGCATTTATGGTAATGAGAGAGCTGACTGTCTTGCAAAAGCTGGAAGTCAGGCCCACTTCAAAAGACCAGAGCCTGTTGTAGGTATCTCAACAACAGTCTGTAGGACTGCCCCACAGGTCTGAATTAGACATCAACACTCAATCTGCTGGAGGGTGCTGAGGGACTGGAGACAGGCAAAGGAACAGGTAAATGGTTTAAATCTTAGGCTTGGTAAAACTTTCATTGCCCTGACAAGGAAAACTTTAGATACACTGGTTGGAGTTCTAACTGGGCACAACTTCCATCTGTGTGATACCTGTGACATTGATTTAGTGACCTCTTTGCACTGCTCAGGCCACTGCCTGACTCTGATCAGTCAAAAAAAAAAAAAATTTTTGGGGACCACTTTATGGGTCCTGAGAAGCTCAGAACAGAGTTTCTAACCTTGTATCCTTCATCCGAGGAGCTCAAAGGTTTGAATAAAGCTTAGTGTCTTTTTGGGGAGAGCAATGGGTCCACTTACTAGACCCCCGGTTATATGGGTTCTTTATCCATCCCAATTCACTAAACCAAGAAACTAGTTTATAGCAGTCACAGTTCAATGAGAAACTGGCTTAGGGCTGAATACAACAGAGGTCGACTAATATGAGTTTCTATGGCCAAAACCCATTTTGGTCATTAGATCTGGCCAGACAATGACCAATGGAATATGCTGAATTGTTTTTGTTCAGCATTTATTTTTTACATAACAATCCTTAGAATAACTTACTTAAAATATTATAAAAAAGAGCATTCTAAACAAAGTTAATTTGGGCTACAATAAGCTACATCTTTCCCATTTGGCAGTTGAAAACACGGGTATAGCCATTTTTTTAGAGAGGCCAATATTACCTGAATAATTGGTCTATCTCTATCCAAAATACTTCTCTGGTTATCTGTATGTCATTTGTGCTTCCCCCATCAATCTGTAGGGAATATCATATTTTTGCTGTTGCTTTGATTCCCACCATCACCCTGTTTTTAATCGCCAAGAACTTTTCTTTTATTTCTGCTTTTTTTTTTCTGATTTGGTGCCACAATCCAGCCCCATCCATCCACCTTTACATCCCCACCTCTATTCATCTCCTCACTTTTATCATCCGCTGCCCACTCTGAATCATCTCCCTGCGCTTCCATTTCATTCTCTTTTCTGCCTCCCTCTCACTCTCTCCGGGTAGAGCTCAGCTGTAGAGCACAGCGGACTCTAATGGCAGATCATTATCATGCTAATTAGAGCACTTTGTAGCTGCCGCCCGTCATTCTCTCCTCCTCGCAAGCCTCCCCCTCCTCCCCTCGCACTATCGTTAAAAGGGCCACCCCCTCCTTTCCCCTCTCAACCAACCCGCCCACCTCCCCACAAACCCCCCCTCCCCCAGCTCGTCTTTCCATCATTAACGGGACGGGCGCTGGAGTAATTGGACGCTGTTTATTCCAGAGAGCAGGTTATTAAATCACATTGAGGTGATGCTTGCACATGTCTCCCCCTGAAACGCTTTCATCATTGTCCCATGCCGTTATTGAACCTGCGTGGATGCACACATGCGCACTCGGGAGGCGGAGACCGTGCTCGGCTTGTTTATTTTCTTTATTAGATTTGAAGGCACGATCGTGCAAGATGCAGATTCTTCCTTCAGTGCTGCACTTAAATGAACGCCTGCCGCCCCAGATTTCTCCTGCCAGTAAAAAAGTTGAACTCAGTCACACTCGGTGAGCTTCTTTTAGACCTCAGGCATTGAAGATGAGTCTAAATTAGGCCAAGGACTCAGTATTTGCCTTTTGAGATGCTTTCAAATGATGCACTTTGTAGCACACATGCCAAGGCTATTTGGTCATTTATTCCCAGATTCGTTTTAATTTGAAAGTGTGCGCCACACATTTATAGGTCAGAGACAAATTCAGTCACTCTCTTTGTTTTAAATGTCAGTTTAACATTTCCCCCTCATAACTTTTCATTGCTATCCTCTTCACTAACAGCTGTATTGGATGCGTGTTGTTAATGCCAAGATCTCACGAGACGTGGAGCAGCGCAATCACGATTACGTGGCGTGAGTTGCTAAGGCTGAGTGGAGAAGTGGCGGCCAGGAACCTGTCTGTCAAAGCGAGACAAAGACCTGTTTTGTGGTTACAGGGAGAGGTTGAAACTCCTCTGAGCTTACATCACCTCCCAAGAGGTTGCACAACACAAGGCTGCCACTCCAACAAAAGCCACCGTCTCATTTCCTCTGCTCGTCTCACTCCCTTTCATCCGGCTCCGAAAATGCCTGACATATTATTCACCCACGCCGCCTGTGATTGGCAAACCGCGGTCCCATAGGAGCGCGATGCATTACTGATATTGTCACTGTGCCGGCATAATCTTTTTTTGTTCTACCTCTCGGCACAGTGAGAACTGTGAGGTCCAGAGGTGCTGAGTCGGGGCTTTTCCTCTCCGTGCTGTCAATTTACATCCTCTGGGTCCTCTGCACATCTTATATAAATAAATGTTATGTGGCCTATTGCTGACCAGAAACACGAATTTCAACAAGTTATACCCTCAATACTTGTAATCATCTTTTTAGCAGCAAACAGTTCTCAGCTCTTGTAATGTAAATCAGTCTTAGAGCCAAATAAATACACTTCTTATAAATTTGATCTTTACCAGCAACTAATTATAATAAAAGGCTTTTGTATTTCTAAAAGAATGCACATTGCCCATCGCAGTTCATGGCAGTTTTTAGACTAAGGTCATTTAATGTTGAGAAATCACAAAGTTAGATAATTTAGCATGATGTTTCAGACCAACATTGTAAATAACAAACTGTTCTTAATGTTTTGCCTGGTGAAATAAAGGTTAAGTAAATAAAAATAAAATAAATGTGATCTCATGCAAGTACTGGCATGATCTGTTGGCGCTTGGAGTTTTGTGTTGAAAAAATGTGTTGTAAATACCTGTCAGCAGACTTTTAGGAAGGATTTTGGAAGAAGAGGTTGACACGTTCCTGCATGTGCGTTCAGCGGCGCCGCACAGAAAAGTGTTCCCCATGAAACGGGCCTGCGTAACGTAACGTTCTAAACGTGTTCAGGCTATTTAAACCAGTAATACAGTATTGTGGACATTCATATAACAAAAATAAAAACCAGTTTTTGGTACAAACCAGTATACCGCTCAGTTCTATGTTGTTCACTAACATGCAAAGCAGAGAATAATTAATATAACGTGAGATTTGTAACAGTTTCAAAGTTATGACATCATAGCTTTGTTGAGGTGTTCCACATTGTCCCTCATTAGCATCAATTTGTCCCACATTCTCAAGATCTGGTCTATGTTCACCATCCATTTTCTAACTGCGTCTCTATCTTTTGTGCTGAGTAAACAGTGTGTCCTGTAGGATTTTAGGTGTTTTTGCTGAAAACGGCTGCCTGCTGCACCTGGAAATAAAGCTTTGAGGGTGAACAAAAGGGTTGCTGAGCAGACAGCTGAACAAGAGGCCAAAGAATGTGAGGCTGAATACCAAGATACATACCGTTCTTATTACTTTTGCCATGTGATGGTATTTCCGTTCAATGATCACTTTCAGAAAGTAATCGTTGGATGTACAGCTGACGAACCTTTAGAGTCAACCCTGTTCAAGATGGCGACCACAGCTGATTTTATCAAACACAAAAATGGCCTCAACTCCTTTCGATTTTATCGATCTTGAGCTAAGATTTGGTGTGGTGGAAGCTGAGATTCAAACTTTTGCATGCAACTAAGGCAGGGGATCTGCATACCTTCAAGCGATGCTGCTGTCGTCAGACTCTGTTATTAGGTCTTCTCTTAATTATGATACAGGTTTTTAATGATGTTGTGAGCAAAATCACGTTGTTAGTTTTCACGTTTGAAGCACAAGTTAAAGTAACCTGAGACTAATCTTTTGTCCAATTATAAAAGAGTCTAAATTAAAAAACAATGGCCTTTTCTAATGAAAACCCTCTTGAAAGAATCTTATTAAAGGATTTTTTTTGTTGTCCAGAGTTAATCTGTTAGTATTTTAACGCATCAATTGCTCAGTTTACTGAGTACTTTGTCGTAGTATTTTAAGACATATAATGCTGGTCTTGCTCATTATAAATAAAACTAATTTTGTGAGTTTAAGATTTTTTCCCCTTATTTTATTCTGAAACAAGTCAACAAGGTTATTAAAACCCAAGCAGTAATTATGTTCTTATTCCCACTGCTCCTTTTAGGTAACTGATGGTTTGTCTCTTTTGCGTTGCAGATGGTACATCCCTCTTTTCAGCCTCATCTTCCTGATGATCTGCTGCTACGCCAGAATCATCTGTGTGGCCAATAACAGAGTGAGGATCAGCACATGTGAATTTGATCTTATTTTTGTCTCTTCGTTGGGCATTATTTGTGTTTGTCATTGAATTTAACCTTACTTCCTGGATCTCCAACCTCTAATGGAGTTAAAATAAAAAAAGCTCAAGTTGGACACAAGCCAACATTAAGGGCAAATTTTCGCATTTACTTTATTTGTTCATAAAAACCAAAGGTGCACGTCAAAGCTGCTGTTTGTGGGCAGGTTAAAATTATGAGTAATTAATGCTAAAGTTGCAATGCATTCACCAAAGTTTACTTTCAACTCATTTTGTTTGTAAATACATTTGTTCAAGGTCATAACTAGACTAATAAACAGATTTCAATCAGCCTAGATTGTTTTTAAAAATACCGTTTTGAAAAAAAAAAAAAAAGAGGAATTAATTAGATTTTTTTTCTATTTTCTAGGGGTGAAAAGAAATGCTTTTGGCTTTTAGACAAAACAAACTGAAGAAGTCACTAGGGTCTTTGCTTCTAATTATTGCTCAAATAATAAAGCGTTTTTGGAATCGAGTTTGAACATTTAAATGTATTTTTCATGCTGAGAAATCAGACACACTGTTGCTCGAGCAACATGCTTTTTATTTATTTATTATGCTCAATGGATCCTGTTTCTTTGATGTGAGGATTTCTTAAAAAAAGCTGTTGGTAGACAGTTTTGTCTTCCTGAAATGTAGATTTTTCGTTTTTCAACATTTTAAACTCAGTAAACCTAGTTTGGTGATGAACCGATTTTTGTTTTTGTGCTTTTCACATGAAGTTGTGTGTAACATTACATTTAGATGTTGCAGAGCTGCTATTTCCTCCAAGCAAGCACCTGTAGTTTTCAAATTTAAGTCCCCCCGCCCACACACACACACACTTCTTTTTTGATGTGATTCAGCTAATACAAAAAGAAAGTAAAAGAGCAGCAGCCTGAAACCTCATAAGACTCACAATGAAGTTTTATCATGAGTGTTGGCATTCTTTCTTTGGGCGGCGATGGAGTGAGAGAGATTTTGCAGATAACCAGGTAGCACAGAGACGACAGCAGACACACACACACAGGTAGCTGAGGGGCAAAAAAGGGAAAAGAGGGTACACGGCTCTTTATCATGACTGTGATAACGAGGGGGAATGAATGTGGCTGCATCTCATAACTCATTCAGCTCACAGCGTTCGGCCATTTCTCCCTCTTTCTTCTCATCTCCGCATCTGTCTTCCACCTTCCTCGTTTCCTTTTTTGCATTTATTTGTCTCGTTTGCTCAGTGTCCATCATTCCCCCCTTTTTTCCTGTTATATATTTTTTTGCCTTCCCTATCATATTTATGAAGAGCTCAAGCCTTATCTCGTTCCGGCTGGAGGCTGTCTCACTTGAAAGAATTTCACAAGCTTTGAAAGCAGGGTACGTGGCGACTCGCCGCAGAAAAGGATAAAGCAGAAGAGAGGTGGGATGTTCACCGGACAGAGTTTTCACACTTTCTAGACAAAAGATAAGGAAGCCAGGGCTTAAAACTGTGTGAATCACTGATTCACAGAGTCTGTTTTTTTAATCTTGGAGCTCATAAGAACAAAAATAAATTTAAAGATTCAAGTTTGAAAAAGTGGCTGTGGGATTGTTTTAAATCTGCACGTACAATCTTTAACAGGAGCCAGCTAAGTTTCTCTTTAAAGGATTAAAGGATCATTTAGGTGGGTTTATTAAAAAACAATATGAACAATTAGCATCTTACCTGTTGTAGTTATCCTTTTGAACAATATTAACTTGGAAAAAGGATGTTAAACTTTGACCCAGTTGAAAGGCTAATGGCTTATCCAATTTTTTTCAAATTCCAGAAGATGATGTTTTGGGGGGCCATCACATGGGAAAGTTTGGGAACCCCTGCTGTACACCACTATCAGTTTTTATTACATTAAATATTTTTGCTTAAAATAATGGAAAGAGCTACAACTAGCTTCTGATGTTGGCTATTTGTGCTTGGAAATAACCATAGAATTCGATGCAGTTTAATGCAAAATGGGTGGAGATGTACAAGTTTCATTCATATGAACAGCAATACAATTTTTGAGTCTGGAGTTGGTTTAAGACAGCATAAATCTCAGGTTCTCTTTGCCCCATTTCAACTAGTCATTAGCTCGTCAATTCATTACAAATTAAACTCCAAGATGAGGTTGTTCACAGAGCCATCTATAACAGGTAAGATATTAATTGTTCATAAAACCCTCACAGTAAAACATCTGAACTATTGCTTAAAGAGAGCCTGAAACAAAAGCCCATATGTTCATGAGAAACCTGACCGAAGCCTAATTATATTGCCACTTATTATCAAGGTGAGCTGATTGTGATGGATAGTGGTGCTCAGGTGGACAGCAAGAAGGCTGCTGTGGAACAGGTCCAGTCTAATGACCAAATGGCTTCCCTTCCCTTTTTTTATATATATATTTTTTTTCTCTCGCTCATGCTGCACAAAAACAGCCACACATGGATTTACAATGACAATCACGTCAGCGCAGAGAAACCATGGCAACATTGAGTTAATAAACAGCAGAACAGAGGAGCTGTTAGTGCGTATTGTTCATGCTGCCTTTTTCTGCGTGAAGCTCACAGAGGACCTCCTGAGTTTTGTCTCCGACGTTCGTGGGTCACATGAACCCTCTGACTTTCCGTGCCCGCCGCTCCCCCCAGTTACAAATCACGATCTTGTGTGTGTGTGTGTGTGTGTGTGTGCGCGCGCCTGTTGACATTTTCCCTCCAATCCCTTGAGAGAGGACACAGAGGAAGAGCAAATCAAGTATTCCCACGTCCGTCGCAGAGATCTCACATCTGCAGCATTTGCTCTGCTTTTTTCCTCTTTCTATGAAACTTTTTTTCCAGAAATTTTTCTCTTTTCTTTTTTCCTCTGTGGCCCTTGTTTTCTTGTTCCCCTGTCAGATTGTGTGCACTGGAGCTGATTCGTTTTAGTGAGACGCTGGGAGCTGTTTAAGTGCTCCCCTCTTGCCTCTAAGCTCGGCGCTCTGGTGTGAATTGGGCAATTTAGTAAGGCCGTGTGAGAGGGTGGAGGGATTTTGCATTGGCATGATAGCCAATGTGATATTTGTTCCAGCTTGTCACTGCAGGCACTGACCTCTAAACATTCCTCTCTGGGGAAAAAAAAAAGTCTTCAGTTTTTTCCACCCTAAGTAATTGCCCTCACTCTTTCTTTTTATTATGTGTCTACAGATGCAGTCATGGTTAGGAACCTTCAACCCAGAGAGGGAGAGACGAAAGGTAAGGTTCTGACAGTCTCTCTTCTCCACTCACATATTTATGCACCAATCACGAGGATTAGAGTTTCTGCAGGATTAGTGCTCACCTAGTCGCTGAGCAGGTGTCAAACACTGCAGGGAGCAGTTTGGCCCCTCGACTAAGAACCTCCACCCGTGTGTGGGCGGGGTTGGAGAAACAGTTTAATTAGTGAGAAATAACAAAATGGAAGATTCATTTGAAGTTAGGCTCTGTGGAATGCTAAGGAGCAGTTATTATCTTACCTGTTGTAGATATACATGTAATTCTGGTTATTCGCAAGTACAAATAGCTTTAGCACATCTGGTGCTACGTTGGTTATTTCCAGCAGTAATGTCATAATCTGTTGAAATAAGCATGTAATGTGAAACTGACAGCAGTGAAAAGTTTTATAAAATATCACACACATGAGCCGCTGTGAAATTTAAAATTGGAGTGGCTTTAAAGTTGCAGCAGTCCACTGTGGTCCTGGCATTGCTTGGAGTCGGTGTTGGCTTGTTAATCTGGTCAGGATTAAACTATTTATCCAAGGTGAGGTCATTTAATAAGGCAGGGGTTCCCAAACTTTTCCGTGCCATGGCCCCCAAACAGCATTAGCATTTGCATTTTTTTTTCTTATCTTCCCCCCAGCTTTCTGAGGCCCCCACTTGAAACACACTACAATAAGCTATCAACAACAGATACAATGTTTACTATTCTCTTAAGATTGTTTTGTGATGAAGCAAAGATTCGGTGCAGTCTGCTGGCTTCTTTAGATTTATTGTTTTTAGCGTACAACAACCCCGAGACAATAATTGTTGTGATTTGGTGCTATATAAATAAACTAAATTGAACTGTTCAGAAAATGTAGCCGGAATGATGGGCTAAGTTACAACATCAAACATCATCAGAATTTGTCAGACCACTGTTCACTGAGCATTTAATAATTAATTAAAAATCTTATCTTTATAAAACTTATGACACAAAAATAATCATACATTTTCATACACTTGCACATATTTATTTGTTTTATTTTATTTTTTCGAACATTTTGTAGTTCAACTAAAAGAGTAAAGACTCAAATAGCAATTTTGGTCTGGCCCAGTTCTGGCCCACAGAGACTGGAAAGAAGGTGGTCCATGCATGGGCCTGCAACACATATTCCAAACAACAACTGGGCCAGTTGTGGCATTCCATCTTAAAAGCAGTGCCATGATCATTGCCAGACCTGGCCCACAATCTGGTTGACAACTCACTTGCCATGCCAGCAGTGCCAGCCTGACACCAGATCTGGCCCACACCTGTCGGCTGTGTGGAGAGTGTATACAACGCTACAGTTTTGGGATCCGTTCTGTTTGAAACTTGACCAGGATTTGGGAACTAAAAATCTTTTTTTTTTTTTTAACGTCTGCTGCTCTTTAATGCCTCTGAGTCCCAAAGTTTATTCAAGTACATTGTGAAGCTGTTTGAATGCCCTTACTAGTTATAAGCAGATCTATGCCAAGTTATATGAACTTCACTGACAACAGACACTAAACCATAACATCTCTGTTTATTCAAAACACGGACCATTCAGAATATTTGTCCTTAACGCCCATTAGAGCAGAGCGTCTTCCTCAGAAGTGGTTGGTGAAGCAGTGACTAATGAAAAGTTAGCAGCAGTGATCCCTCAGCATCCTGTGCTTTCTTACCCCTCCTCTTCCTCCTCCTCTTCCTCCTCCTCCTCCTCCTCTCGGTCACCCTGCAGGTGAGGTGTGGAGGTGAGGTTAAGGTTAAGGTTATGTAGATGCTGCCCCTAAGTGGCAGGGATAATTACTACACACACTGAACTGGTGTAACCCTCACGAACGTTTTGTGTGTGTGTGGTGGCAGCACACACACTCTCACACACTCTTCATGTGGGCTAATTGCTATGTGTTGCACAGAGTGTAAATAAGTCAGCAGCGGTTTTTATCACACTCATCCCTCGTATTTCTCCCAGTCAGTCGTTCTGCTCATTTCCATCTCTCTTTTTTCTCTTTTTCTCTCTCTCCCTCTTTACTTTCCTCCTCCATCTTTCTCTCTTACCCCCCCACCCCCCACCCACCCCCGTCTGTCTCTCTTTCTCTTGTACTCATACGCAGCATGAATAAAGCAGCAAGCCAGGTTCATGGGCATGAATATTTATGAGAGTTTATGCGCGCGCTGCGATGCTTTAAAACAACAACAACAGCCTCCCAGATTGCTCTTGCCATGCCAGTGAGTTGCAGCTTGTCTGTGTGTGTGAGTGAGTGAGTGTGTGTGTGTGTGTGTGTGTGTGTGTGTAAAAAGTGTGAGTATGTAGCAGCAGGTGTAAACTAGAGAAAGCGATTCCTGAGGGCTGTCTAAAGACCGCCGGCCCTGGGTATTTCCATGCACTTGGCCGTGTCTCCCTCCTCATGCACTCACACACGTTTCTTGAGTTTGTCATCCTTTAACTCTTCTCCACCCGGCACCTTGTGGCACCATCCTCCTCGTCGGCACGGTGACGCACGTCACTAACGCTGGCGCTCGTCAGCCCCGCAAGTCCGATGCTAGCGACCCGTCTGTGTCTGCTTCTTGATTTGTCTGAAGGCATACACACAGGGTTCTTGCAGCTGTATGGGTCATGGAGAGGGATATTTAGAGTATGGTTTTAAAGACACACATACACACACATCTTTTAAGCCCATTTGCACACCTACACACACAGCAGCTCAGTCCCTTCGGGTAGCTACAGACCTGGCTGTGCAAACAGCGAGCTGCTTGCTTGCTATCTTCTCAAGACATTTGTTTACAAATCCACATGTGCTTTGGCTTGAGTAATAATGTCTGTGTGTGTGTGAGTGTGTGAGTGTGTGTGTGTGTGTATGCTGGCATTCCTAATCTTGTTTCCCCACTGTGCATAGGCCCTGCATGTGTGCGTCCTCATTAATCCACTTAGTTTTGATTTTTTATGTCGCAGACAGAAGAAGTCAGAATTGGAAAGGTGCAAAGAGTTTTCTTGCGACCTCCTGGTGGTTCAGTGTAGCTTTGACAACACACACCGACCTTCTCATAAACCTTTTCATAAGTCAAATCCGCGTTATCGCCGCACAGACCTGTCCGGCTTTAATCCACCCCGGGTCATTCATAAGACCACAGGTGAAGGCGGGCAGGTCCCGCTCACATGAACGCGTTCATAAATGAAGCAGCAGCGCGGGTCCAAAAGAGGCGTGGAGCAGAACTCAGCTGGGCTGAAGTGGAGCGACGTATTTATTGTGGGACAGACGTTTGCTGCCTCGTATCAAACAAAACAAACTAAATTAAGTTACTTTAGTGATTCTGTACGGTTTAATATTTATAAACTAACTAAAAAGTTGCTGTTTTGTGTCATTTTTAATATTCCCTCCGTAATAAATCTGTTTGTTGGTTAGATCCTGCTGTCGCTCACTGATGTCATCAGCTCATTATCATTTTCTGAGCGCATATCAGCGGGTTGCTTTTTCACAAGTGGGTCTGCCGGGCTCGGATCCGCCTGTGATACTACCTCTGCTCGCGGATCAGAGGCACATCAGCGGCGGGCTCATTTTACTCGCCTCTCCGCCTATGTGTTTTTTCTGAATGCTCGGGGGAGGACAGAACCCGCATCAGACCCGGACTGAGCTGTCTTATAAAAAGAGGCTATGGACAACCAGCAGCTCTATTTAACAAATATTTGGGATTCTTAATGCTTTTTTTTTGGCGGTTTAATGAAATTGCTTCAAGATAGATGAAGCATTTATTAAAAGTTTTTTTTAGCACTTAAAGTATGAAATCAAACATAAAACAGGTTGTCTTGACTTTAACAAATGATGCAGTTTGAAAGATTTTAGCCCAGTATTGTTGCACATATATTATTATATGTATATACACTTCTAAAATGAGGGTATGCACTCAATGTAAACAAACTCAGCTAAATTCGCTGAAAACCTGGAGGAAACTTAAGTCACAGGATTGACCTACATTCAGCTCTGTGTAGGTGAACAGATCTGGTAAAACAGGATGAGTGTAGAATCTCAGAAAAATAATTTAGGTAAAAATATTAAAATGAATCTGCTTCTAAATGTGAAAGAAAAGCGATTGAGTAAGACTTAAGACTAAATATCAGGGATCAAGTGTGGAGCGCCATAAAAACAGAGCTCGACATTTAAACACGTGTATTTTGTGAATGTTTTTCTAGATCGTAAGTTAAGTTTTAAATGACTATCTTTATAGCTGTATAGTACTTTACTCAACAAATACGAGCATAAATCCGTACCAGTGCATCAAAGCTTTTAGACGTCTTGATTCCAGTTGGCTCTTTCATGGATGTTACCATTGTTTACCTATTTTCAGTCAATTTCAGCTGTCTCTATTAGCAAACAGACGTGGTAGCTCAAAAAGTTTGCCTACAAATTTTAATTTAGGACCATCAATCTAAGAAAAATATTGTGTTTCTTACTTTCTGAATGTTTTTTCGACTGTTTTTTATCACTTTCTGCTGAAAACCTTCAAGGTGTAATACTCAAGTGGTCATAATTCCAATAAAAAAAAGTGTTTTTTTTTTCTTTTTGGTTATTTTATATGTAATCTTCCACAAAAATCAATTTTTAGTTGTCGGGACAATGTAGGTGTTTTGGTTTTTTTAATTACTTGGAGTCCTTTAAAGAATTCTAATCTATACCAGAAAAATTGAAAGTCTGAGATAAACTCTTTGAACCACGGGATATTTTTATTTACCAACACAAACTTTAACCTGTGTAACATCAGAGCAGACCCTGCTCATGAGTATTTGGGGTAAAATTGTAGCAAAGGTTATGATGAATAATAAAGTGTTGTTAGTTATTGCCCTAAAAAAATTGGAATATCTTAGAATTTCACTTCAATAAAAGCGGATAAAATTGATGTCGGGGTGCCTTGAGTAGACCCGACGCTGTTATTTTTAGAGCGAGCTTGTTGTGAGCGAGACGAGCGGCATCCGAGGGTGAGTGCTGTGGGTGGTGGAGGGATGCGGGGGGGAGGGGGGGGTCGCTCCCGATAACTGTCTGTAATCTAGTGTGTGTCATTAACGTCGGGACTGCTGCGCCCGCTCCACATAATTATGGTTTCATTCCCCTCTGCTTCCCGAGCAGCGCAGGGGCCTCTGACACCGGAGGACTGTGATTAAAAACACGAGGCACTTCACCCGTGCGCTCTTCCTCCTCTCCTCCACCATCCTGCATCCTGTCTGATACGCTCTGAAACTCGCCTAATTCTGTCGGAGATTACCTGGCTCACTGCAGTCTTTTAGTCCCCCCCCCTTTTTTATTTATTTTTATCATTTTGTCCTTCGACATATACTTTACATCCTTCTGGTTCCTGGCTTACTGTTTGTGTGTATCCTAATATGACCCTCCTGCTTACACACACACACAAACTTGAGATGACAATAGGCAGATTTTGACATGGCCAGTGATGCCAGAGCTTCCCATAATAATAGCCACTAATAGGGCTAAGCCTACTAATGTTTGCCTGTGGGTTGTGCTGTTACTGACAGCGATACGACCGGCCTCATTTGGTCACAATCAGCCTGCATTTGTTTCACAGAACAACACTGGCTCCTGTATTAAATACCACACATACAATATACATTTATAGCCTAAGCAGCACACGCCCATATATAAGTTAAAATGCCACCATATTTTCCTCTGAATTGTTGAAAACGCCTGCGTTAGAGCGAGCTTTCACGCCTCAGGGTCTTTCTAGTGAGTAATTAATTTCCAGCATGTGGGGGTAGAGACCAGAGCTCGTGAGCCTGCCTCCTGGCTCCGTCTGCCAGTGTGCATATATATATGTGTGTGTGTGTGTGTGTGTTTGGAGGGGAATTACGGATAGAATGAAAGAGAGGGAGGCTTTGCGCTGGCTTGGAAACTGCGTCCTACCCTAGGAGGAGGAAAAAACAGCAAAGCGCAGAAAATCGATCCAGGGGCCGCTCTTCTCAGCCTCTTCCGGATGCAAGAGTCCTCCTCTCCCGGGAATTAGATAACGGCTTGTAAAAGCTCTCCAGCACCAAGCTCTCTTCCCCCTCCTCAACTTTTAGCTGCTGTATCTTTCTGTCTTCCTGCCTGCCTCTGCACAACACCGCCTTCATCTTCTTCGCATAACGGCAAAGCATTAGCATCCAGCTTAATTGGAATCCCAGTTTCTTCTCATAACTGTGTGGATATTGTGTATTTTCTGCAGGTTAATATTTTATTAGGTTCTAATTGGCCTTTGTTGTTCGCCTCAGTGCTGTGATCTCCCAGTTAAGACACTAACCATGTGCGCTTGTGTAAAATTTAAAGACAGTAATGTTATTGTGAGCGCTCATCAGTTTCTTTATGCGTTTCTCCTCCAGGTTTCCTTAGCTGACGAGATCAAGCCACTGAAGTGGTATCCCTCCGTTTACCTGCTGGTGTCCATCTTTCCTCTCATTAACAGGTAACACAAAGTCACACTTGTCCAAAGCAAGAAAAAAAATGGTGTGGTTTGATTTGCATGACAGCTTCGTTCTGCTATTTTATCTCCTCTCGGCCTCCCCTCCTGCTCAGCCTCGCCACTTCTCCTCTCTTGTTCTCCCTTATCTGAGCTCTCACAAAGCTTTGCTGTTTTAGTATGAACACTATAGAGGAGCTTGTGTGTGTGTGTGTGTGTGTGTGAGAGAGAGAGAGAGAGAGAGAGCGAGAGGGAGAGAGAGATGGAGGAATAAAGCATTTTATTGCCTTTTATAAAACCAGGGCTTCATCAGCATTGGTGTGGTGGGAGGAGGTGGGTGGTCTGGTAAATGATAACCTCAGTGCTGTTATTACTTCTCTCCCGCGTCACACATATATTCACACGCACACACACACACACACACACCGTCCTCTTCTCTCCTCCCCCAAATAGTGCCGGTGTGATTGACAGGTCAGGGTTACTAAGTGATTAGCTGCAGCGGCTCTGCTTGTCGCCACGGCAATGTAGGCGGAGACACAGGTCAATTACAGGGTCAACGTCTTTCAAAAGCTCCGGCTCAAACGCTGCCCCCCACCCCCCCACCCTGCACTGCCCGCTTTACCCTTCCTCTCTTTCTCTCTCTGTTCACCTCTCCATCCATCCCCAGTCCTCCTCTTCCTCCCTCCCTCCCTCCCCAGCCCAAGCTGTCAGCTGATGAAGATGACAAACTGCATCCTGTGCAAACCTCGAACCACCGTCCTCTCCTTCCCCTTCCCTTATTACCACTTTCCCTTCCCTCTCTCCCTCTTTTTACGCTCTAAAAGTCTTTGTTATAGCCCCCCATATTTTTACTCCTCCTCGTGCGGGCTTTCCATCTTTCTGCTCTGTGTTTTATGTCACCCCACCACCACCACCACCACCTTCCTCCTCCACTTTTCCCTCTCCTCAGCCACACAAAGCCCTTACTCTCTCCCTCTCTTGAGCAAATACGCTCAGCTCCGCTCTGCCTCTCTCCAGAGAATGAACGAGGAGAAAACAGGAATGAATTGCTCTCTCGTCGTCGTCCTCCACCCCCTCCATCCCACCTCCTCCTTCCCCGTTCGGCAGCACTGCCTGTATATATCTCCGGCTCCTATTAATTTGTTAGCCCCCCCCCCACTCCCCTTCCCTTCTTCCTCCCCCACCCTCCTCTGCCTCATATCCTCCTTCGTCTCTTTTCTCCATCTCTCCCTCCTTCCTTTCCCTCCCCTCCGCTGAGTGCTGGAGTGTGTAAAGTGTTTGTCACGGTGCCATGCCGATGTGCTCTGCTTCCGCGCAGCAGACAGCCCCAGTGTGTGTGTGTGTGTGTGTGTGTGTGTGTGTGTGTGTAAGTGGGTGGCTGGTTTTGTGTCAAGGCAAATGTGCTGCCGCTGCTTGTTGCTGCATGTGTGTACGCGGACTTGTTTGTCCGCCTCAACTGGCGTGTGTGTGTTTGTGTGCGCTGCTTCTCCTCCTTGTCTGCCTGTGAGCACTTGTGTGTGTTTGTGTGTGTGTGTGTGTGTGTGTCTGAGTGAGGGATTATTTCTATCTGAGCTCCAAAGCCTCCTAAACAGGGCTTAGAGAGACGGCCCAGGGCAGCAGCTCTCTCTTTCTCACTCAGCGCCCCTGTCTCGATGCCATTTCTGCCTGCCCTGATCCATCGCGTTAATACACAGGCACTCACACACACGCACACACAAACACACTTTTGTTTTGGCCCTCATCTGCTGCCACGCTCGCAAACAGACACGCGCACACACAGTCACACGCCACACACAATTTTAATCTGTTCCAAATGCTCACTGGTAAATGTGTTAATTCGACACCAGCTGTTGCGAATTGAAATGGGAAAGCGTTCCTACTTTTTTCTCGCTCGCTTTTGCGTGCGCACGCACGCACGGCCGAGTCATTATACATCATTTTAGCGTCTCCCTTGCTCTCTCACACTCGCTCACTCACTTGCCCTCATTTGGCAACACAAAAGTAACACCAGACACCCACATCTTCACACCTCTGCCTCCTTCCTCATCCTCCCCTTTCTCCTCCAGCGTCTTCCTCTTGCTCTCTCCCTCTTCAGCCGTCCTCAGCTCTTTGTGTGTGTGTGCACGTGCGTGCATGTGTGTGTGTGTGTGTGTGTGTGTGTGTGGTAAGCTCTGCCCGGGCACAACTAGAGTTTTCACAGTCTGCTTCTCACATCGCCTCCCCTGTGTGCTTTATGGTGTGGGTGTGTGTTTGTTTACAAGCCTTGTCTAGATTCCTACTGTGCGTGCTTGTACGCTTGTTTGCATAAATAAGCCCCTCTCTTCGGAACCTGGCTGCCAATTTCTGCGCCGCGTCGCAGGGTTGATGTGCAAGGCATTCCTCCTGGACAGCCTCCTTGTCTGTTCTGTGAGGACTTTTGCTGAAACGTGCACACACCTCTCTGCCTCTTCTTTTTTTTTTTTGACCAGCAGGAAGAAATCTGCCTCCTTTTTCAGTGCTTTTTCTTCCCTTTCTTTGTCTAGAAGGCCTTCTCCAGTTTTCAGAGCTTGCTGCCTTTGAGCAATCAGAGTTATGTGCTTAAGGGAGGGTGCTTCAGCGTGGATAAATTGGCCCTGGCGGCAGGACTCAGATGGGTGATGTGTCTCTAACCTTGAGTTCACCCTGTCACTCCAGGAGGTAACTCTCATCCTCCTGGTTATTCTTGGTCTCTCTTCAGAAGCTGCCTGTGGGTTTCTCGGTGTCTGAAGGCCTTATACGTGTTTGCAGGAGGAGATTTCTGTATGAGCTGCCTTCAGTGTCAAAGCACCCCCCCCCCTTCTCTAGAGGAGATCTGATTTCCCTGCTCCAGGCGAGCTGCGAGTACAAGACAAAGTGTGTGTGCATATGTGTGTGTAGGTGCGCGTGTGTGCGATTCAATCCTCCTCCTTTTTTTTTTTTTTACATTTGTGTGTGCGCTCACACACATGCAATCCGGGCCATGCAGACCTTCCACATCTCCGTTCGGTGCTTTGAAAAACGAGGGAGGAAATCTCAGAGCAGCAGTTATTATTCATCCCTCAAAGAGAACGGGGAGGAGGGAGAGGAGGGCGATAGGGAGGGATGGATGGAGGGAGAAAGACAGAGAGAGCCAAACGGGAGGGATGAAGAAGGAGGGGTGGTGGTGGTGGGGGATACATTAACTCTTATCTCACTGTGTTCGGCATCCTGCATCCCAGGATGAGATCCCTCTCTCTTTCCCACTCCTGTGCTCTCTTTCTCTTCTTTCTCAGTCCCTTCCTTCCGTTTGCTTGCCTCTGTGCCTCAAAAAAAATCTCACATTCAGCGTGACTCGTGATTTGTGTGTGTGTGTGTGTGTAGGCCGTTGTGTGGTTTGTTTCTCTGTAGCCCACTGTCTTTTATAGTGTTTTGTTATAGCTTGAGCGAAGTAAGCTGCTGCTGAAAACCAACATACAGGGTTCAATCTGTATGTTCAGGTCACTGTAAGAAAATTAGTCTTTTTGCTAAAGCTGGGCTCTCTTTGGCGTAGATAATTTGCCTTTTTTTCTAAATTTGGAAGCAAAACCCAACCACTTTTTGTCTTTTTGAATCTTTTGATCTACGTTATTATAAGAGTGATGTAATAGACGCTAAAGTTTCCTACAAAAGTGAGGAGTAAATCTTTTTGTTTGTGATTTTATGTTCTGGAAGTGATCAAAGAAAGACAATGCTCTAATCATCAGGCTACATTTTTATTGCCTGCTGCCAAAAGATAAAAGGCGAGCAATAACGATTTTGCCTGTGTTTATATATGTTCATAAGTAGGCCTGTCTTGATAACAAATTTTGCTGGATATATCGGATATTATTGCGATAAACAATAATATTGTTTGGAGACCATTTTAAACTAATAAACAAAGCTCATGTGAAATGTATGTATGTAAAAAAAGTTACTAACTGAACTGAAACGGAGATTCACAAAAACAACACACAACATTCCCACCTCCTCTATCCAAACTGGTGCAGTTTATACTGTAAGTATCTCCCTCTGGCTTCATTAAATAATTGCGGTCACCTGCACACAGCTTACGAAGTTTACAAAATTTCTGTAGTGTTAAAAAAAACAACTCTCGGTGAACCCAAGGTTCAGCACGGTGCCCTAAGAGCGTCCTGAGGCGTCGCCACCTGAAAGAAAGAGGCAGAAAACCGTACTTTAGCTAAATGCCTGTTCACTTGGCTCTCATGCTACAGACCATACACCTGGCAAATACCTGACGCTAGAGTTCACCCCTCCATACACTAAAAATAGAAAATAGGGAGACACGAAGAAAAAAAACAATCTGGCAAATGAAAAATTTAGATCTCATTTAAATTAATTGTGCGATTGATTTGTTGCTTATTGTGACAGGCCTGTCTGTTTGTTAGCAAAATAAACCTTGAGCAAGTGAACAGATTTCACAGATATCGTGCTAAGATTTAGTGCTAAATGATCACCCATATTGTTACTTTTAAGATTTGACTAAAAAGACTAATTTCTTAACATAAGATTATTTAAGGTTAAAACTAGCAAACTCAACAATATGCATTCTGTCAAAGAATGCTATGCTTTCTAATTTTGTGGTAATTTTGACTTATTTATACACAGATTACAAATCTGCTGCATCAGATGCTCTTTGATTGTCACGCTCTGATTTCCTTACTGATAGCACAGCTAGGTCCAGATTACTTTTGGCAGATAAGTGTGACGGTGCGATTTGATTGTGTTTTGCATCTCAGCCAGCGATCGGTGTGTTTGGGGGGGGCGGGGAGCGCCACGTAGCGACTTGTCTCCCGATTAAACAGCGCCGATGCTCCGCAATCCATCCCCATTTAGCGAGACGGAGAGCTGGCCTGCAGGGCTGTGTGAAGTGAACACACAAACAGGGACAAAGCTCGTGCCAAGGCTGGACACACACACACACCAAGATTTATTATCACAGCGGCGGTGCTGTTATAAGCAATGACATACACGTATTTGCATGCATGCAAATGATTAATGTCCGCACAACATATGCACATAAATAATCCATGGATGTGTACGTTAAAATTATAGATTGGTTGATTTTGCTGAGAGATTTGATACAAAAATACCGATCCCTATGAAAACTATACACAGCCCAGGTGTGAAAGACTCAACCCGTTCACGCTACAAGTACGCAAATGCTAAAGGAGATAACATCCCTCGCACACACTTCGGCACACATTCACCGGCGCATGCAAACACAAACAGCCACGCACCCGCACACACCCTGCTCCCCCTCCCTCTGCTCTTTCAGGCACGTCTTTAAATATTCATCACTCTGGCTGCTCTGAGAGTGCCGTAAACGCTGCCTCACACTCCAGGGAATCGCTAAAGCCTACTCTATCATCTGCTCTCCCTCCCTCCTCTATCTCTCACTCTCTTCGACACACACACGCGCTGTATTTTTGCCACAGCCGCTCATAAGGATAAGCTCGTGTGCACAAACGCTCATAGGCAACACCGGTGGCGTCATCGGGCACAAAGACACAAGCAGGTACATGAAGCAGGAGTAGAAGAACACATTTGCAGATGATCAGACAAATTTTCTGTGTATGTGTGTATTTGTGTGTGCGTGTGTTTGTTTACTGGCTCCCAGCACAGCGAGTCGAGCAGTGTGTGTTCCAGGAAACAGGATGTCTCTTTGTTTGGGTTTTATTCCGCTGGTGAACGTTGGCCGCTTTTGTCTCCAGGGTCGCCGTGTTCTTCTTCCTCTGTTGCTGCGCGTGTAAACCTTATGCAGGTGTGTGTGTCTGTGTGTGAAACGTTCACACAAGATTTACAAGGAATCCAAATACGGATTATGTTTGTGTAATGGGAGCCATGCCCTAAGCAGTTATCCCCATGTTGACCTCCTGATCAAACTAGATTATGTTCTAGTTTTTGAACTGTGGCACACACACGCACACACACACACAACAAGGATTATAATTTATTTAGATGTTGTTTTGCTCAGCTAAAAAAGATTCTCATGTCTGTAATGCAGAGTGCATCACATTTGTGCAGATAGTTAACAAATAGCCAAGCTTAACACACATGTTTAAGTAACAGATCACATGTTGTCATCTGACAATGAAAAGTCTGTCTTTGCTGCCCTGAAGGCCACCAAACTCACACAAAAAAGCAACTCAACAACCGGGCAGAGATTCTCAAACTCAGACTGCGCAGCCGATTGAATTATTTTCAGTCACAGCTTTGGTTTCCGATAAATTTTGAAATAGATAAGCTTTAATAAAAAGATAATTGTTCTGTTGTCCATTTATAGTTTTGAGAGTCTGGCTTCTCTTTCCCGTAAAGCCTTCCAGCCCAAATCCTTTTTACTTTTAAATTTAGTTCAGCTCTGTTTTAACTAAAGTTATAGCTGTTTTGATGAAATGTTGAATATGAAGTTGAATCTCAAGCAGTATTGTGAAACCTTGTGCTGTAATAACTGTTATTGTTACAACAAATTTTAGATCCATGTATGTAAAAGAGTTATAGCCATTGTTGTGTTTGTATAAGTCGATTAGTTGTCTGTCAAATAAAACATTCTTATTTTCATTACAGTTTGTTCAGTGCTTCAAGAGATATTTTGCTAACACAGCAGACAAACATAGTCAAACAACATATCGCCCACCTTTTGTTCTTTAGCAGGAGGTGATAAAAACTTCATCCTTTGCTTTAATTGTTTTGACTTGTCAGATGATAAATAATCAAACTTCTTTTTATCTGTTTGTAAATGCATCATGATAACAAATCAGTTTGTTATTTCTATGTTAAGCCATGATTATTGACCAAAATATCCATGGTAATGAGATCAGGAATGATTAGAGTTGCTGACTTTTGGCTATGCTTTTAAAATTAATGAGCAACTTTGGCCTTAGCATTGTTATACTGGGATGTTGTTTTTTATTAGGTACAGTTCAAACCACAAACATTTTACTGTCTTATGGATCTGGATTCAATTAGTGAACTCTTTCATAGACATCATATATTTCTCCAGCCGAAAGGCAAAGGCGGACAATAATGTTTTTGCCCTTGTGTGTCTTTGCCTGTTACCAAAATATCCCATTAAACAGTTTAATGACTCTCAGAAAGCACTCAATGAATGTATAACCTCAATTCTGACAAAATTGGGTCATTCTGAACAGATAAAAACAATGCAATTATTTGCAAATATAATCACTACATATTTTATTTACACAGAGCTACAAATATTGTCTGTAAACACAGTTCATCATGTCGTCTACACATCCTGGTTAAAGCTCTGTCATGCAAAGAAACCATATCTGATCACCATCCAGAAACTCAACTGTCTTCTTTGGGTCGAAGCTCATTTAAAGTGGACTGAGGCAAAATGGAAATATGTGATCAAATGAATTGAAATGTGAAAATATTTTCAGAAACCACTGTCATTGTGTCCTTTCCAAAGGAGATGGGTCATCCTGCCTGTTGTCAGCGCACAGTTCAAAAGCCTGCCTCTCTGTTGTTATGGAGATGCATTAGTGCATATGACGTGTGTAGCTTTTACATCTAGAAAGGCACTATTAGTGCAGAAATGTATATACAGGTTGTTGAACAACATACGCTCTCATCCAGTTGATGTTTTTCAAGGAAGACCTTATGCTACACCACATCCGTAACAACATGGCTTTATACTAGTCTGAGGTCTGAACCGGCCTTCTGCAGTCCAGACTTCTAGCTCTTTAGAATTTGAAATCCTTCCCTGTCTTGTACCATACATTCCTAAAATTTACAAGTAAATTTGGAGAATTATCCTTTTTAACTCAGAAAAGTTCAGATTTCCTGTCAGCAGCATCACCACAGACAGCTTGAGAGCCTCGGAAGGAAAAAAAAAAAAGGAGAAGTGAGGCAGTCAAGTCTCGAGAGGAGGAAGTGCAATCGAGTTCAGGATGACATCTCCGTCTGGCTGCCCTCCACACTCGGTGAAGGAGCTGTTGAAGTGCGTCTCACCCGCTGCTCTGAGGACGTTCGGCACAACAATTAGAGGCAGACAAAAAAAAAGGTGAACTCTGTTATGGAAAATAAGGGAAATGGATGGCAGAGAAGAGGTGCGGACTGAATGGCAGGGTGGGATATTGGTGGAGATAGGGAGAGGCAGCGACTGAAGCATTTAGCGCAGACTCTGGAGGGCGGGAGAGCCGAGGTTCAAAGAGTGACTGACAGCATGATAGATGGAGGGTCTGAATAAGTGAGCGAGGCTCGGAGACGCCGCGCGAGTGCTAATGATTGACTGAACGCGTACAGGTGGCAGCGAGCTGAGACCGAGGGCTGCGTGCTGTTCTCCTGTGTGTTTATGAGCCTGTGTTCATTATAGTTGACCATTTGCTCCTGATATTGTATACACAATATCATCCCTGTTGTGAGCGGCAGCTCTCCACTAACACACACACAAATCCCGTCAGACACACACGCAGCCTCTCAGCCAAGCATCGCCTGCAGCCACACTCTCCTTCCCCCCCACTGCCTCCCCTCATTCATCTTTCATTAGCCTGGCTCACACAGGAGAAACAGCCTACCTCACCCTCCTCCCTTCCCTTCCTCCCTATCTAACCACCTCGTCTTTTTTCTCCCTCCTGTCTTATCTTGGTGTCTCTCGTACGTAATCTGTTTTGTTTGTCTCACTAGTGGCTTGCTTTGCAGTCTGTTATTTTGGAAATGCCTCCCCCTCACACCCTCATCCTCTCCGTTCTTGTCTTTTTTTATCATCAGCCTCACTCCTTCACCCCGTTGCCCTCCTCCTCCTCCTCCATCGCTTTCGGCCTTCATTCCCCTTCACAGCCCCTGCTCCTCCTCATTTTCACCTTTTTATCATGCTCTCCTCTCTCTTTTTTCCCTTCCTTTCCTGTGCCGTGCTGTTTTCTCTGACACTCGTCTCTGCCTGCCCCCCCCCCCACATCTCTCCCCCACCTCCCTCCCTCTCTCGCTCACTCTCTCTCCCTGCTCTCTTTCTTCCTTTCATTCTGCTTTCCGTCTCTCCCTCGATGGAGGGGAAAAGGCTCTTCGCCTCTAATTGCGGCTGTTCCGTTGCCATGGCGCGTGTTGCTCTGCGCTGCGAGGTGCTGTCTGAGTGTGTGTGTGTGAATGTGTGTGCGTGGCAGGCAGATGATTGCTTGCTGCCAGCTCTCGTTTCCCGGACGCTGATCGTGTTTCTTTGCGGCGGCAGGGAAGAAAAAAGGAGAGAGAGAGAGAGAGAGAGACGCCAGAAATAGCCCCCCTTCACAGAGACCCAGTCACTCTCACCGCTGCGCTGACAGAAACGCACACACACACACACACATCCACTGCATTTCCTCCCTTTCTGACATTCTCAGTGCATGTGGTTGAGGTTATGCTGTACGTACACACCTTTTTTGGCGCGCGGGGGGGGGGGGGGGGGGGGGGGGGGGG
>JARVJO010000061.1:18548681-18567475 GCA_031762555.1 Cynodonichthys magdalenae | reverse complement strand
AGCAGATTTGAGCAGCCTACCCGGCCCAGCTGGGCTATGTGCTCATGAGGACCCAGCCCCTGAATTGAGACACAGCCACTTGCTTCTGAGCATGTTGTTGGAAATGCAAACGTTAGCGTCAACCCTAAAGTCTTTTTAACATGTGGAGGGGAATCGGCATGGTGTAGGAGGTTTAATGTACATCTTAAAGTGGTCTAAAAGGGTTTTCCTGTTTCATTAGTTGCATTGCTTTATCACAGAACAATGTGAATACGTAAATGTTTAAAACTAAACCAGGTATGGTTTTTACTTTTATTAGCACTGTGTGCCAGCTACTGATGTCATATAGGTCACTTTACAAGCACCTGTTGTTTTTACAAGATTGAAAAAGATGATTTGCCTTACTGTATGTGCACCTACTGAACTAAAATGATCATGACTGAGGCTACCTACCAGATCTTTTTCGCACATTTAAAGTCTGGAAATGTGATTCAGTTTCTGGTTTACAATGCATCATCTCTCCTTAGCAAGCTACCAACTGTAGTATCTTTTGTATTTCAAAGAAAAAAAGCTCTATTTCTTTCTTGCTGACAGTTTTTGTGTGTCTGAATGAGCACTTGGGTAAAGTTGCAGAGGTTTACTTTTTTTTATTTTGCAAATCACATTGGTTTTCTGATTTATGCTTATTTCTGAGCAGTTTTGGTTCAGGAGGAAAATATGCTGTCTGGCTGGTGGTTCGATTCTCGCTTCCCCAACATGTCTTCCCACATAGCAAAATCTGTCTGACCCCATTGTGGCCCATACAATGCAGTCAGCATAGATAGCACAAAGAATGATGACCCTTTCGTGTCCCAGATGTGGTTTGCCAGAAGTGGTCTATGCATGGGCTAGCACTGCATGAACCAAACCACAAATGGCTCAGAAGTGGCATGCTAATATAAAACAGTGCCATCATTGCCAGACATGGCCCATATCTAGTTGACAAACCACTAGACATGCCAGTAGTCCGCCAGCAATGCTAACTTGACACCCAATCTGGCCCACACACGTCTGCTATGTGAGTTTGGGCAAGACCATGAACTCCGTGTTTTCCCTGATTGGCAAATTAATGTATGTGACTTGTCATGTAAAAGCGTTTTGTGCCTTTTGTTATACTAGAAAAGTGCTTCTACAGTTAACGTATACACTTTCCCAAAACCAGGTAAGAAACTATCTTCCTCAAAACAAAGCTACAGTGTTTTGTTTTGTTTTTACGTTTTTGCTGGTATACATTGTCCAAAAATGTATTCAGAGAACCTAACCTGCCCTGAAGCAAGTTATGATCCGAATCAGTGCAAGTAAATGTACCACCTACTGACTAATGATTTCCTTTGGAAAAAAGAAACATCAGAACAACAACAAAAACCTATTTTGTGTGTAAAAAGGTTTGGTCTTTCTCGTATCTATGTCTGAAAAGTTAAAGACTTTGTATTTAAAGTTGAAAATGTTTTTAAAAGTACTGAAGAGTTCATAAACCTTTTGCCTTTTTTGACATTAAAAGTCTCAGGTGGAGATAAATTTTGTAAATCATTTCATGTCTCTAAGGCAGTTTAACAAAACTAAGTCTGCTGCTTAAAAATGAGACTATAAGTGCCTCACAATGATGCACTTTCAGTGCATTGGTTTAATAAAAAACAATTAGAAATATTATCAGATCTTTTTTTAGCTTAATGATAGGGCAATTTAATTAATTAGTCTTTTTAATTTGTAAATTCCCACTGCGAGCGCTACACATCTTTACTGCAACTGTGTTGATTATATTATTTGTTTAAGATGACTGTTAAAATATGCTGATCTAATTTAAAATGTTAGTTATAGTATTATGACCTGATCAATAAATCAACCCCTTTTAAATGCTTATCAGAAAAATCTATTGTTATTCATGGTGAAATATGTCCATCTATAAAGATATTCTGAATATGATAAACTTGCTTTCAAGTACTTAAAAAAAATCTCCAAAATCAGGACACATGATAACAAATTATGATACAAGCTGAAAATGCAGAGATCATTTTATAATTTGTGTGGAGATGATCATGAAAATGTGTGACAAATTTGACAGGAGTCCATCCAGCTTTTGTAAACATGCTTTAGTTATGAGCATATTATTCTGTTGGAGTTGGCCAAAAGGAAATCACTAAAGTCAAAACAATGATTTATGTCTTTGACAAAGTTTCTTTAGAAGATTTTTCCATCCATTCGTCACTTTGTTTATTTGTTCCCAGGCCAGCTGTGAGTTATAATCTCTGCAGTGAGTCCAGGGTCTGTCCTGAGGACTCCTCCCAATGGGACATGTTCGAAACACTCCCTTAAAAGGCATCCGCAAGACATTTTTACCAGATGTCCAAATCACCTAAACTGGCTTTTTTTTTTTTTATAGCTGTGGTTCTATCACCACTTAAAAATGGTGGAGGGGTTTGAATTTTTCAGAGATTCATAAATTATGTTGCTTGGGGCAGTTTGCCCGTGATAGCATCTCTCCCATGGCACATTGGTTCTAGATGAGGATCTAGGCAAAACACAATTTCAGCCCCTTCTCCACAGGCGTGGCTTTAAGCGCTTCTCATCATTTAAGTCTCGGCCAAATGTGTCTCCATTTCCAGTTCCTGCGTGGTTTTCGGAACCTCCTCAACTGTGGTTCTAGGCAAGTATTGCATGCAAGTGATTTTGACTTCAGCAGACTGCTGCTTTTGTATTAAGCGAGCCAACTTGCAAACTCCTCCTGGAGAGAGGTGCAGATCTTTTGATCTATTTTAGGAGATGAGCGCATAAAGCTTGAGCTTGACAGAGCAGTCCAAAAGGAGCAGCTATCCCGAGAGGTTTCTGATAAACTGGCCAACCACGGTTACACGCACACAAACAGTGCCGCCACAAATTATTTTAAATGAAGTCCGACTACCAGACAATAAGACCACAATGTTGAAGCCGCCCACTGATGAGCCGCCCACAGAGTGAGGGATACACTGCTACAGAGACACACCCACGTTTGGGTAGAACCAAACAGGCATGAAGCTGTTAGAGTGAAACTTGACAATGGAGAAGATGCTTTGTAATCCTTATGATGGCCAAAACAGATAACAGGCACAAAAACCTTTGCTTAGACCAGGGATATTGAGGCATTATTGTGTAGAGGCTTGTATTTGGGCGACTGGTGGTCAGACCTTTACCCATTGGGTCTGCCTGGGAACATCCCAAAAAAGCTAGATAGGACCACACTGCTTGTGGACCATTGTCTGCAAGACATGCTGTAATGCTGCATTCAGACCAAATGCCGTTTGAGCATCAGGTTGACATGCAAAGTCTATGGTGGACGCACATCTTGGGGAGTTGAGAAGTGTTGTTGCGCCGCTGCACGTTTTCAGATTTTGGGCATTTTACGTACATCCAAAGCGGCAGATGCTAGAGTTGGAAAATCTGAGCATCAGACTCTGCTGTTTGATGCAAGTGGCACATTTTCCAACAGGATGGAAGGACCAAGACTCCAGGAAGTCTCCTGAATGATGCCCACTAACCTGAGACAGATGGAAAGGCGCACTCCAGCTGAAATCAAGCGCATGTAGTCGATGTCCTGGCAGGAGATGCGGGCACTGATGCGGGTCAGCAGCTCGTCAGACTGGGCTCGAGACAAAAATAGCGCTGAAAGCGGAACTTGTCAACTCACAGCTCCTGGATTGGTCAAACTCAGATCACCTCTGAATTATCTGGTGAATTATCTAGTGGCAGAGGCGCCTGTCAACGTTCGCTTGCTTTCAGTAAATGAAGCCAAGCCACTCTCTCAATTTCATCATCTGGTAGAACCGAGGAAAACAACAAAAAGTCAAGCATCCAACTTGAGGCGTTGGATGTCTTTTTGACGCACATGTTCGCACGTGTTCGGTCTAAACGCAGCGTTAGGGACTAGTGTACTGGGCTACCCTCAACACTAATGTACTGAAACTGGCTTTACAAATTTCTGTATGTAAACAACTAGAGTCATATTACTATTGTAGTCATGTAGATTGGGTAGCTGAAGGCTAGTAGAGATATCACAGATACTGTATTTAAAATAAGCTTTTTAAAGCTCTGAATTGTATGTCTTTTTCTGCTTAATTTTATTTTCTTGATTGAAGCCCACGCGTACATGCTTTAGTTGGTACACCGTATGAGTGAATGGCTCAGTTTTTTGTGGATCCCCCCAACACACACACATGCTTGAATTGCTTTTTCATGTTTTAGGTTTTTTGTTGGGCACAAGGAGCACGTCTATTGTCAACCGAAATAGATTGGCAAGCACAGCACCCTTTAACCTTGGCAAAGTTCTACCAAGTACGTCATCTAGTGTTTCTCATTCATCCATTCACACAGAGCTTCTTATTATGGGTATTAAAATACTTTTTTTCTATTTCTTACACACACACTTGCACACTAATGAGCCCTTTGTGAAAAATTTGGAGTTCTGTGTTTAGCTCAAGGTCTTGTCAACATGTGGAGTGGCAGAGGATCGATCCATCCATCCAGATAGAACCATACTTAGTGTTTAGCCATTATTTTTCAACAACTTTGAATTCTAACAGTATAAGTGTTGACTACTTTACCTTTATCATTTATTGGACTATTTCACCGGTGCCTCCAGACCCTCTGACCACCATTAGTAGGCAAGGTGGGTGAAGTGTCTTGCCTGAGGACACGACTGAGACAGCTGATACGGGGGATCGAACCTGCAACCCTCCAGTTACAGGATGACTTCCCTAACCACTGTGCCACAGCCGCCCCCACACATTTGCTCCTGTTAACCTTTTTGAGTCCAAATTTTTTAATTCATTAAGGTTAAGAAATAGGTCTTAGCAGCATGTAACTCCCAGTTAACAACGAAAAGCTGAAAAAGAGATCAGTGAGACAGCTCAATCATAAAGAAAACAGAAAGAAAACCCAATTGCAAAAATATACATTGTTGGCATCACCAAATCTCAGTGCTTGATGAGGATTTTGTTTTCCTTTACATAGTCGAGAACAAATTTTTGCAAACTTGAGAAATTTAAGATCTTAAAGTGAGATTACTGGACAATTCCTCCGTCTAAACAACAATGATGTAACATGGAATTAAGTGCTCAATGACAAAATCTGAACACTGAGGTGGAAGCAAAATGAGCAAAGAATAACTTGTGGAAATGAAACAAAAAAGCAAATCTGGGTAAGTTTTGGCCCTTTTAACATGTTTAAATTTGTATAATATGGAAATTTAAGATGCTGCAAAAAAATAACAAATAAATAAAAAAATACTGGAGAAATTGTACCAGAAAGGCTGAGAGCTCATTGTTGTAAACAAATCCAATTTTTTCAAATCCAACCCTGGCCTTTTCAGTTTGCGGTATTAAATCAGATACATATCTGATGTTTTTCAGTGCAACAGCAGTCTGAACGCTCGTCACATTTCATCCAACTTTCACATAAGCAAGGTGGGGGTGAGTGGATCGATCCAAGTATTTAGAACATTGATACCAACCTCATGCAGTTTAAATGTTGTAGCTCCACACATCTTCAGCTACAGAACAGAAGTACTGTTGCTTCGACTTTGTTCTTTTAATTTTCCATGTCCTGAATGACTGAGAATCCACAGCAATATATGATGATAAAGTTGGTCTCGGACCTTATTGATACTAAAGTTACTGGATCACTACTTTAGTTGGTTTTACTTCCAACACATCGCTCCCGTTCCAAAAATAAAATGCACCACAGTAGCCAGCCAGAGGCAGGTTCTTAATAAATCTGTCAGATAATTATTTAATTGGCTCTAATTGCACAACTTCAGAATCAACATGCTAACATGTAGCAATCACAGGCAACTTCTGTAAACAGCATCCTGAGTATGATGTCATATCCTCATCTGCATGTGCTGTTTGCATCAGGGCCATAGAGAGTAACTCTGGAGTCTGATGGAGGTTGCATTTAAAATATAATGTGAACATCCACACAAAAAAAATCATATTTGAGAAAAAAATTGGATCTGAGCATTAAGTCACGTTAAGATGTTTCAGTCCAACCCAGCCTGTATGCCATTAACTCACTAGAGAGATTACATCCACCCATAAAAATTAGATACAAAGAAAGCAAAAGTCAATAATAATAAGTTTTTTGACAGACTTGTCATTTTTGTGCAGTATCACACTACACAGAGCACAAGATTTTCATGCATTCATAAAAACTGAGAAAAATGTGTCTTAATGCAGACACTTAATTTCTAGCACTATGTGCCTAAAATGAAGGGAATAATTATTGAGTTAAGTAGCCACCCTACAGTTATATGGATCCTTTGAGGGTCAATTGGATCAAATATGGAGCTGTTCTACTTTTGCACCACCAGGGGATTGCTGTGGTTGCGCAACATTCAGCTGATTGTTTATGAGGCAGCATCAGTTATCTGTGACGTTTGTCATCAACTGTAAGGAAAGTGACGTAGTTGGAGCATGTTTGTAACTGTGTCACTACTCAAAATGTGAAGGATTGTGGAAATTCAAACACCAAGGCAAAATAAGCATTAATGACACAAAAAAAGATCCCAAGGATTACTTATGTTTCATGTTGTACTTTGCACTTTAGATATTGTCTGAAATGGGAAACTCAAATCTACAACAGGTGCATTTTTAAAGGAGTGTAGCACCACCTAACATTACTTCAGTGTTGGCTCAAAGGTTGACTTGGATAACCTAATGACATTTTTAATGTCAAAGTTCAGTCAGTCAGCATCCAACTCCATGATATGTCAGAAACTTCTAATGGCAATTGCATCATACGTGGCACTAATGTTCACTTGGACTTATGGATCCGCTGATAATTTGGACTTTACAAAACCCATCTTGGCAATAACTCACTAAAATGTCCAAATAACCAAAAAAAAATCTATCAATAGTTAAGTTTGAACAGGTCAACTGCAGTTTGACTGGTTGTTCGTCATTACATTGAATTTGTCTTTTTAGTTATGGCATAATTACTGTGTAAGAATACTTTTACAAGCAGCCCCAATACTTGTAAATTTAACTTAACCAATGTTTTAATTACTCTCACCTCAGAGAAATAATTACCCACATTAATTGCTACCATGTGTTAATGGCTGTTCATCTATCATCTGCACAGGAAATAATTGCTAGGTCTGACACCAAAATCAACTTTTCCAGAATGAAATTACCAAAATAAGAGCTTAATTTCCTGTCATTTTTTTTTTAATTCTTCAGGAAGACGTAATGAAGAACACATTACATGAAATATATTTCAACATTTGAACCACAAACTTTATTGGTTGCATTTAAATAAACACCAATCAATACAAGCTCTCCACACATTTGTCTCAATCTGCAAACATTGACTGCATCTGCAGATACGAGCTGGAGCTGATATTGAACCACGAGTGGTCTTACTTTCCGCGTGCACAAACACGCACGCTTGCATATTGTCACCTACTCTGTTTCACCGACCACGCTGATAGCAGGTCACGAGCACAGCGTGGCAGAGTGGAATGTGTGGTATGACCTTCAACCCAAATGTCAACGCTGCACTGTGGTGAGTGGGGTGAAAAGAGACAGAGAGACAGCAGAGTGAAATTGAATCTCAATGCGTTCGTAAATCACAGAGAAAACGCTGTTTGTGTGTGTCGGAGAGGCAGGGAGGAAGGCGAGAAAAGAAGACGACGGAGAGACGGAGCGAGGACGAGGGAGAGAGAGACAGGCGGCGTGTGTGTTCGTGCGCTATCGTGACTAACAGCCGGTTGTTATTCATCTTGGCATGCGGCTCCCAGCAGCCCCCACACATCAGGTGTGAGATTGGCGGGGGGAGCGGAGGGTGAAGCGAAGGGAGGGGGTGGTGATTGGGGGACAGCGTCAAAACAGTCCTCTCTTACAGCAGCGAATCTGTGCTTTTCTTCCTCCCAGCCCCCCTAACCTAGACTCGTTGTGTTCAAGTACTTTCTCCCTTCATAACCCTACTTGCCTGCATATATATATATATATATATATATGTATATGTATATGTGAATATATTTTTTTCTTTTTTGGAGGATGTTTTTACAAACATTGTGTACTCTTTCTTTTAGACTCTGTTATAGACTTTTGTCATATTGGACTTAAAGTGGTTTAGCCGCTCTATAAAGTGAGCGAAGAAAACCAATATATACAAGGTTTGGGATTTCCCTACTTTGTCGTCTTGATTGATTTACAGATCAAACGAATAAATTGTTGCCTTGTTAACAGGTTTGTTTTGGCAACACAAATGATTTCTTTTCCCCGCTTGTTTGATTTATTGTATTTGACTTAATTACTGCTCCCAGCTTTAGTTTGCTCTGTGATTTGAACAGGTACTGTTCGTATGTATTAGAAACTAAATATTATACTGGAAGATTCGGAACTGCACGCTCTACTTTCTGAATTTCTCAAGGGGTTTTCCACCAAACGAGCTCCAGTGCTAAATGGGGGCCGCTTGATTGCTTAGCGCCGCTTTTTTTTTTTTTTTTTTTTCGGTTTCAACTGCCAGAAGTGCCACCTTTAGGACCAGAATACCAACTTTTTGCTGGGTCAGAACAAAGAACTGCTTTTGTCAGAAGCTAGTGGCAGACTCATGGAAGCGTCATGTTTGAAAACTCCTGCATTCAAAGGTTTTTTTTCCCTTGTCTTTCTTAGTAAGGTAAGATCCACATGGAATCTGGTTTTCTTGAGCTAAACATGGAATCTATCTCAATGGCCTTTGCCAGTGTGCAGGTGTAATATGAGTCTTGTGACTGTTTTCTTTTAAACCCTCGTAGCTGTAATAGATGAGAGGGTTTCTGCTGCTGCTTCAAACAGCGGTGACTAAAAACAAAAGATGTGCAGATGTGTGAAGCTAGCGCTAGTCACTTTCACCTAAACTACTGCAGCGCAGATGAGAGGAAAGTTTTGATGAAGTTGATGGATATGAGTTGAGCAGTCTGGCTTTTAAAACGAGTGAATAGCTACAGGCAGAAAACTAGCTTTTGCAGTAACATTATTATCAGATTTAATACAGCCTGTTAGATCTTGCATTTATGATTCAAAGGGTCATTATTTTTGAGCAGCATGTGATGCTGTTAAACACAAACCGTAAAAACCTAGAGGAGGTGCAACAGTAGCTACATTTCCTGGAAGGTGCAAGTCGGTACGGGGAAGCTACAGTGCCATTTATGATACAGTACACATCAAGACACCTTGAGATGCCTTCTTGCCCTTTTTGTGTGATTTATGAAAGAGTGAGATGATGAGTTGAAGTTGGGCTGGGTGATATGGCTGAAAAATGTCTCACGATGTTAGCATTTCATATCAGTCGATATTGATAATAATAATTATTATTATTTTAATTGATCTATTTGAAATAAGGACCAGGAGAAAAGGCTGATTGATACTGTCAAATTAATGACGCGATCTTTCCTCTTTTATCCATAATTTCCTCTTGACCCGTTGCAGTCATTTTGTCCTTTCACTCCACGTCGTTCCTTTTCATTTTTAATCAGTTCTGAGGCACGGTGGTGAAACGTGAAACTTCTACTTCATATGTTACTCATCAGCTTGTTGCCTGTCCCCCAGAATGTCATGTGGTTCTGGATCAGAGTTCAGTGAAATTATTGACATTGTATTGGATGTTTTTTCTATTGATATTGATCATGTTAATTTCTATACATATTATTAATCTGTTGCCCATCCCTGAGTTGAAGTCAAACCATCTTAGTTATCCTTCTGAGCCAGTGATGTAGCAAAGACTAACAGCTGATTACACAATTTAAGCTTGAAGATGTCATTTTATTCAAACATTGCCACGTCAGTCCTGCCAAATTATTCATTTATGACAGCGTCACCAGTCCTGGCCAGCTTGATTTGTGATTTATGAACGAACAGTTGAAGCTCAATGCTTGTTGCAGCAAATCGTAGAACCGTTTTTGTTAAAAGAGCTAATGTCAATTTTTTATGGCAGAAGAAGGGCATCTTAACTTATAAAGCTGAATGTGACTTCTAAATGGGTTATTGAGAACATAATGAAAATTTTTACGTTTTTTTCTTATAATACTGGGAAAATATGAGAAATGCCATTAAAAACATGCCCTCTTCCAGTGTCACTGTCAGCTGAAAAACACAGTTGACCTAATTAAATTGCCTTTTACTATTTAGAGGTATAATATATCATCAGAATGAAGACTGCTCTCCATAACAGGCCTTAATACAAAGAACCACTATAGATTTCAGCACTATTATGAACCAGATTTATTGAATGTAAAAACCAGTAAAACCACTTTCAGTCTATTGCTTGTTTTTAGACTTGAAACGGTAACTTGTCCCCAAATTGTAACTAACTTTTTCAAATAAAAAGTGCTTGCCTCCGCCCACACTTTTCTCTCCCCGGTTTCTGTTTGCTCAAACAGAGACCTTCAAGACTCTTAAGTCTAACTGCCAGTTTTGTTTCTCACCTCATTCCATGTGGCTACACATGAGTGCACTGTAAAATGTTTTGGAGAATGCACCGCCATTTTTTTCCCACGCTGATTGAATTTACATTCAAGTCATGACTGTACCACTTGTTAAGATCTTACAAAGGTTATCAGAGGTCATAAACGTACTGTATATACTGTATGTCTGTCTTTTGGTTGTGATACTTTTATTGCAGTCTTTTGGGTGCCCAAAACATGTTTTACTGTCCAAATCAAGTCCATCTGATCTTAAAGTCCAGATAGAACAAAACCATATTATTAAAAATCTCCACCAGTTACAGACCTGATTTATACATTCAGGTTATTACAAAGAAGACCCTTTTTCTTTGATTTCCATGTTTTTGTTGCATGTAAACATTTTGCTCGTTCTGCCTCATATCTCTTGCTTTTCTTGTCTTCTGGTTTTTCCTCCCATCAGCAGCAGCCTTTGACTTGTCTCCTCTTCCATCTCCCTGCCAAGCTTTGTCTGCACTACATGTCTCCTTTTCTGTCTTCTCTGTTCCTGCTCTACCCCCGTTACAGCATCTCTGGCATTTTATCTCTCGTACATTATTTTTCTCTGCGCTCCCTTTGTGTTGCATCTCCCTCCCACCTGTGTATTCTCCATTTCACTCTCTCTCTCTCTTTCTCCCTCTCTCCCCCTCTTCCTCTCTCTGCTTCCCTGATATTGATCTGCATTCTAGCCATACAGCTGAACCGCCTTCGGCTCTGCAATGAGCTCACATCTCACTTCTGCCTCTGCATGTATGAGAGTATGCTTGCCGAGGGAAAAGCATTTCAGAATTCCCCATTTGTCTTAGTGTCGCTGCAAACGTAACGCAAAGCAAACTCTTCTTCTTCTTCTTGTTTTTAATGTTGATTTCTGGAAATAACGTTAGCCCCTTTTATGTTGCCCCATGTTTTCTGTGGTCATTTGTGCACTTTGTAGTTTTCGAAACTCTCATGTTGCAACATACATCAGACTGCAGCACGTTTACTGTCCAACAAGCCAAGGGACAGTTCATTTCATTCTTTTTGTCCTCGTTCTTTTGCGGTTTCAAGTCTCTGATGCTCGTCGAGTCTGTGCAGCCGCACCACTTCCTGAGTGTTCTCATTAAGAGGTGTCACTTTCAGACCACCTTTAAGTGAATGGCAACTGGTCGTTTTATCACTTTGAGGCTGGAAATTTCTATCCTACTCTCTGGTGTGATCCCCTCAGTGGTGGATTGAATTCCTAAATTTCTCATGGTCAGCAGAAAACCTTTTTGTTCTCAAATATCATTGAAAGACTTTCTCTGAGAGTACTGACTTACATAGGATTTTTGTTTGGTTTGTTTCACCTTTTTCCAGGTTCTCAAGGAACTAAATAGAAAATGCTGGTTATTTGCTCTTCTATGTTGCTTTATGCATCTGTGAGTCTTTCATGTTATCTTTTTTTTGTTTGTTTTATTCATCTACTCTGGATTTGACTTTTGCAAATTAAATAGTTTTTATTGTTTCATTGTTCAAGCTAGTGTTCACATGCAAGTTTAGCTTGTTGGTCAATAAAACAAAAACTCTGTTTTAAAACAAGAATGGACTTTGAAATATTAGTAAGGTAATAATTTAAGAATAAATGTTTGGTGTAGTAAATTTATAATCCCTTTTCTGTAAATTAACCGATGTAGTTTTAAGCAACTTGTTGAAATTTTCCAAATGTTGCAAGTTTCAGTTACCTTGTTTGGTTGGAGAGATGGAAGTCGACTGCAAACTGTTGCAAAGCAGTGGCAAAATACAAAATGTTATGTTACATGTGGTTTTGATAAACAGAAAAGGAGTAGAAATCCCCAAACTGAAACAAAACCAACATCATAAAAGGAATGAATTGCAATGGTTTGAATATTAATTTATCTCTAGAATGCCATGGCAATTATTGTTCAGATTTATGTTGGAGAAATTAAGATAACTGGTCCATCAGGAAGTTAATACAAATAACTGATGTCTTTCCAGTGACTGTGAGATAAACCATTTGAGGACATGTTCCAGGTAAAGCTACCAGAAATTGTCTACTTTTAACGTCTTTGCTCCCGTATGTAAGCCTTTTCACAATATGATGGCCAAAACATCAAACTCCTCCAAGACACTTTTGGTTGTTCAAAACTGCACCATAGGAGCGAGCCATGTCCTGCAATGATGTGTGCTAAAACAATAAATCAGGGAGTAACGGTTGCAACATGAATTGTTTACCTGCCAACTTGGTTCAGTGACTACATCCCTTGCTGGCTCAGAGGCATAACCGAAGCTGGTTGACTCTAGCTTTCGTACCACCTTGGTCAATTCACAAAATAAAACCAAGGTGGGGAAAAGTATCTTAATCCTAAAACGCAAAACATTTTGTGAAAGTTTTGTTTTTTTGCCTTTGTTTTTAAGTTGCTTAGGTAATACAGTCATTAAAACTACCAAGTTATTTTGCCTAAATTCACAAACAGCTTCAAGCTATTTGTCAGCAAGTCTATGTACTGAAGCAAAACAATGACAGTGAATGATTCTTAGAAAAAGGCTTTTCCATGAAGTTTTTTGTTTGTCAGCTGGATGTGCATGTGGTTTGTCATCAGTGTAACAAGCCACAAGCCAAGATAGAGGACGGTAGGCAAATGGTTCAGCCAAGTTTTTAAGTGTCTGCCTACTGTGTCATTGAATGACAATGAATAGAATAGAATATAATAGAATAGTTGTTATTGTCTTTATATGTATAATAAACCATCATCTGATAGTTATTTTTTCACAAATGACCATTTTTTGCAAATGTTTTTATGTGACTTTTCTCTTTTGTTATCAAGCGTACAATAATAATCAGTATTTAGTTGATAGAAGTTACATTTTTCTATTCTGTCTCTGTTTTTCTTATAGTCAGTTGAACATGCAGCTTTTACAGAATTAAACAAAAAAATTAACTTTTATTTGTTATAAGATGTCAAAATGACTTAAATACCCTCAGAAGGCAGAACTCTTGACTTAAAAGTTGGAAGGTTTCTCACCAGCCTCCACCTTTCTATCAAACATGGCTCGTATAAAAAGTGATTAAAGCTGCAGTAATTAACTATTTATTTTTGCTTCTGTTTGTGTCTTTATTTCACACACACAGTACTGTCTGACTTTTATTAGTGAATGTGTCTTGAATGCAACAAATGCAGATAAATACATTGTTATCAGCCTGTAACTGAGCACAATTACTGATTTGCTCATTTGTAACTGGAACACAGTGAATTTGGGTGTGACATCCTTCCCAGATCGAAGTCCTAACTCCTGATTTAAATCAAACACAGTCTAGCAGTGATAAACTGAGTTAATCTGACATAATTTGCATCCATTTGTGTTTGTAAATGAGGAGTTAAACACAAGGATTTTAAAAACTGGCAACTAGTACGTGAGGTAGATTGTCAGAAAAGGCTTTTGTTAAAGTTATCAACTTGAGCAAAAGAGCTAACACTGATTCAAATCTGTGTGTGTGTGTGTGTGTGTGTGTGTGTGTGTGTGTCTGCATTTTAGCTGGCGCTGCAGTCACGGCTCTGTGACCGAACGCAAATCGGAGAGTACTACCCCGGGGCGGTGCGCTACACACAAGCGGACCTAATCGACCCGAGCGACGATGACGACGACGACGCCAACGTGCTCTTCTACTCTCCTGACATGACCCTGAAAGACCGAGGTCCCTGAGAGGGAACGAGGGAGACAAAAGAGCTGGAGGGAAGAAGCACAAAGGAGGGTCACGGCCAGAGAGAACCGGCTGCGGATTAGAAACTGAGAAGTGGAAAAAAACTGAAAAAAAGAGGTAGAGAGGGAAGGGAAAGGAAGATTGTGGGGACAGTCAGGCAGATAGAAGCCGGAGATGAGCTGTCAGGTTCCATTATTAATCCCCATCCTTTACTATTTAATATCCTTAAGACACCCACCGCACATACAGAGCAGAGCTCCAGCTCTCTGCAACACTATCAGAGCGCTCCAATGTTAGTCGTCTGCTGCATCCCAAAGGTCCTGAAATGAGTTACCTCTCTGCATTTTGCTGCATTTTAGCGTGCCAGAAACAAAGAGAGAAACAAAAACATTAAGCACCACTGAAAGGCAATCATAACAAGGTGTTTCTTAAGCACTCACAGCAATCACCTTTTCACTTCTCCGCAGGAGAGGAGTTGAAAGGCAGACCTTTAAAAAAATCACCCCTGCATGTCAGCATCCAGCTCTGCCATTAGATTGATCCTTGTACCACGTAATTTTCCTGCCAATAGGGGGAAGGTGGGTGTACAGTCAAAAACACAAATAAAAGAGGGGGGCTTTTAGAAAACAGTTGAGACGAGTCAGTCGAGGGAAAACAAGTCCCAGAGCTCAGTCTTTCTCCTCAGACAGTATTTTTATTCTGGCTGCCTCTTTGCCCTGGGGTTGCAACTTCTGCACAAGTATTTCCTTGATAGTTGTTTTGTATTTTTTTTTTCTCTGTAAAATGTTTTTGTAATATTGTATTTATAACAAATAAATTAACTGTATATATTTTTTATTTTTTGTACGTGCCTCTGAAATGTAAAGAAACTTGGTTTTGCTCAGACTCATTGCCCTTTTGTCCTGTTTTTTTTTTTGTTTTGTTTTATGCACATAGCCTTGTTAGGAACTTGAGTATTAATGGAACAAATTTGTCCTCTCACACACATATTTGTTAAGGTGTTTGTCTAACTGCGGCACGATTAGCATGAAAAACATGCTTCATATTTATCCATGGCCTGCCTGATGCGGCAAACATCTAAGAGGATTTTTTTCTGATTTCATTATTAAATCCAGGGTGAAATAATGTCACCAGACTTGCACCATCTCTCTCTCTCTCTCTCTCTCTCTCTCTCTCTCTCTTGGCACTGTTATTTTTATTTTTGACTGCCACACTCAATCAAATAAATAAGCGGCAGAGACATTTCCTAACAATGCTGAGGTTGGGCGTGTTTATTTCATTTCATCCTTAAAGCCATCCTTCATGTATGTGAAAGACATAGACCTGAACGGGGCTTCTTAAATAATGGACATTAATTATAAGCTTGGCCCCTGTGTGTCTCCATATACCACTAACAGGATTTTGATGAATGGAATATCCGGGCCACGTCCTCCAGGGGGAAATTTTATTTTATTTTTTATTTTTTTCACCTTTGCATAGCTCCTCCACAGACTAAAACATTTCGATCCTGTCTATCTAAAGATCCCCTGAAATAAGCAAATCTCCCTGTCACTCATAAGGACTTTTTGCCCCCCTCCCTTCATAACGTCGCATGCGTTGTAATTGGATACAATTTAACATCCGCGGCCCACGGGCATGTCGGCAGGCGCTCTGCCTACTATTAGCTCGCCTCGCCACCCTATCATTTGTCGGATCTGTGTGTTTGTGTGCTCCTGGTGTCGGCCTTTTTTTAAAAGTGTGTGTTTGTGTCTGTGTGCATGCGCGCCCGCGCGTGTGTTGTGCGTGCACGCGCCTCAAGAAACCGGAGCCATTGTTGGAGTCTGGCCATGACCTCGCTGTGACGCACAGACACAGCGAGAGGAGAGAAGGAGAGGCGACAGCAGCCCCGGCCGCTGAAAAACAAGCCGGAGCTCAGTCCCCTCAGCTCGGAGCACGCGGGAGGGAGGGAGGGAGGGAAGGAGGGAGGAAGCGAGAGGCAGGCCTCAGGGGCCGACTGTGGGTTTTCCGCGCTGATTCCACCGAAAGCCTCTGTTGTATTTACAGGCAGAAGGAAGCGTGGGGGAGGGTTTAACCTCCCCTAAACCAGGCTCACCTCATGGAGTTAAGAAATTACTACTTTATAACCCAAGTATTAATAATCAAGTCTTTACTATATATTTTTAACAAAATAGTTTTGCTTTTTGTCGCGGTGCAGCAAGAAAGTTTCTGGGTTTGACTCCCTGACCCGGCTGGAACATGTTTTTTATAGAGTTTGTATGTTGTCTCATGTGTACATGGGATATTTTTGGGTCCTCTGGTTAATTAACTTTAATTTGCTCCTAGTGTGAGCATGGTGGCTTTGCGTTGTTTGTTTTTATGTGACCTTACTGATGACCTGTCAGGGGTGTACCGTTCCTCGTCCCACGACTGCCAGGGATAGGAACCGGCGCTGACCCTGCAGGAAATAAAGATGAACGATTTTAACTTCTAATGTCCGAAAATAAAGGTAAAATGGAGGGTGCTGCCATGCTGTATTTTTGAATCCATAGTCTGCCCAATAGGGTTGTAATAGGCCTATTACCTAAAGTGTGGCTCTTTTGCAAGACATCAAGCTGGAACCTATGCCTTAATTCTCCCTTCTGTATAATTTCTGAAAAGAGTTGGGCGATGAGGGAACGTCAAAGTCAACCCACTTTTAATGCATCTTTGTGCTGTGAAGCGAGGTAGCAACAGAGCCGAAATGGCCCAAGTGCTGTTTAACAATGCGATGAAGTAATGACGTGGTATATGCTATGGGGCACCAAGTAAAATGTAAAAACAATTTACTAACATATTTTTTAATGCTTAGCTCACTTTTTGAGTGTTAAAAATTTTCCACCAACATTTTTTTGTTGTTTAGCTCATTGTTCTCACATTTAGCTATTTTTTACTAAATGTTAAATTTAAATACTAAACAATAAACTTAAATATAAAATCCTAAATTTAAATGTTAAAATCTAAATGTAAGAGTTAAACCTTCAATGTTGAAGTTCACTTTTAGGTATTTTGGAATGGAACACAGCCTTTGCTGTTGGTACTTGGCTCGTGTTATGATGTCATCATCCTGAGACAATAGCAACTGTTAGCACTCTAATGCAGCTACAGCTTCCCTACATAACATCAAACTTGCAGTTATGGCTGGTGTCTGAGTTGTACTTCAAACTGCTGGACCGCCGGTACCATCCATATTGTTTTTATGACCACATTTTGAATTTAGATTTTAAATCTTATCTTCAGCAGAAGCTAGAATCAGATAACTGGCACGATGTCATCATCCTGTGACAAACATCAACAATGGCTGCTGCTTGCCACCACTAGCTGCTGCTAACGCTACACTTGGTCGCCCCATAATGAGCAACCAGTCAGTTATAGGAATAAACAACAACAAGCATTATTTATTATCCAGGAAGTTTCGATGACGCACAACAACTGTATTTAGTTTAATAAAATAATGCATGAAGAGAATCGCTAAACTGAGTTAATTTGTCATGGTTAATGTGAAGTGTTCAGCATAGAAGCAGCTAAGTTCTGATCCACTCCTCTTTGTTCAAAGCTCGCTTCATTTCTGAAAGTTCACGTCTGCAGGATGTAACTGGCTCTGTGAATGATTAATGAACGGCCAGAGCAGTAGGATTATAGCCACTCCCACACCACTTACAAAATATAAAGAAGTTTACGAATTTTAGGGTAAAAAAGAGAAACTCATACATGGTAGCTGCCGATCCAAAGATCTACCATGTATTTATAGCAAACGAAGACAATTGGTTGAAAAAAGTGAGATTGATTCTACACTGCAACAACTGCACAACAAAAAATTATGATAATATTCAAACAGACCATTGTTTGTTCCTAAATCTAACACAACAAGCAGTATGCAACTGATTAAAAGCATCATTCATTAAATGTCTGCATTTCTCTCAGTTAGCATGTGGAAATGTTAAACTTCAGTGTGTGCCACATCTGTTTCCAAACAGGAACTTCTTTGAGCAGACAGACACACACTCAGAACAAAAAAGCTTAACATCCACTAAGGGGTTTCTAATTGCTGTGCACGTTTCTCCCTTTTGTTTGGCAAAGATGCTGTAATTTTAATTCTTTCATGAATATGGCCTCTAACTCTTGAAGCAAAATGGCAGAGAATTTTTTTTGACAAGCATCCAGCACAAACTTGGACAAAACCTCAATTTATATAAATGTCTGAAATGGCTGATGAATTATAAGTCTGGATGCAAAAATATATAATGCCAATTAGAAGTGCTTTGGCCAACTTTTACAGGTTTCCTTATTTTTACAAAATATTAACTTAATGATTTCCCCTCCAGTTTTATGCTTTGCTTATTTATTACACTCTTTTTCGAAAACTGTACTTTTTTAACAGTTCTTGTTTGGAAGCCCTTTTTCCTAAAAATGTCCATGAGAAGTGAAAAAGCCTAAGGTGTGTACATCTGTGCGGAGTATGCATGTCTGGAAACATGGAGCTCTGGAGCAGGGATCGTGTCTGTGTTCGGAGCGCAGCAGCGAGCGGCTCTCTGTGCGCTTCGATCCGAGCCCGACAGGGTTAAATTAATCTCTTTTTCCCTCCCTCTCTCTCTCTCAGAGCGCACACACAGACACACACAGGCTGCCACC